>OY757271.1:10002886-10602886 GCA_963584085.1 Pyrausta aurata | reverse complement strand
AGTCGCGATGCGCATCGATGCAATCGCAAAATGTCAACCTTCACACACTGCGCTACTTTTAGGATCGATGCAGTTGCGATGCTAATGCGCGTTAGCATCGATGCAGAAAAACGGTAGCGGTGCAATATCGATGCGCATCCCGTTTGCATCGATGAATATGCGATGTAGCATCGCAATTGCATTTGCATCGATGCAAACGCGATGCGCATCGATGCCAAAATCTGTTCATTGCGTCAGTCGCGATGCGCATCGCGTTTCCAAAACGCGCGTTAGTACACTCCTCCAGACACAATAGATGTTTTATTGTTTTCAAGCCTGTAGGCGTTCACTGTCCCGGAACGTGTTAATGATCTATATGTGATGCGGTTTGTTAAAGATTTTTAAATTAATTTTATAAAACATGTCTTTTAGACGCCGTGAATGTTAACTCAACTTATGGTTGTTGTTACCAGCTGTTGAATATTTACGATTGTGCGTTTTTAGGGTTCCGTAGCCGAATGGCAAAAAACGGAACCCTTCTAGTTTCATCAAGTCTGTCTGTCTGTCTGTCTGTCTGTCTGTCTGTCTGTCTGTCTGTCTGTCTGTCTGTCTGTCTGTCTGTCTGTCTGTCTGTCTGTCTGTCTGTCCGTCCGTATGTCACAGCCACTTTATTCTGAAACTATAAGCATCACATAGCTGAAACTTGGTAGGTAGGTGTATTTTGTTCACCGCTTTCCGATTCAGATACAAAAAGTAAGAAAAAATAATATTTAAGGGGGGGCTCCCGTACATGAAACTAAAACCTAAAAATTTTTTTTTACTCAAACCTATGCGTGTGGGGTGTCTATGGATAGGTCTTTTAAAATGATGTTGAGGTTTCTAAAACCATTTTTTCTAAAAGTGTAAGGTTTAAGATATAGACGCTTCCAAAGTGGTAAAATGGGCGTCCCCCCCCCCCTCTAACTTTTAAACTAAGAAAGAGAAAATTTTGAAAAAAATATATGATGTAGATCTCAACAAAAACTTGCAACGAAAATTGGTTTGAAGGAGATCGAACCAGTAGTTTTTGAGATATTGCACATTTTTATCAACCGCAAATATAACTTTGTCTTTCATACAAACACTATGAAAAACAAAGTTATTTTTGGTGTCGCAATATATTGTGATGTTTTCGTAAAGTGAAAGTAAGTGGACCCTGCATTCAGTTAAGGGTGGCACGGAACCCTCAGTGCGCGGGTCCGACACGCACTTAACCGGTTTTTTAAGAAAAAAAAACACGCAACCGGGCCTAAGAAACGTAAGAGTAAAAGTCGTCAAGATTTTGATCTTGAATTTTGATTGTCGTCCAACTGACAAAAAAGTATACTAGTCTTTTGAAAGCAATTTTATCGAGTATCTGTAGTAACAATTGTACAAAGTTTAACCTTTAATTTGTGTTATATGTACTAAGTTTTCCCTTTATGCGAAAGCACTTGCATTAGAGTTTATAGTGTCGTTTAAGCTATAAACATTACAAACTTGCAAATTACTTTACGCTTTAAATGTTTTGCATACAATTTTGATGGTCCGTTTTGTATGGCTATAAAAGTATGGAATTAGTTGTCTTGTGTTTACGCGAACAGCTCATAAAACTTAGGAAGATTTAAGGTTGCATAAAATGTTTTAAAAAAATGTTATTGTAGTATCGGTAAGTTTCCTATTTTACAGATTTTCTTCGCTTTGCTACAAAATCTACGGTTATCATCGTTTTTCAATTTCCGAAAAACAAGCATTATTTAAATAAAAGAACTTAAATAGATCCTAATTTGGAAAAGAAAATTAGATTTTCCTTGAGAAATACATTCTATTCAGGTACTTTTACTGTATAAAATCTTTGAATACTAAAACTTATTGTGTAGAGGTGTGTAGAAAATATACGTTTTTATTTTTTTGTGGTGTGTAAAGGCCTTTAGCCTTTAACCTCAGCTTAATTGCCCCGATAGGTAGGACATTAGTAACTTTTCACTGGCACAATAGCCAGCACTTTACTTATCGCGACATTTCAGCAATGAACGCTAAACTTCGCGTGTCCAACTTAAATCGATTTGCATTTTTAACTAGTGCCGTGAGCAGGGCGCATTAGTAGCCACGATCAAGTAGTTGGGAGTAGTGATGTGACGAATCCAAATATCGGTATCACAGTGTATCCCAACGATCTCTACGTTGCACACACTATACAGGCTGTTGAGGAACTTTGTAAGCACTAAGTTAGCGTTGCCTGTAGAATGTACGTCACTTGCCCGTGCGTATGCGTCTGCTGCCGCTAGCCGACCTCCCGTCCAAAATAAGCGGCAATCTAAGAAGACTTCGGATCAATCCGAGTCGGAGAAACGCATTCCTGCGCCGAAAGCTTCTTGTGACGGGGAGCCTGACACGGAGGGCTTCATTACTGTGCAGCGCAAGAAGAAAAAGAAGCCTGTCAGCCGCAATCAATGCGGAACTGCACCGACCGGGTCTAACATGCTGCTGCGTCCTGCGATTCCGACGGCGCTGTTGTATGTTTCTCGCCTACATCACACCACAAAGGCTGAGCAGGTCTCGGAATACGTGCAGAAGAAAACCAATATCATTTTGCGGGTCGTCAAGTTGGAGTCTAGTCGCAATGTGAATTTTAATTCATTTGTGATTAGAATTCCAACTGAAAAGATATGGACCTTCATGAACGAAGGTTTCTGGCCGAAAGGTGTCGTGTTTCGGCGGTTCCGCAGAAGTCTACGCGACACCACGAGCAACACGCCCGAGAAATTGTGTGTAATTTAAAAGTATTTTAAAACAATTGTGTAGATTTATTATTTTGTATGTATGTTAGCCTGTAAGGTATTTATTTTATGGGTCTGTATTGCACTTTGTAATTCGCTGCCTGATTTAAATAAATAAATAAATAAATAAGTTGAGGCCTGATGGAGCGCATCTTTCACGCGTTACCTTTTTGTCGTTTAAAGAAAATGTGTCACAAAATGTGGTCTGAAAAGTTTTATGTTAAAAGTAATAAAAGGGCGGTAATTGCTATGACCACGGCAACACTGCGCCGTGAAAGTTTATGGTGTTTCTGTCATTGATTTGACATTGAAATGGCTACTGGCATGAAATACTACTAGTTACTTTTGATGAGGATAAAGTAAATATTAGTAATATATAAAGTAAAATAGTAAATAGTACGTACATTGATTGCAATGCTTGAAATTTAAATAAATAAGTTACGAATCGCAAAATAAACAAAGTAGTTGATAATTGTGATGACATGATAGGTAAGGGCTGAGTTGCAGGCTACTAGGTCACAGGTGACGGACTGTGAACGGCCACCAGATATGATGGTTAGCTGCAAATATGTTAAATAAGCAGACCCCGACCAAACAGCGTCAGGATAACCAGAATGTAGTGGAGGCTCTAGTGGGATGGGTTTCTCTATTACAAGCTGCCATATTCAGTGACGATCCTGTGCCATGGTGAGTAATGCCGCCAATAAATAAGCGTTCCATTGGCGTTTGGTAGCAGCAGAGTCAGTACTGGCAGAATTTCAAATTAGATTATTCTTCAACAAAAAATATTACACTATTCAAAGTGATCGAGGTCACCTTTTAAGCAAAATATGCCTGTGACAGGTGACTTCGCTCTTCCATAGCTACAGTTACAATATATAGTTTTATTTTAAGTTGCTAGTAAAGGAGTAGAAGGCTGAAGATATAGCATGTCAGGAAAGACTTGTGGACCTGGGCATCAAGATGCGGGAAACCCCCGGTTTTTGAACTGCAGCTGCAGTGTGGAAGGGAAAAGGGAAACCACCACACTATATTCCTTAATTTGGAATGCTTATGAAAAAAAACCGACCAGAGCCTTGCTCTTAAGCTTGATGATGATGATTGATGATGATGTTCTTCAATATTTTCAAACGTAGTGGGTAATTAAATGACCGTATTTGCCGAATAGTAAATTTGCAATTCTTGTTAGTAAAAGTTGTATTTTGCATCACTAGTTTATAGTTCAAATTATTGCGCTCGGTCGAGTTGTGCAAAAAATGCAAGAGCCATAGTTATTGTGAGGCGATTTTTCATTGCTGACAGGTTTTAAACTTAATTACGCGTTCGGAGCACGATAATGATACTTCATTTTTCTTTGCACTGCCGTTTGTTTAAGGGTTTATAAATTGTGATGTTTATTGTTTCTCATCTCAAAGTTATTGTGTTGAACGTGAAATATTTGTTTGTTTATCGACTGCGCACATATAAAACTGATACGTGTGGATTCTGCGATGTGGAAAACCTGAGATTTAACCACAGAAATGCCTTTTGCGTTTGCGATTCTGATGCATCGTAATTCCTTTTATCAGGCAAAATAGTTCAGCCACAGACTCAATTATTTTGTCTACTAGCACCACTACTACTAAATACAGAATAATTGTATCAAATAACACGCATTTAATATAAAATTAAAAGTAAAAGATTAAGCAATAAGTTTAAAAGTTCGCCTCAAAGTTCAACACTGAACACTGGCTCGGTAACTGTAGGGTAAACCCCTTGAGGCCTTGAGAGCGCGGACTATCGCTAATGTCTCACTAACTGACTGACTAGTTCGAATTAGGGATAGGTTATAGAACCTATCTAAATGTAACGTATGTAATTTTATAAAGTTTTGACGTTTATTTCAAAAGAGAATCACCATCAACTCAAAAACTGCTTACGTACTGGCGTGATCGTACAGAATGTTTTATTTTAGTTAATCTGTTAGGTCCAATTTCACATTCCAAAATTTATTTACCTCAGGATTAAAAGTAAAAGCACCTTTCCGCTTCTTACAACGTGAACAGATTTGAAAGCAACAGAATGATGGCTTAACCCAGGGTTAAGTTAGTCCGGGATCGAGTGATTTGCATTTATGTTTTAAGAGCGGTATGACAGTCTGGAGATTCTCAGATTTTACCGAATTTATCAATGTGTGTGTGCGATTTAAGATAATAACTTAAGGGGTAAGAGGTAAATACTAATTCAACAAAGTAAATATCATGAAAATCGGTCTACCGTTGTTGAACTATAAAGTAGTCTTACTGATACTACTTTATTTTATATAAATAAGGTTATTATTTGCAACCCCATACATATGCAATAGAATTAGTACTATTGCCTATTCTTGGCCTTATTAATTCAGTATTTGTCTAAAATTGACATTTAACTGCTTGGTGATAGAAATAGTTTGCTCATCATATACCACAATTTTAATTTCTAGTAAATTTTTTATTATTATTATTTTTGTCGATAATTTTGGTCCTAGTATCTGCACATTTTGTTTGATCAAGTTTCGAAAATACAAATTGTATATGATAAAAGATCTTCGTTATAACTAAGAACCTCTTGAAATAGTCGCCATACATACAAATCGTTAATAGTATTAATAAGGATTCCTTTCTATGCAAGTTTACATAACATTGATTAATCATTTAAATACAACTTCCAGTCGATACAAAAGAACGAATACTTTTTTGTTATAATTAGAGACCATCGACGATCCAAATGCACTATATGGCTTTATGCCTGTTGCATAAAGCCTCAAAGCGAATTGGTCGCCGTATAAAAATTGTGCAAAGCGTGATATTTTCAAATTTGGAATGAGTATCATACACGAAATAAAAGACTAGCAGCGAAGACAACGAGCGACACACCCTTCCCCTCCGAGCGCTCGGCGCTGTCTGTCAAATTTTGATCGAAGATGAATGTTCGTGACAGCTCCAAATCTCAAATTTATAGGTTACTTCAATAAGATATTTTGAATATATTGCACAAGATAAAATCAAGAATTTAGATGCTAAGTCAAAGATAGGAACCTCTATAACATTGTTTTATCAAATAACACACAATAAGTGCAATGTATCTCAGAGATAATCGCCTGTCTTTAGGTGCGTATTTTATGCCAAAACATGGTTTCAATTTTGTCTTCATTTGGAATAACTAGAGCAATTAATAAAAAAACAGAGTCGAAAGCTTGTAGAGGAACGTATTTCCTTTCATGTTTATGTTATTTCGATAGCTGATGTCAACAACTGATCTGGAAAAGTGCACCAGAAAAACCGTCAATTTGGCTTCTATGATTGCAAGTTACAGGCATTTTAGAGATTGAATCAAAAATTCAGAGTCGACATCTTATGGAGATAGTTCATTTCTAGACAATTCATTCAAAAAAGGTAGTCAGTTTAGTCATTTTTGGGGAGAAAACTACACTTGAACTTTGTTAGAAGGTAGGTGACAGCAGCCTTAACTCTTGTCTATCATTCAAATTCAAATTCATCATTCCAATTGTACGTACAAAAGGGCCAGTGATAAATTAATCACCCATAATCTAATATTTCGTTGTATCCAACAGGCGTGACTATGAGGGGTTATAAATGACTTTATGGGGCTAACTGTCGATGGGTTCACTTCCGATCGCAGGTTAATTATACCCCTTTAACCTTTTCGTATTTATTAATGTATGGTATGACTTATACATAAGTCGAAGTTTCGGAGTTCAGGGGTTAAATATTATGTTCCAATATCAAGTTTCAAGTCTCCAATGTACAATTTTTTTTCTTTTCGTTGGAACCATGGCGTGACCAATAGAAGAAATAAATATTTTTTTAAATATACTCGTTTATACCGATTTGGGTATCTAGTTGTCTGTACTATTACTATTCTATCGTATCGGGCGTATACAGTACAGGAAGTACTTAAGTTTAGATTTTCCATGTTGCTTGATCATTATCTACTAACCGATAAGTTTAACCTTCCGCATCTCGACGCGTATAAATCCAGGCAATTCCATCCCGTTGAGAAAGTTCCTCATTATCATTATTACACAATCTCACCATTGAACTACTATGACTAGCGTATGGAAATGACACCACGAAGAAATCTCGTGCCACATGAATTGACGCCACTGGTCATCAACTCATACGAACGGTGTCATATTCGAACTTTATATTTCATTTCAAGGAATACGTTACAACCTTGTCGTCCTATTTGGGACACATTTTTTGCTTGGCGTAGCGTCTCTATATGTAGTAATAACAACTTACTGATTGTTGTACACTCTTTATTAGCACCAAACCCCCTAAAATTCATGTAGGTCGCAATTAACACACCATGCAATCGAAGACGAGTTCCCGTGGAAATTCAGTTACGATTACATTCCTTTTGTCCCATCACGCGCCTCGCTTACAAATTAAGGGGGGTAGTCGTGTGTTACTGCGTCGGGTTATATCCTATACACGATGTGTTCCACTTTTGGCACCCGGATTTTTGTCACCTGTGGTATTTATACTTTCGGCACATGTGGTCAAGTAGTTTGTTGTGTTTGGTCATTTTTTTAATGTAAATAAATAAAATGTTACTTCTTCACTCCTAATACTTTTGGATTATTTTGTGCTAAGGTATTCAACCTCACCTTAAATTTTAGATACCCGTTGTATTATCTATAACACTAGTGCTTTAGGTAATTACTTTGTTATCAGAGCAATGACTATGTGAATGGTGACCAGAATTTGATAAATATTTTTTTTATATCGCGTCGACCCGAAAACACTGAAATAGCCGAACAATAAAAACTACTTGATTGCAGGTGCCAAAAGTGGAATACCACAAGTGCCGTAAACGCAGGTGCTGAAAATCCGGTTGCCGAAAGTGGAATACATCTTGTATCTTAGTATCACGTTACGCCGTCAGTTTCGACTCGTTAACGTGCGAGATGTTTCGAGTATTATTTTGACGATCTACTTGTGTTTGGGGCGAGTTTAAGGTGTACAAATGTTTAAGGAATGAATGTAGGACGTGACTGATTAATTGAATGTAACAATTTTGTGATGTGAGTCATGTTTGTGTTATTGTATGTACTCTCGCTGAATTGTACCTTATGCCAGTAAGCAGTCTGTTTAATACGGTGGCTGTGTATACCAACATAAGCATGTATCAACCAATTAAGCATCCCTCTTGACGGACCAAACTATGATGAATTGTACTAGAACTCATTATATATTAGATATCTATTATAGTTTAAATCCCACTACTAAATATTACTGGTTATTCGAATATATATAAAAACCGGCTAAGTGCGAGTCAGACACGCGCTTTGAGGGTTCCGTGCCAATTTTAACTGAATTAGGGGTTCACTTACTTCGACTAAACAAAGTTACTTTTTCGACAGCAAAAGTAACTTTGTTTTTCATCGCGATTCAAACCAATTTTCGTTGAAAGAATTAGCTAAGATCTACATCTCGGATTGTTTTCCAAATTTTTACGATCGTAGTTTATCGTAACGCTAATAGTTTCATAATAAAGTGGCTGTAACATACGGACAGACAGACTTGACGAAACTATAAGGGGTTCCGTTTTTAGCCATTCAGCTACGAAACCCAAAAAAAATTGATCCTTCAACAATCGCATACCTCTTTTTGTACCTATGGGTTGTTACAGATAGAAAATGCTTTAACCTCTCATTTTGCCAGCTTTCTTTCTCTCCAATAGAATTTGCGAAAGTAAAAGCTTTTCAGCTTATATTTTGAGTGTCCTTGTACGTTACTTTGTATGCTACATTTGTACTTAGCGGATTATTATGGGAATCGGGTTACGATGACGTGACGTTGTCGGGAGTGAAGGAGGTTTGTTATACGGCCTTGCACGCGTTCCAGATTGGCTATATGCTATATTCCAATAATTGCAACATTGACAGAGTTTTCAAGTAAACCAAAGCTTTTTTATCGCCTTTTGACCGCGTGATTAAAAAAAATGTATGGAGTTCGATAGTGAAGAGACACGCTAATGAACGCCACGACTTAACCTCTGGGTTAAGTTGTAGCGTTCATTAGATTAACTTAAGTACGGCTAAGTAACCACTGTTGATACTACGACTTGAGTGTGAAACTGAAGTGACAAAGTTAATTTTAAGTATTGCGCAACGATTTATTTCGAAAAATGAGTAAAATATGCGACAAACATCAGCAATCATATTCAAGGAAGTTGAACCTTCAAAAACCATCATTAGAACCTTCGCATGGAAATGTGTTATATTTTTGAATTGTTTCGTATAACAATATTGTTTCATAATTTCTTGGTGACCAGTTTCTTTGTGTGGACAGAGACAGAAATATGCTTTGACATTTAAAATCATGGATTAGGTTAACTCTGGTACCAAGAGGGCCTAACACATTTGCCCTCTACCTTAATTATATTTATCAAAGTAAATTCGTTCTTGAGTTTGCCAGAGACAAAAAAATATTTTTCTTCTAAAACTAACACGTCACGTCACGAACACAACGTGTTCTAGCCACGTGACATCATGTAATTACCGATAGTACGCGAAAATAAGATTTACGGTATTGTATTGCCACAATTCCGAATATTGGCTGGATTATTCTTTGTCTTGTAGAACTCTTGGAAAAACGAGGAGCTCTTAAGGTTAACAGGTGACCTAGGTAACTAACTAAAGTGTATTCAATGAATTTTTATTCACGTCTGTAATAATTTAATGAGTTATCATAATATTATTGCCATACGGGAGGTTTATGCTCGTACCTATGGGAATCAACAACAAGAACATTATTATGATGTTCTATTTCCATAAAAAAAATATTCGATAATTTTTCTTTATAAGATATGACTAGATTTAAGTAAAAGTCTTACACACACGGCACACTACGCAATAACAAAAACTCTACTCGTTAACAAGGAAACAAAAAAATGAAGTGTTATTAATCTCACCAGAAACATAAATGAAAATGTTGACTGCCAAGTTTGCAATAAACGTTTTCCCTCCCAAAAGAAGTGAGATTTTTCTGAAAACCAGGTTCCAAGAAGTTGCTTGAACCGCGAAGACCTTCTGCTAAATTTCTGTTCGAAAAAATGGCTCCAAAATTAAATTCTGTTACGGCAAATAATAACTTAAGCTGGGTCCTAGCTCAAAACTGCGGCAAAGCAGCCAGCATCATAGCTAATTTGCCACAAGGTAACAGTTTCGTTTTTGAATAGATAGATTTTAAGTTTATTTTTTATGATGCATGTCTAAGTTTTGTTTGTTTGTATAATAAAAAACAGGTACTTTGTACAGTCAGTTCTATGGTCCGAGTATATGCTCGTGAGATGCATGTAGTTTTTCGATTGCCTAAAATTATGTTTTCTTGTTAATGTTTACTCATTGATGAGACTTGAAAGTTTAACAACCATTACATCAAGTACTTAAGTACTTAACCAACAAATATCAAGTATAGTTGATTTTTGTTTTTATAGTGTTTTGTCATTATACAAACTTAATAATATAAATTGCACTTGTAAAAAGCAACCGTGACTCGATGACAGACGAGGACGTGACGTGACTCTGTGTGTTCCTCTTCTGTCACAGAGTCACGGTTACTGCATACGAGTGCAATTTATATAAAATATCAAGTACTTAAAGTAAACTTAATACAGTCTGTTCACGTAGTCTTAACGAACTTTAGTGAGAGTTCGTAGGTTAACTTTACCTTGTAACGTAATAGCTACACCGTATCATTAAGTGTTATCTTTATTGCCTACTGATAATTGTTTTATCGGCAATATTGAGTTATAGGATCGAAACTTTCGTAATACGAGGAATATAGACTAAGAAAGTTGTTGCTGTTTTTGTGCTAGAGTTTCGGTAGCGGGAGTAAAGCTTTAAAGAATATGTTTTCGGAAATAGATTAAATAATAGCCACCCACATATTGAAGTGGGTAGTTTTAATACACTTCTTTTTAAAATACTAGCATAAAGCGCTTTTGTTTTTTATTATTTATGTAATTTAATTTGATAAATGGTGCGCTTTTTCTAATAAATTAATTATTGTTCTTATTAAGAAAGAAAGAAAATGAATTTATTAATTTAGGACATCACAAACACACACACATTTGAATGAGTTCACAAAATAATAACATACACAATCACATGACAAATTTACATAATACAAAACAAAAACAAAAAACAAAAACAGACAAAAAAAATAACCATGCAGTGCGTGCCACGGTGTGCCGTGTGTCAGTGATGTCCAAATCAAGAGGACCTCACTCAGCATAAGCCAGCATATTATTATTTATTATTCTAAATTATGAGTAGGTAGGTACATACTGAATTCCCAAAATATAAGCACTGTAAAAGTTAACCGGAACATATTGAATCAGCAAGCAGGCTGCCAAGTATTCCTTTACTTTATTAAATTCATACCCATAGCATCACAAAGTAAAAGGGATCCAACTTTCGTAAAGCAAGCGTTTAATCCCAATGAATTTTATTAACGATAATTAGGACATGTTCCGTTGTTCCGTTATTCCGTGACGCAGCCGAAGTTTGTGTCACGTACCCAAATGTGTTTGTGACATTTAAAACCGCTGAAGAGTTTTGCAAACGATTAAAAGTTGTGCGAAGTCGGCGCGGTACCGTTTTTGGTTTATCTCTGCGTGTGCCATTCTGATTTTGAATTTGAAATAAGAATTTCGTATTCATTTGGTTTTTACTTGTTTGGCTCTCGTTAATCATTATTGTAGAGTTCAGTGATAAAGCTTTAAAGTTATTAGAAAATGCTACACCAGTATCTACCACCATTATCTTGACCATGTTTTAGACAAATAAAGATATTTCATATACATTTACAAGAGAGGCAAAAACTCTGCAGCCCTTGACACATGTTCATAGTTAATAACATAATTGTTGTAGCTTCTTTTCAATTTACTATTCATAATTTTATGAATCAAAACACCAATTATAAAAGATTGTAAAGTATCCAATCTAAACATGGGGTTGTTAATGCGTACACGAAAACTGACATTGTACACACGAAACAGCAAATTTTCCAAACTAATAAATGAATAGGTTGTTTGGCTTCCGTTGTGTACAGGGTTGTGTAAGTTCGATAGAAACCCCAGGTCTTGGTATTATTTAATAAATAATGAATATTGGACACCAACTATATTACATTGCTCTGATCCCAAAGAAGCTTATGCACATGTGTAATGGAAATCAGAAACAACGGTGATACTACAACAGCCAGGCCTGACACAATATCGAAAATTATGATTTCTACATTTATACACTGGAAATCAAAGTAATTACTAAAATCTGTATAAAGAAGTATTACATTAGCCTTTCTAAAACAGTGCTTTGATTCAAATTTTAGGATTCCTCCGCCGATTCGTCATGCGAGAACAAAATGAGGATTATCTACTAGTAAATTACCCTAGGAATCCTACTGCAGTACATCACCCTCGGAGACGTATTGGAGTAGCATGGCTGTTGAGTACTTGTTATGATGTAGTGTTTATCTTTACAAACGGTTAGAGAATGCTATTCTAGTTCGTCACAGCCGTTAGGGAACGTACTGTAGTAGCATTCCTATATACGCAACCTGGGCATATTTCTGCTATTAAAATCGTAAGAAAATTATATTTACATTTTTGTGTTTGACATACTAGAATATTCAAAATAGCAATTCCATTACAATTTCAATAAAAGAAGTGACCACCTGTATAGTCTTACAAATAAATGATTTTCTAAAAGTGGCGTCTATCCCTTTTCCTACCCTTGGGCGTGTTCACATTGTCCGCACGTGCGTGCCCAATGCGGAAGAGGGCGCCACTAGATTCACATTAACGTCAGCTTGTAGTCGACTATTTACATATTAATGCACCAAACCTTTATTCCAATTTAACTTTTATTCCCCATTTCCAACGTCCGTTTTTGAAATAATAAAAAAATGCGTTCTGATTTTCTAACTGATCATAATTATAACAAAAGGCGCACAATTTTACTGATAAAAAGTAAGTGTGATTTAAGTCTGATACGAGATATTTATAGCTTCGTAATTAATGCTGGGGGAAGGTAATGGTTCATTAGACGATCGCGTTTTAACAAAATGGCTGATTCGATAGCGAGTCGGGAGTTGTCGATATTTTGATCCGAGATTGTGGTGAAGCATACGAACTCATTTACTTGGGATTTGCTCGTGTTACACGTGTCATTTATTTAAAGCTGGTTACAGTAAATTCAAGTCATGAATGCAGAACAAAAATGTGAATATGGCTTAGAATAAGAAATAAGTACTAATATTCTTCATCAGTCTTCTTTATAACAAAAATTACATACCAAAAATCTACTTACACAAAAAAAGTTCTTTTGATCCAACTTAAGCGTACAAGTATATTTTAAGCTTTTAAAATTGTATCAACACAGTTTGAATATTCTCGGAATAAACGTCGAAAAACAATTTGATTCTCTTAATTTTTTCAGTCTCCAATCGAACCAAGGAAGTTTGATGGGACTGCTAGGAGCTCTTAAAAAGAATAATTACTAATATTTTCGATCCGTACTAAGTAACGTTATTAAATGTGCCCTAAACGAAAGCTTTAATAAGCGTAATAAAACAAGCAGAACTCCTTACTTATATCTTATTTATCTTTTATACGACTTGGAGATAAAAGCATTTGGTCACGTAAAATACTTATTAAAGTCTAGTAAAAACTTTCCTCAGGTTTTGAGTTACTTTGCTGATTTTAGCTGCTGCGTGTGTTATAAACAAAGTGGAATAAACATGGATGTTCAGCTGTAGGAATAACATTAAAGTTATATCTCTGGATGAAATATGTGGATTGTGAACGCTACAGGTGTTATTATTGAAAACTCGTAACAATTACCTTTTTTTTTTTGAGAATTTTATAACAACTGCAAAATTTTAATGTTTTAGATTTCTTACTTCAAGTTCAACATGTTGACGTCAATTTTCGACAGTCCACAGCCAATGACAAACTGCCGTCCGTGTATAAGAGCCTTTATTTCTGCTATAAGCATCTATTCGGAACTACAGTCCTTCTTCTGCTTTGCCTTTTCCCTTTTTATTTGGGGTTAGCCTTTCTCGTTTTATGTCGCCAAGACAGTCGGGCTACAGTAATTATAGTTATTCTAAACTAAACCTATCTCCGAATACTGTGGCTTTACGAATTTAAAAGTATTTAGCAACTGGACGGTAGGTGCCGAAGTTGCTAAGTTGCGCTAAATCTCCCGGCTGCGGATCGCGCGGTTAGGCTGATTTACAGAACTTATTGTTGCTTGTAAGTTTCATATTTATCAGATGAGCTTTGTGAATTGAATGTTGACCGTTTCGAGGTTAGTGACCTATGGAGTTGGTGACAACAGGGTTTTGATATGATGAGCATGGATGAAAAGTATGGTTATCTTATTCATCTTTTTTTCTTATTATTTATCATCTAACAAAATGACAAGATGATATTTTAGTTAAATTGCTGAAACGTGATCAATATTTACACTAATTAATAAAAAAATATATTGGACTGATGGTACCCTCAATCAGCTTTTTCAAAAAACAATACCTAGCTACATTCGCAGAGGTAAGATTAAAAAAAAGAATAATTGCCTGTTTCACAATAACCTAATCACTTCTGATAAGCGTATTGTGTCCAATACTTCATATGAAATGAATGACACACCATACTATTTGAATTCTTCGTTAGATTCGTCAGATTAGTTAAAACTAGTAATTCGTTTCCACACAATCTTGTCGAATTGCCGGTTGATAAATTTAAGAAACACGTTAAAAACACGCTTATGTCTTAAAGGCTATTATAAGGTTCAAGATTATCTAAACGACACGAATGTGTGGTCCGTCCACCGACTGATGTACTTACCTTTGATGATTTTGATTTTACGGCAGCCAGTGGTGACTGAGTTTGTTCCGGCGTTTCTTCTCAGCACTTGCCTAATTGTCTGTGTTCTGTCTCGAAGCGCTGGTAGGGCCCAAAAGATAAGGAGACATGTTTCGGCCCTTTGAGGGCACATTTTTTTATTTTTTTTTTACTGTATATTTTGACTTTCATAAGTGTCATTTCATGACCTAAATTGAAATAAAGATTATTGAATTTTGAATTTTTTTTTCGTTCGTTAATGCTTATTGGTTCATGGTGAAACAGGCGCTTAGTATATTTTTAAAGATACGTTTATAAACAACGAGTTACCTACAACGAAATACAAAGATAGAAATAATTTCTAACAAGAAAGTAATGCAACCAAGAAAAATCTTTTAACGAGGACGTACAGGCTGTATCTGGGTCAGGCAAGTTATTCTATTTGTTAAAATAAGAAAAATCTGATAGAAAGCGCATCTTATGACAAGTTTAGTTTTCTATACAATAAAACAACAATTTTACGGATTGATTTCGCGAATGTGACTGTGGCCTCTCCTACATCGGTCAAACAAAACGTAGTATAGGCGTGCGGATTAAAGAACATATAGCTGACATGAAACATAGACGGTCAACGAAATCTGCAGTATGTGAACATGCCTTGGATAAACCTAACCACTTCATACGTTTTGACCAACCTAAGGTACTCGCGAAAGAACGGCGTTTTGTTCCTCGCATGCTACGTGAGGCCATAGAAATAAGAAAATACCCTAATTTTAATAGAGAAGATGGTTGGAAAGTTCCACCGGCATGGGATCCTATTCTTTTGAAGACACAACCAACATCTCATACTGCAAGATCTCAAGACACTGTAAGCTCTTTCTGCCTGGATAGGAACATCAATTAATATTAATGAGTGACGGTAGTTTAATTTAATTTTTCATAACTATGTAATGACAAATAACACCTTAGTCTGCCTGTGACCGAGGATGCTGTAAAGCATTCGAAACGTCAGGCATAAAATAAAAATAAACGTCCGCGAAATCAATCCGTAAAATTGTTGTTTTATTGTAATGAGTATTCGCGTAAACTTCAGAACCAAATAGTTTTCTATATTTCTTTTGCGTACGACTAAAAAACCGGTATTTTAGCTTTTGTTTTTACCTCAAGAAATGCTGTTTTATCAAGCTCGAAGTAACGAAAACAATTATTGTAATACCTTAAATGTGCATGCAACACAAGTCCTACTGAGTTTGGGATCAGAGAAATGTATATTGGTATCGATAGTTATAATTGTATTATAATCATCCATAATTTTTCTGTCATGAAAGCAATAAACGTTTTTCTACTTCTATTTCTATCGATTAAAAAATGAAGAGAAATAATGTTCCGTAATCTAAATGTTTACCCCAAAAATGTATTAACGATGGTCAGCTTTAAAAAAAATACACATTTCCAGCGTTCATCCGATCTTGTAACCCTGCAGTTAATGATGTCAACACATATTACGTCGACTGTACCCCTAACAATGGTAATAGCATCTCAAGTTGATGACTGGTGTACGAGCCACTCTTTCCACGCAATCTAATCTAAATGAAATGGAGTCGCACGTGTAATTTTAAAGTTTGCGACAAAACTGCCCGACTTTCGCACGAAAATATGGCCCGTGATTTAGGGAGGGGACATGGTGAGCTGGGAGAATGAGTAGGTATCGATTATGCACTTTTTTGGATTAGTTGATGTACTTCAGTGTACATCCCTGACATTTGTTTAGGATTCCATCGTTTACGTACGGCGTTGTCAGCTTAAGAACGCTTATAGTATATTATGCCGAAGGAAAATTTCAGAAAAACAAACCAGTGTCAGAGTCAGTCGGTCTGACTGTGTGTTTGTGTATATTAAGTCTATGGCAACGTAGCTTCTATAATAAATGGGTGAACTGACTTGGACTCGGTTTTTATATTTGACAGCTGACGTAACGATGTGATTTCTTACGAGCACTAACATCGTCACGTCGGAAGACCAATAAGTTATCAATTACAATAGAAAATAATTGCATACTATTAAACAATATTTAAAAGGTATAAACATTACTGAGTGGTCCCCCGGAGTGACGTCGTTCATACTCGCAAGTAGGTACGTATTATTTATAACAATTTAAGCGCTTTTATTGCGACGTGATTTATTTAATTTTTTTTCGTCTTTAATCCACACTCTCATCGACGAGTTACAAGAGTATGTTGTCTCCTCCCTACACCGAATGGGCAAATTACATAGAGCATCGTAATTAAAGTGGCATAGCACTCGGGGCCGCAATTACTTTCAAGGCGAAAGAGAAGTTTTAACACGTTTATTTCGTTGTCGCCCGCTGTTTGTCTTTAACCAGTAATTGTACGAACAACATCTTGTTTGCTCGCGTTATGTTTGATTTCAATTAAGATGTTCGCATTTATATTTCGCAATTAAATGCGATAATAGTCCCAGCGAACTTCGTTTCCACCCCTATGCCCTATTCAGGGCCAAGAAAAATTAAACAAAGTAAAAATTATGAAAATCTGTCCACCCATTCTCGAGTTATTAGTAGTGTAACTAACACGGCTTTCTTTTAAGTATACAGAATAGAAAAGATATAAATATAGAAAAGAAAATTAACTGTATGTATTTCTCGGTTTGGGTCTGAAGTTATCTAAGTTACGTAATGATTTTCTACAAAAAAAAAAACCATTTAAAGTTACGTAAAGACTAATATCCTACATTCGAATCTTAGTGACTTCAAAGGTATGATAGCATCTGTTATAAGAAGGTAATTAAAACTTTCCGACATTTAGTTATCGTTGAACTGCTATTAGAAGTATTGGTATTTCCCTAATGTTAATTCGATGTCTCTAGAAAATTAATTTGATTGATAAATAGGTAAGTACAAAACATTATTTAAATTCAATAAACCTGCCAATAATGCCAGTCTGAATGCAACCTACAACGGCCACAATTGTAATCTGTGACGTGAAATAAATGAAATGAAATTAAAATATGGTTGACTTATCATATGGTTTCATATAAATTCAACAATATTTAAACATTATCATGTTTCGGAACAAAGGAACAATGTTTTGATTTGAGCTCGAGATTAAAAGTAACGTGAAATGAAATGAAATTTATTAATACATGGGCTTTGTTTGTAATGCAGGCTCTGTTTTGTCACATGCTATGACAATAAATTACATTATAAAAAATGTATAGTAGGTGCCAATGAGGTACAATTATACAGGTTGTTTTGAAAAGTAAGAAAATTAATTAAGAATGCAAAATTAACCATTTAAATAATAAGATTATAATATTCTGTGTTTGACGTATAGATGTAATGTTAACATGTAACGTGTATAGATAGATACACAAATTGTCTTTGACAAAACGTTACTAATGATAACCATATTAGAAGCCATTTCGCGAGTCCGTGTATTCTATTTATCATCATCATCATCATTATCAGCCAAAGGACGTCCACTGCCGAACATAGGCCTTCCCCACGGATTTCCACAGCCACCGGTTGTGAGCGGTCTGCATCCAGTGTGATCCTGCGATCTTTACAAGGTCGTCTGTCTATCTTGTCGGTGAACTTCCTGCGCTGCGCCTTTGTTTGAAGGGTCTCCAATCTAGAACAATTCTGCCCACGGCCATCAGTTCTACGCGCTAAGTGCCCTGCCCACTGCCACTTGAGCTTACTGATTCGCAGGGCTATGTCCGTTACCTTAGTTATTTTACGTATCTCCTCGTTTCTTATTCGATCTTGTAGAAAATCACCGAGCATAGCCCTCTCCATCGCTCGTTGTGTGATTTCGAGCTTCTATATGAGGCTATAGTTAGAGTCCACGTTTCGGATCCGTATGTCATCACTGGTTACACACACTATATTCTATTCATGTGTAACGAAAGGAAAGCCAAACCATAAACATTTTTGGTTAATATGTTTTAATATACAAAATAGGCAAAGATAAAATTGTATATTTCAAAGACAAAACATAGGAGATCTAATAGCTAATTATGAGATATTTTATCAAATGCGACATCAAAGACGTACCGGAGTCCCAGAAGCCAATATTTTCCTTTGATTAAATTCCTTGCAGATGCCAATATGGTGGTTAAATATAATGTCTTTTGGTCTAAGACATACTGCTTTAGAAGCAAAGAGATATTTGAAATTACATGCACTTGTATAATAAAGATATTTTCCAATTTGATCAAAATTAAAACGCTAGCATAAAAAAATATTTTTAATAAGGTAAAATATTACTTTGTTGTTCGACGTAAAACTTTTACAGGGTCTAGTTTACTTGAAAATATGTTATTTGCCTTTGCTTAATCTTCTCTTTGAATTGTCAAAGTCTTCAGACTTTTTAAATATGAAATGTAAGAAATGTGCTATGTATTTTTTTGCCTAAAACCATCTTTATTTGTAATTAAGTATTGTACACAATTAAGTCAGCGTTTCACTTACAAACTAAAAGGTTATACAATAGTCTAGGGCGGGAATGGAACATCACGTCGTTCTCCATCCGCGCGAATGTCTATGCCACATGGCAACCTAGCTAAACGATCGCAAAGGTTGATGATATTTTCAAGTACTATCTTAGCGATCGTTTAGCTAGGTTGCCATGTGGCATAGACATTCGCGCGGATGGAGAACGACGTGATGTTCCATTCCCGCCCTAGACTATTGTATAACCTTTTAGTTTGTAAGTGAAACGCTGACTTAATTGTGTACAATACTTAATTACAAATAAAGATGGTTTTAGGCAAAAAAATACATAGCACATTTCTTACATTTCATATTTAAAAAGTCTGAAGACTTTGACAATTCAAAGAGAAGATTAAGCAAAAGGTTGATGATATTTTCAAGTACTATCTTAACGCGTAGGCCGCGACACTTTATCAATGTTGTGAGATGAGATTCTCCTTCAGTGCCTTATGTGAGGAAAATGTTATATAAACATATTAATATATATTATCAGCATTACTTAGGTAAGGAAATGTTAGACCGTTAATCTTAGGGAAGGCAGGATAATTAATTATGTAAGAAAGGTAATTAATTTTATACGGAAAATGTTTTTCGTTGTAATTTCGTCCCCATGGTAACTGAATGTTCTAGTATTATGATGGTTTTACCTTTCAAACCTACTTCAACAAAATATCGTAGTTACTTTTCAATTTCATTCACTTATGAAAAGCTTTTTACTGATTCTGGAGTCGCGTTTAATTTCTCAAGACGGTTTAGCCAAATTTCAGGTCGAACAAAAAAAAGTGTTATGTAACAAGATCATGTTCGTTCATTATTATAATAAAAGTAGTATGCCTGAATTTTCTCCGTCTGGCTACATTATTCCCAGTTCAGTCTCTACGCTCTTGACTGCGAGAGCATATACCCATTTAAGATATTTAAAAAAAAATGTCTAATAGACCTCGTACCACGACATGCAGTCGTCGGTTCAAATAAACGATAAAAGTGTTTAATGTCATCCGAGCATAAGGCTGCCTGTCCACCGAAGCGGAGAAACGGAGAAGAGAAATATTAACCAATAGGATTGCACAAAATCTCCGCTCCGGAGATCCTATAGGTTAATATTTCTCCGTGTTGCTATTTTCACCGTCCTACTTTAGGGTTGCCACCGAACGGCAACACCAGCCCTAATTACGTTAATGAGATACCGAGCCTCTATCGACAATCTGGCCGCATCGGAATCATATTAAAATTTGATGCACGCCCTTTTCGGGTGGACGCGGTGATGCAATTATGCACCAATATTGCTCGGCTCGGAATCCATTAGCAATAATTTCCGGGGTGTCCGTAGCGGTCAGTACGGTCGGCACACGGATTTTATATAATTATGAAAGTTACATTTTTTTAAATAAAATTGGCGATGCAGTTTTTGCCGCGAAAAATTGCGCCGGGTTAATATGCTGTTTGGGTCTGATGGCTTCCGTTTTTGGCGCGACGTTTTTAAAGCTGCTTATATTTATATTTAAATTCATGGTGCTCGTAGCGCAGTAGCAGCGCTTTGGTAGCGATACCGAAGTTAAGCAACCTACGGCGCGGTCGTGTTTAGATGGGTGACCATTCCGACCATATAAATGACGTATATAACGAGCATCACCGTGCGTCGGATGGCACAGCAAGGTTGGTTGGTTGCCTTGCAACATCCCTCCGCTAATCCGCACTGAGCCCGCGTGGTGGAGTAAGGCTTTTGCCCAGCTGTGGGATGCTTACAGGGTAACTTTACTTTATTTTAACGTTGTAATAAACCAAGCGTTTAAGTGAAATTGTGCTATTCTTAGATTTTGCCAAAAGTCTTCCATCAGTCATGATTTCTGTTTAAATCCATATCCATCCATATGTTCCATGAGAAATAAAGTAGCTTAGACGCAGTAATAATGCAACTACTAATGTTACTCATTATACATTTATGTATCAACAATCAGGTAGGACGGAAAACTGTTTAAGTAATATACTAAGCTTTTGTATAGATACAAATTTGGTAGTCCAAAATTCCCTCTAAGAGCAAAAGCTAAAAAAGTACTGAAGAATTTCTTAAGGCATTAAGTCCCACAATTGTACTAGTCACTATGCAATAAAGTATAAATAAAAATAAATAAGTTCCTTTAACCTCTCAGTGCCCACCTTTTCATTTAACAATAAAATGGTTCCATCGAGATTCCAAACATTTTTCCAATCGTTGTGCCACTTACCAGCATCTCCGCTCTACTTGTTTATGATCGCTTCTGGCCATCGATTCTTTAGTTCATGAAAGTATGATGGGGAAAGAAGTGTGCAGGATTTCAAAGTGAATTTTAATACAGTGAATAGTATTTGAGTAATGATAGGTTAAGAGTTTAAGGACTCAGATATAAAAACTGAATATTTGTGGAAAAATATTATGGTTACAAAGAGAGAGTAGAGTAGACTACAAAAATAAGATAAAACGTTAGCAAAAATCCTAGGCCGGCCTCGTTTCATAGTTTTCGGAAATAATGTAAATGATTGGATCGTTTATTGTTAAACAATTATACCTCTATTATCAAATATTTCATCCAATCAATAGTTCATTAATGAAATTTCAAATTGGTTTTCTGAGTGAATATTTCATAGACCAATCAAGGTTTACAAATATTTGAATAACTTAGCTAGTCTATTTTGCTACTGAATTCATTTTACGTACTCAGATCCAATTCGTTTAACATTTTGTTGACTTAGAAACCTTTTCTTTTTGATTTTCAATTATCGACAGCTCATAGATATTTATTTAGGAAAATACTTTAAATTGACGTATATGTTGATAAAATAACTTTTTCAAGTTGTATTAGTTTGATTACACAAACAAGAACCATTCAACCTAGTAGTGGATTTATGGAATTATTTAGAGCACCTGAGCAGAAGTAGGATTGTGGTACTATTGAGAAATTAGCACAAATATGCTTAGAAAGGTTACTAACTTTTACATTATGCTCGCTTATTTGACTTGAGCATTATTATTTAAAGGATAAAAATCGACCAAAAACTCCCGACAGGTTTGTGAATTCAAACCATTTCAAACATAAAGTCGATATCAAAGAGATATTTCAAAAACTCAAAGCTCGCGCGAAAGTGAACGGACGATTTTAATCAGCGAGTTTGTGATTTAATTAAACTGCTGTTGAGTAGAAGTTGAGTAGGTCAGGCCCTTCGGAGGCTCTATAAAGCAAAATTCATATTTTCGAGTCATACCGTATTCTTAACTCAGATCTACATTCCAACGTGAGCGAAAAAGATGGGTAGAGTCGTAAATATGGTCGGTTTCAATAAGGTCAGGCCTTTTCAAGAGCCTCAGTTTGAAACATGTCTTACTCCTGCCGTCCTACTTACACAAAGCTGCATCTCAGCTTGAGTAATAAAAATAGATAGAGCAAAAAATAAGGGTGATCGCATAGAGAGTTAGACCTTTGAAATGCCACTTGCAGGTGTGAATGATTACCTTTTTGTTTTCAGTCGCCCTGTGAAAGTAATGCTTAAAGCGTAGGGTATTTAATCAGTGCGTCCTTCCCGCCATGACATACAGAGCCGAAACGTGGAATATGACGGTCAGGCTGGCCCGCCGACTTCATGTCGCTCAGCGAGCTATGGAAAGGTCTATATCTATGCTTGGTGTCTCACTGCGGGATAGAATCCGCAACGAAATCATCCGGCAGAGGACCGATGACCTAAAGAAAGTCGCTGGTAGTGACTGGATGAGGAAAGCAGGGGATCGTGCACTTTGGCGTGCCCTTGGGGAGGCTTGCGTCCAGCAGTGGACTTATTGACTGATTGACTGACTGACTGTGAAATAACTAAATCTGAATCCAGTTTCCTCGAAGGAGTTCTGGCAAGAATAGCCGCTATAAAGAGAATAGTTTTATATTAGAAGGGCATTTTTTTAAATTTTATTACTTGTGTAACTCTGAATGCCGTACTACAAGTGGCATTTTTCATTGTATTTTGAAATTTATATCTTTTGGACAGCGTCGTAACGGCGTAAATGGATTGTTGGTTAGAAAAGTTCATTCGGATCTGAAAAACAGACCTACTCATTCTTGATAAGATATTATATGTAAAACTAGCGGCGGCCCGCGACTTCGTCTGCGCGTTTTGATTTACTTCGATCCCATAGGTCGTAGCGTACCTACTGTTTTATAGCCTGCAGTCATTGAACTATCTTTATAACCTTACTATGTAAGCCAACTAACACACACTCATGATTCTAATCGGACCAGTAGGCAGATCCTGGATTAGTGCTTGCAAAGTGGAAAACTATCAAAAAATATTTTCAACTTTATAATATTAGAAAAGAAGTAAGGATAAAATGTTGCGAATTTTATGAGCACATAGCTTTTATCATTAAGTCCACCTTTGTACACTATGATTTGTGCAATAAAGTCTTTAAATAAATAAATAAATAGCTCGGCCTTTAATCAGGTGAAAGTTACAAAGAGGTATATCTTTGTACAATGAAATCGGAATACTGCACCTATCGTCAATTGTTTTTCTTTTGGTTGCTAGAATTCATCAGATTTAAGGCCGGCCACTCTGGAGCATATAACAATGCCACATAACTATACAACAGGCCAGTGCCAGGGAGAAGCAGCTTTCCCTCAAGTCTACTCCCGCTGTACCTATCTAAAGAGTTACCCTTGAGCTTTATCATTGCTAGTAAGTTAACGCCATATTATAATGTACAACCTTTTTCTTATAATGGTAATCACAAAGTTTATAAATGTGACAGAAAAACAATAGAGAAGAATAGACTACTCAAATGTCAAAACCAGGCGCGTAAATAAATTGTCAAAATAAACAAAATAGTGATGTCCTGCATAATGCAAGAATTTTTTTATATCGATATCCGGACTGCTTTGCAAAAACATTTTAGTTGATAATTTTCCTTGGTTTTGTCTAAGTGTGTTCACCTATTGTCGTTAAAAAATTCACCACTAAAACAAAACCAATGTAAACTTCTGTTTGTAATCAACAAAAGCGGCTAGACCAGTTAAAAATATATTTATTTACTTAAAATAGATTTTAAGTTGCTCTTATTTCACACTTCACAATACAAATTACCTGAAACATATAATAATTAATTAATAAAATTTGCCTTTTGCTAAATTACTTTTTTATAAAGAAAAACCGGCCAAGTGCGAGTCGGACTCGCGCACTGAGGGTTCCGTGCCAACTTTAACTGAATTAGGGATTCTTACTTCCACTTAGCCAAAATACCACAATATTTTGTTGACCGCAAATATAACTTTGTTTTTCATAGTGTTTGTATTAAAGACAAAGTTATATTTGCGGTTGATAAAAATGTACTATATCTCAAAAACTGCTACTTCGATTTCGCTCAAACCCATTTTCGTTGAAAGTTTATGTTGAGATCTACATTACATATTTTTTTCAAAATTTTCACTTCCTTAGTTCAAAAGTTAGATGGGGGGGGACGCCCATTTTACCACTTTGGAAGCGTCTATATCTCAAACGTTAGACTTTTAGAAAAAATGGTTTGAGGAACCTCAGTGTCATTTTGGAAGACCTATCCATAAACACCCCACACGTATAGGTTTGAGTAAAAAAAAATTTTTTTGGTTTTAGTTTCATGTATGGGAGCCCCCCCTATAATATAATTTTTTCAAATTTTTTGTACCTGAATCAGAAAGCGGTAAAGAGGATACACCTACTTACCAAGTTTCAGCGGTGTGATGCTAATAGTTTCAGAATAAAGTGGCTGTGACATACGGATGGACAGACAGACAGACAGACAGACTTAACGAAACTATAAGAGTTCCGTTTTTTGCCATTCGGCTACGGAACCCTATAAATATTCATACTCGAAAAAGCAGCAAGTTGTAAACATTGACCAAGTAAGTGCATTTAGTTAATTGAGATGACCTGAAACAAAAATTATGCATTACTTTTTCATTTCATCTAAATAAAACATAAAAACATAGGGATATACTTCAAATCTAAGCCTCCTCCTCCGCCACGGCTAAGATGACCCCCAGATCAAGATGTCGATATCGATAAACAAAACATTACGCATCACCGCACTATTTTATAGTATAAATAAATAAGTTTTAAAATATTTAACTCGATGCTATTTGGTATAAGAAAC
This sequence comes from Pyrausta aurata, assembly GCA_963584085.1. Taxonomy (NCBI): domain Eukaryota; kingdom Metazoa; phylum Arthropoda; class Insecta; order Lepidoptera; family Crambidae; genus Pyrausta; species Pyrausta aurata. Next base: position 10,577,547 of record OY757271.1, on the reverse strand, counting down.
GCCGCTACTATAAATTAAATTTAAATAAACTACTTACCGAACTTCATTGATATTATCATCATTGAAAACCCGCGACAAAATAATGTTTTGAAGTATTTTCGTTCTTTTCATCACACATCTCACATTGTCTCAAGCTTTTTACTATCAACAAACACGACCAGATTTGCACATTAATTACAAGAATATTATTTTGAGAGAGTAATTTTCTTTAAATTTATTGGAAAACACGATTGAAAACACAAATAATATGTACCGCATTGGCGTTTCTTGACTTTGAATTTGACAACTGAGCGAGAGGGACGGTAGTAGATGTGAGTGAGATGAAAGTAAAAAAATCAAAAGCACCGAGAAGTATTGATATCAATTTTGTAGCAAATCATCCCCGAAATAACTTTCTACCGCTTTTTAACCCCATCACAAGATAAATTTCAATAAAATGCGATACACATATTTCATTAAATTTCTTAAAGAATGTTTATGCAAAATTTGAAGTAAATTGGACCAAGGAATCACGTTGTCCCATACAAACTTTGCCCCCCTTTTTTACCCCCTTAGGGGTGGAATTTTGGAAAATCCGTTCTTATCGGATCCCTACGTCATACTAAGAACACACCCTCCAAGTTTCAGGTCTCTACGACCGGCGGCTTAGGCTGTGCGTTGATCCGTCAGTCAGTCATTCAGGACAAAGCCTTTTATATGTATAGAATAGATGTAGTGAAATAAGAATAATCAGTTGAAAAAATAAGCATTTAGAATCTACACATTTCCAAATTATTGTGCTGACTGTATTTACATATTATGAATGCAGTTGAGAGGTGATTTTAATTTGGCCGCGTTTAAATGACATCTAACTATCGGCGGTTAGCATTGCTTTCATAGAATACTAAATGGGAATGCGTTACATTCTGCAATTGTAGCTTTGTATTTTTGATTCGTTGCAAGTAAGAGCAAGCTTCATATAATAGCTAGAGTTCTAAGCGTGTCGTATAATAGCTACAGTTTTAAGCGTGTCTGTTGCAGCTATAACAACAACAAATAATGCCCTTTTTACTCGATATCAATAATGCCAACAGGTACTTGAAAAATTAATCTATGTTGTTAACTAGTAGATTGTACGGAACCCTTCGTGCGCGGGTCCAACACGCACTTGCTTGTGAATATAAAAAAAAACACAGAAAATGCGAGCTAGAATCAAACCGTAGATAACAAAATGGCAGCGTACAGATTTCAAACATAACCTAATTACTTCATTAATTGACTGTAGCTCATACCCCTCATACTGTGTTCGCGTCCAGGAATTAAGTATGTAATGAATAATGCATCTAATTTCCCGTTAATTGGGTGCCCTGGGGCGTGCTGCCTATATTCTAGATTCACTGTAACCGCGATTGGTATGCTCCATGGCTGATTAGTAAATAGGTCAGTTTGATTGTCACAGTAAGAGCATGTTACATGTTAGAGTATAAATGACCACAGTTGTAAGTTTAGCTACCGCATTAGAGACTCAAAACCTTTTTTTTTACACGATTGAGATTCTTGTTACTGTTCTTTGCCCAACTGTGAGTTTTAAATAGTTTAATTAGCAAATGGTTTACACCTGGTCATCGTCATAGTCATCATTCCTAGTAGTGCAAGTATCGGCACAGTTTTATCGGTACCCATATTATATAAAATTCGTGTTTTAAAATTCGCTGATATATAATTTGTGTTTTCGTGTATTTAATGATTAAAGGTTTTGAACTTAGCTTAAAAATACAATATTTTTGTACGACATATAAAAAAATCCTAAGTGAAAATGATAATTTATGCAGCAGAAAATCAGAAAACTTATCGAGGCGAAATGTCTAAAATTTGATATTTCTCGTGCTTTAGACTGTGGCCGTCACGGCAGATTTGTTATTCCTTTTGCTTATACTACAAACCTTGCTGCAATAAATTCCTTATCAAAGCATTAACTCGAAATATTATGAGCATAGAAAAATATAATCTTACTTGCATAATCTTACTGAAATATACTACACAAACTTAATAATATATTTAAAAAAATTCTTTTTCAAGAGCAATTACATTACTTTAGTTTACCTAAACCCAAAATATTATCTTGCTTAAATGAATGACTTTCATGTTACACCTTATAGGTAGGTGTTTTTGTAACACAATGCGAACCTTTTTGAACAACATAAATCGCGGATGGCACCGATATCCGTGGGTTGTCGAAATTTAATTTAAAACCAGTCATGTGTGACGATAGGTATGCGTAGGGTCAGAACATAGTATAGCTATGTAGTAGACAGTAAGTAAATTACATGAAGGACCGATGCCGCATACTAAGTTGTCATTAATCTCCACAGTAATGCTAAGGAAAAGAAGGAAATTTGCTATATATGTAATTAAGTCATATCTAACACACACACACAAAAACAGTGAGATACATAGTATCTGATGACCATTAGTTAAATATAGTACATAAAATGTAAATTCGTCATTGGCTGTAAGTCCGATATGTCTGTATATTATATTATCATCTTTATGAGCTCTGGATTTTTTAATACAAATAAAAAAAAAATAGGATGCAGTCGGAAATGCCGGGTGTAAGATAACAATTTCTTTAAGCAAGAGTATGCTTATTTATTAGAACAAAAACAAATTAAAACTAATATGAAAAATGTCTTTAAACCTACCTATTCAAAAACGCCATTTTGTGGCATGGAGGCGATGATACTGGCTTCGTTGCCGCGTTGGATGGCAAATATTTTTTAACTAAGCTTTACGATGTATCTCATAAACAATTACAAAGGTATGATGTGACTGACTATTATAAAAAAAATTGTTATTTGTTTTTATCAGTAGATAACCGTACTTTATCAAACGTCAAAATAGTAATTTTATCTACACATTTTTGTAAAATTTTGATCCAAGTTTAAAGAGTTATAGTTATTTTCTTTGGTCATGTTGAACGTGAGTTTCTGATATCACTAATTTGTGTACTGTGACGTCAACTAGAGGGCCCTATCTGCGCATAAATCCTAGCTCGATTTCTATTATAGTAGTCCCTTTTCCACAGTATACATAATACAGATCTGACAAACTTTTGGTCTGCAGGTAACGGGTTTATTCATCAGGCCTAAACTGGGAATCTTCTTGAATCTTTATCAAGCAAATAATAGCTAATATTTAGTATATTTACTTACATAAAAAAATACTACTGGGAGATCTGGTTCTGAAGTGTATTTTTCTCCCTAGGTACACGATTTAATACGATAGAAATAACTTTGGCATCTGGCATCTAGTAACTGAGTGCAGAATACTATAATAAAAAGCACAAAAAACACCCTAAAAGATGTTTTTCGTTCATCCCCAACGGATAAAATGTGGAAGATTAGAAAAAGATTACTTCCTCCTTTACGATACCGCCGTAAAATAACTTTATCTATATCGTGTGAGTACAAAAAATCAATTACGTTTATCCCTTCTGGGCGTTTTTAATCTGTGCCCGATTTCATTACTGGCAGGGTAAATAGGGTCAGGGGATATTTAAAAAGTATAATAATAGGTAGTAGATATAGTTTAATGTGTAATCTGAGGTACTATGTATTATATTGTAACATGGAAATATTTTCACGAAAGTGGAAGTAATTGGATTTTGTGTAATCCCCTTTTAAGCGGGTTAAGTATATGTGAAACTTTCTTTTAACACTGTAGGCGTTATTTTAACACCTCTAAGTAGTCGGATAGTTTGTCTAAAGTAATATATTTCCCACATGACATAGTATGTTAAAAGATCCATGTGACAGTGTTCTAAGATTCTGCATAAACACTGTTATTATAAAGGAGGGGAGCAGAAATAATGAGGACTGTATTTATATGTTACAAAGTAAAGCGTGTATTAGTTTAAAACAGGCAAAATTAAATAATATTTTATACAAACCAAGACGAAGGTGGCAGAAAGGCAACGACAGAACTTATGTCATAAAAAAGCTTTCACACAAGAAAAAATAAAAAAACTACAAAAACAGTATTTGCTCCGCAACAGATAAGTAGCATCATATAGGTACTGTTACCGAGTACTTAAAACCTTAATCCTCAAATGTAACCTTACTGTATTGCGTGATATTTCGATTAGATATGTAATACATCTTTTACTGACATGGTTAATTTTTTGTTTGAATTTATTTCGTCACGAAATGGTCATGAATGGCATCTTATTTATGTAGTTGTATCCATGATTTTTTTTATAAATGTCTTTTATTTATGTTTAGGCAAGGCTCATAAATAATTTGTCTGTTTCGTATGTCGGCATTGTGATATTTTAGGTCTTATGTTTTTTCAGATGAAATAAATTACAGCGAATTATGAGACTTAGGAATTATTTCAGATTCGCTAATGCCGCCTTGTCACGATAAAGGCTTGCGTGCCCATTTAAAATAATCATACAAAGAATAACCTTAGATTGCAATATGAAATAAAAACTTGTGTGCATATGCTCGACAAATAGTATCGCTATAAATAAAATATTCAAATAACCTAAACTACAATATCGTAAATTGTAGTTTACTAACTAGCAGTTATCAAGTTTAGAGTCTTATTAATTAGAAGTATTTTTTCAAGAAATTGTTCTGATTTTAACTCTCCATTCACAGCAGTTTTATTAAGAGTTTGAGAAGGCATTTTCTCATAGCTAAAAGTTTTTTTAAAGAAATGCATATTAGATATTTAGTATAAATAACTGTCTCCAGCATTGTTCCCCGAAATTGTTTCCATTGATACCAAGAAAAGGAGAAGGGGAAGACCCCATACCACCTGGATGACAAATGTCCAAAGGGACATGAGAGTATTAGGACTCCAAGAGCAAGACGCTCTAGATAGACATAAATGGCGTCGCATGATTGGGAAGGCCAACCCCGCGTAACGGGATAAGGCGAGGCAGAAGAAGAAGAAGAAGAAGCATTGTACCCCGAATTTCTCTAATCATTTACCTACCACGCACAAAATGCCCGTGGAAAAGGTACAATTCCCTAAAAGTAGGGTAAAATTACCCTTTGCCGGCCGGGAATTCGGAATGAGTGACAGAGCAATTGCGATATGTCACGTTGAATGTAATATTCCGGCATTTGTATTCGGTGTCATGTACAATTTATTTTGAGACTAGGTGTTGGCAGTGATTTGCTTATAAGGTTACATGTTGGTGCTATTTCGGGGATTTTTGTTTGCCTTTTGTTTGGCTTAGGTTAGACTAAGGTGATAAAAATTCTGTAATAGTCCTATGTCTTAAAATATTCTTGGTTTTGTGTCAGGCATTCAAATACGAATACAAATACAAATGTGTTTATTTGCGTATTTTTAGTGACATTATTTTGTTAGTTTAATTTAGTCTTCTAATATTTAAACTAGCGGACTTCTTTTCCTTTCTTACGATTCGAATCTGATGTGATTAATTTTGATGGCTATCTAGGTTTCTTCACTAAGTAGCTACAAATTAGTAGGTTGTAATTAAAAATAGCTTGTTTTAGTGCTCAATTATGTTGTGTAACGAGTTGTACTCGTGATTTGTGTGTAATAACACAATAATAGGTCTCCTGTAATGAACCAGTATAGTTTCAAAATACCCTTAACATATATGTGCACTTAATTGCATGTTTATACGAAGTATTCGACGTTATATTCTAGCAAGCTCCCTTCGGTAGCGGCACGCTTCACTAGATATCACTCTCCTCTCAGTCTAACCTATTTCATAGCATCAACTACATCGCACATGGTATTCCAGACTGCACCACCTTGAAATTAAGTTTCAAATTTGCATGAAAGCAATTTAGGAGGCACACTCCCGTTTTTCCTTTTGGAAAACGTATTCGCGTAAAATCAAACTGAAGAGGAGTTGCCGAGGCGAAATTATTAATGTACGAGCAGTAAATTTCGCTCGTCTTGTATATGAACACGTATTTGTTATTGCGATGTCATATTACAATGGTCTTTTAAGCAGTAATGTCAATTTACCTCGTCGGCCTGATGGTTAATATGTCTAATAGCCGCCATGCCGTCTCACAGTGCTATACGAGCGGATAAACCGAGAGTGCCTTTGTGTATTGCACTTAAGGACTAATATCTAAGGATATACAGGGTGTCGTTTTAGAAAAGCATGTTTGATGCTTTGACATTCTGTGCTTTTGAATCAAAATGACTCAATTCTAGAGTCGTTTTGATTGAGGTTAATGAAATGAACACTGAGAATGTTATGTGTGTAGTTTGTTTCAGATAAAGTTCTCTTTATTTTAATTCAATCAAATTTTTATTGAAAAACTAGCGGACCCAGCGAACTTTGTTTCGCCCCGGCCTCGTCCCGCTCTAGCCCCGACACCATCAAACGGGATAAAAAGTATCCTATATCCTTTTCCTGATTCTAAGCTACCTCCTTGAAATCGGTTCAGCCGTTCTCGAGTTATAAGTGCTGTAACAAACACGACTTTCTTTTATATATAAAGATTACACACAACCTTTTGGGAAGAGTTTGCTCTGGTCTCTAGCTTAAGCTAAGCGAAACAGAGCTGTGTTGACGAGTGAGCGCTCAGAGCTACTCATTTTGAGATAATGTGCCATTAACAACTGTGTCTACTCCATTATATCTTAACTGTGGTTCCTCACGTTTCTTTGTAAGACACGTTAAGATTCGTACTGAATATTGTATCACTCGATTCAGCCTCCGTGCGCCGACTGCCGTTTAGTAGCGTTTTCGTATACGTTTTTGACGTATCTTTGTCTTTGTGAGAAGAAATGGAGATGCCAGCTAAGTACATTGATGCGAAGAATAGGCGGAATAATTAATAGGAGCGAGAAAATAAAAATCAGATTTGGTATGATATGGTTGCGTGGCACTTGAGTTTGTTCTTAAGTTTTTTTTCAGTATTTCCTCAGTCTTTCTGTCTGTGTTCAGTCTTAGTGCGCCTTCACATCAGAGCGACAGCAGTGCGTCGTTGTAATGTGAAGAGATTGTTTTTTTTTAATTTTTTTTTCAAAGGTCTTTATTTTGAAAGAAATTTAATAGTCTTAGTTCTAGTGTAAATTATTCCTAGATCTAAAACAGCGAATAACTAAGAAGTTTATGAGGCAACATGCCTATTATAACTATTTGCAGAATAACATTAAATAACAGGTTACTTACGTTGTTCATTATACATACGAGTAGCATACCTACGAACACTTTGCACAGTTGTCCGTTTACTACATATTCTAAAAAGCGGGTACCTATTAAGTTATTACTTTGCTTTCCTACGATGAGCTATGTTGTGAAACACAAATGACACATTCGTATATCACAAAGTTATGCACTAAAATAACTTATTGTAGATATAAATTATATATATTTTTTTAATAATAACATTTAACACCGATCTTTTTCACTGACCAATTATATATAATGTGAAGGGATTACTGCTGTGATTTATGTATGAAATTGACAGCAGCGCGACTGTCGCGCGACCGTCGCGCTGCTTATGTCGCCTAAGTGTGAAAGCGCTCTTAAAGTGATACCACAAAGGAAAGATAAAAAGCTATATTAAGATTGCGTTTTGCGTAGTTGTTTTCACTGATAAGCAGTTCTGCTTTTGAACGGATTAGCAAATTCGTATTGCGATTTCGTATAATACCTACACGTAGCCGATTAGCGTGGGACAACACACTACACGAGTGAATGAAATGGGAATACTATAAATATTTGGCGACTCAACTAATTGAGTGGGAATTGAACTGTCTGGAACTTGAACCACCATCTTACTCCTGAGAATGCTGTCAGGTTTTAAGTCTCAGAATCTTATTTCAAGTCTCAAGTAATACAGCTGCCTCCGCAGTTGGTTGTGTGCATCACAACTTTTTTGACTAGTTCTTATGTTCTATTTATTAAAATACGTTACGTTCAATTGTTGTTTCATCTGGCCTTTTTAAGTGTGAACACACCTTCAGAAGGCTTTTACATTTAGGCGACTTTAGCAGCGCGACTTACGCGCGACAGTCGCGCTGCCGATAATTTCATACTATACACGGCAGCACGGCAGCAGCGCCATTGCAGTGTTAATACTATCCCCGTATTAACACTGCAATTGGTAATGGGTAATGGTGGGAACGACCCAGTCGCGCAACCGTAGCACTGCTAATGTAAAGGCATACGCTGCTGCCGCGCTGCTGACGCCTAATGTGAAGGCGCACTAAGTGTGAAATCGCTCTAAGTGAAGGGCTAATGTGAAGGGCTTACTGCTGTCATTTATGTATGAATTTGTCAGCAGCGCGACCATCGCGCTGTTAAAGTCGCCCTAGCGTGAAAGCGCTCTAAGTGCGCCTTCACATTAGAGCGACAACGGCGCAACATCAGGCGTAGCTCTAATGTGAAGGGCTTACTGCTGTCATTTATGCATAAAATTGACAGCGCGACTGTCGCGCTGCTGCTGCGCTGCTAAAGTCGCCTAAATGTGAAAGCGGTCTAAGCAAAATAACATGTCATGTTCAGTGTTCATTTACAGCCACAGCTTTCGAGTTGGTACTAATGAAATTGACACCTGTGCGTACGCAGAATTATTTAATAACAGCTCTTCGGATGATCTCGAGCGTAAAACAGGGATACAAAATTACTTGTAGAATTTCTGGAAGCCATATCACGGAGCTGGTTTAATTAGTATGATGACAATAGAGTGCTTAAGTATTAATCGTATGTTGTACCACATGGCGACACACGAAGCGATAATTAAAACTTCCTAGTTAAGAAGATTGCTTAAACTTGACTAGGGACATTTGGTGAGATTGCTGACTATGTTACTTAGATGCCATCGCAAATAATAAAGACACAAACACAAATTACAGTAATTAAACCACTATTTTCACTTTCACTGTTTATTTGAGAGAAAAATATGACGACAAGAAGAAACAAAACAGTATCAAAAATAAAGAGTAAATACAAACCATAAATAATATAAAAAAAGGTTTTATGGCTGTTTCCAATAGCAACCATACACGCATTACATTCCTTCGAGCCTTTTACAAAGTGGACTGAAAAGTTTGATGTGGGTAGTACTAGGTAGATTATTGTATGATACAGAATAACTACCATTATGCATTTTACCTTTTGTATAAATTGTGAATCCTACTAATATTATAAACGCGAACGTTTTTGATGTATTGTTTGTTACTCCTTCACGCAAAAACTACTGCATAAATTTTGATAAAACCTTACGATAATTATAGCTCATTCATCGGAATAGAACATAGGCATACTTTCAAAGTGATATTATTTAAGATTTCGATTTAGAAGCCGCTTAAAAATGTATTTATAGATACAAGTCTTGCGGTGCGCATAAAATTAAAGTAATAAAATCTTTTCACAATACAAGTAGGGCAATTTTGAAGCCATTTTGACTTCATATCTTCAGAATTGTGGCGTCATTTTATATATGAGTGGAATTTACCGAGTGATAATGTAATATAGGGGAAAAAGTTGAAAAAAAATGGGAAAAGATGAGTTTATTGTGAGTTTCGTTCCCCGTAGAGGTGTCAATTACCCCGTTTGCGCGAAATATTTGACACTAGTAATATCAAACTCTATCAAAAAGAAAATGCGTCAATTTGTATTACGTCGTGGTTTTATTAATTGTTGTTATTACTAGGATCATTGAACTCATGTCTTGGCACGGTTTTATTTGTCGAACAACAAAGTGGCGCTCTAAATAAAAACGCTGAGAAAAAAACTTATTTTCGTGAATTTATTGATTGAGAAGAATTTTTCAGTAAAGCTTAAAAAAAACAATACTTTTTACAATTGAAGAATATTTGATGCGGCAGAAAATCATAAAATTTAGCTTATCGAGGCGAAATGACAAAATTTGATATTTCTTGTGCTTCAGACTGAGGCCGCAGGACTAAGATGTTGGTGTTTTTTCCATCTTTTCCTGCTTTTCGTTTTTTCTTTAGCATCTAAATCAATAATAAATGCCCATAATCACCCCGTGTGAACCCGCTCAGTTAAAACCGGTACTGTTTGCGAGTTCTACGGCGCGCGGGTTGGGTGGAGCGGTAACTAAGTACACCTATTTTAGATGTTTACCGGATCCACGTAGATGTTTTTGAATTATGCATGCAATGTATTAACTCGTCAAGTATGTGTGAACGAGACACAATAGAAATTCCATTATTATGCGACTCCCGGCAGTCGTTTGATACCTGACTGATTACTAAATGTTTGGTTGTTAGTATAATATGTATATTGTTAGAGATGGTGGTCGAAGCTGACGTTCATCAGTGACGTCACGCCTCCCCACTATAAATACCGTCGCCCGGCGCTGGCGCGCTCTCTTTGCGATTTGGATCTCGTGCGGAACGGACGTGCTGCTCGCTTGTTGGCTTAGATCATTTATTTTTGCTGTATTTTTCCTTATAATAAAATAGTTCGTTACTTTTAGTTTTTTTTTTAAATATTTCCACTTCTGATTTCTAACATCAGAAGTGGGATAAAGTTTCTCGCGCCTACTAGCTATTCGTTATTTCGTGTGTTATTGGTTCAGTGCTTATTTTGTTTGTGTTAACGTGATTTAGTGTTCATTTCGGTTATCGTGTTTAAATTTCGAACGTTATGGGTCGCGAAAGTCGTCCACGGTCAAAGACTAAACGTAAACGCACTGAGCGTTCGCGTAGTAGACATTCTCGAGGTAGACGGTCACGCAGCACGTCCCGCGGTAGTCACCGTCGTCGTGAGCGTTCGAGGTCTAGAGGCCTATCGGTTCAACGCGCGTACTGCCAGTCTTTAGAGACAATAGTTTCGAGATTAAATGAGCTTGAGGGTAGGTCGCGGCAGGTAGAAACGCCGAGCGTGTCGAATATCGCAGCTTCTACCTTGCAGGGTACCGAGAGAATCGTTGAGGCAATCGAATCCTTACGGACCGTTAATTCTCAAAGCTTTTATATTTCAAATTTTGATCCGGACTATCACGATATTAATCATTGGTTTGAGGAAGTAGATAAGGCTCAGATTTTGAATAAGTGGTCGGACAGTGAGTGCTTATCGCGCGTTGGGAACTGCCTTAAAGGCGATGCTAGGGTGTGGCTCAATGAGTGGGTCACGAATGACCGCTCTTGGAGCAATTTTAAAAAGGATTTTAGATCGTTGTGTGTTAGGAAGGTAGATATAGCCAACATTTTATATGAGGTAATGTGTAGCGATTCCGACAACTATTCTACATACGCGGAGTACGCGCGGCGATCTTTATTACGGTTGCGAATGGTTGGGGGTATGTCAGACGAACTTATAACGGCTATTGTTATCCGTGGCATCAAGGACCCGCTTGTTAAGGCATCCGCTTCTAACGCCAACCTCACTCCAGACACTTTGGTAAGTTCTTTATCTACTTTTGCAAAACCAATTGTTAAACGTTCATTTAATCAACCTCGATCAAATTTTCCGAGTAAAGGTTATGTGAAACCACCATTCAAGCGTAATTTAAAAACATCAGAGCTAAAGTGTTTTCTCTGTAGGGAGGTTGGTCACAAGCAAACGGAATGCCCAAAGCGGTCATCAACTAGTAGTAGTACTAATACACAGCCGTCGTCATCGACTACTTCCAGCGATAGGAAGCCGAACTCGTGCGCTTATTGTAAAAAAATAGGTCACGATATTAGTGTGTGCTTTGCGAAACAACGTTCAGATATGTCACGAAACAAAAATAGCGTAAATTTTTGTTCTACCCCCGGCGTAAATAAAAATGATATTGTTGTAGGCATAATTCAAGGTGTACCAATAGATGTACTCATAGATAGTGGGGCGCTAGGAGTATCTTTGATTTCGTCTCGAGTTGTAAATCACTTATCATGTAATAAAAAGTCAGTAAATCGTCAGTTAAAAGGAATAAGTGATTCGATCATACATGTTAGTTCTTATGTTACACTTACTGTAGAACTCGAGGAAATATCGCTTGAAGTCGAATTTCTGGTCGTTCCGGACGAATATATGAACGCGCCCATTATAATCGGTACCGATGTACTTAACAGGGATGGAGTTACTTATATTAGGACGAAAGATTCGCAACGCATAACACGTGCAGCAACTCAGGGTAGGGTGTCATCCGTTCAATCAAATATGCAGTTATCAGATATTAAGACGTCTGTTTCCGGTGAAGATTTTAAAAAGTTGATGTCATTGCTCGCGGAATACTCTCAGTTTATGATCTCGGGGACAGCTACTACGACAGTAACTACAGGGAAGATGCATATTCGATTGAATAGCGACACGCCAGTATATTATAGGCCGTATAAAATGTCTTTTTCTGAAAAAGTGAAGGTGCGTGAAATTATCCAGGACCTGTTAGGGAAGGGTATCATTCGCGAATCCGAGTCACCCTATTCGAGCCCCATACTATTAGTCAAGAAAAAAGACGGTTCGGATAGGATGTGTGTAGATTTTCGAGCCCTAAATAGACTGACCGTTAAGGATAGATTTCCTTTGCCTCTGATTGAGGACCACTTGGATAGATTAGGCAAAGCTAGGTATTTCACGACATTAGACATGGCTACTGGTTTCCACCAAATCAGTTTAGACGAGGAATCTATCCCTCTAACCGGTTTTGTAACGCCCGAGGGACATTACGAGTATGTTAAAATGCCGTATGGCCTCGCTAACGCACCGATCGTTTACCAACGAATTATTTCGAATACACTTCGTGAATTTATCGAGGCCGGTAAAGTCCTAGTCTACATCGATGACTGCCTAATTTTAAGTAACAGTATTGAAGATAACATGGAGACCCTTAAGGCAGTCTTAGAAAAACTAACAAAATCGGGATTTTCGATAAATTTACGAAAGTGTTCATTTTTGACTGAAGAGATAGAGTATTTGGGGAGGGTTATATCTCATGGTGGGGTTCGACCAGCCCCTGGTAAAGTTCAGGCTCTAGTAGATTCCCCCGTGCCACAAAATGTTCGACAAGTGAGGCAGTTTCTGGGCCTAGCCGGGTATTTCCGAAAATACATCGCCGGATACTCAGTCAAAACCGCGTGTATAGCACAATTGACAAAGAAAAACGTTGATTTTGTATGGGGTCAAAGACAAGAAGATGTTAGGCAGGAACTCATAAAGTGCCTCACTAGCGAACCGGTATTAGCAATTTTCGATCCGGAACTACCGACCGAAATTCATACAGACGCGAGTAGTACGGGCTACGGTGCCGTTTTACTTCAGGTTCATAAGGATGGTAACAAACGGGTAGTCGCTTACTACAGTCAGGTAACGCAAGGTGCTGAATCACGCTATCATTCTTATGAACTGGAGACACTCGCGGTTGTAAAGTCTCTCAAACACTTTAGACATTATCTCGTCGGTATTTCGTTTACTGTAATTACGGACTGCAATGCTCTTAAAGCCACTCAAAATAAAAAAGATTTGTTGCCGCGTATAGCTAGGTGGTGGATTTACCTACAGGATTTTAACTTCACCATTCAGTATAGAAAGGGGGTGATGATACCACATGCAGATTATTTGAGCCGTAATCCGACTAGTTTCGTCAATAACATCAGTAGACCACGTAATTGGGCTCAAATCGCGCAACTAGCCGACGATGAGACCCAAACTTTGATTCGTTCTCTTAACGAGGGACAACTAGACTCTACACGGTACGTCAAAAGAAATGACATCCTCTACTACCGCTATACATCTCCAGGGGAGGATGCTCGATTGCTCTGTTATATACCTAAAGGCTATCGTTTGAGCCTTCTCCGTATTTTCCATGATGAACATAGCCACTGTAACGTAGATAAAACAGTCGATTTAATTTTAAGACATTTCTGGTTCCCCGGTCTCAGGGCATTTACTTCTAAATACATTTCTCATTGCCTGACTTGTATTGCACATAAACGGGTTCCCCGGGCTCCTCTACAGCCCATTACATCTTGGTCGAAACCAGATGTCCCCTTTGATACTTTGCATATTGATGTCTTGGGACCATTGCCTTCCAGTCGTAGTTTCAAACACATATTGATCGTAGTGGATTCGTTCACTAAATATTGCCTATTGACTGCTATTAGCCGACAAGACGTACAACAATTAAAATCAGCAGTTCAAAATGTCATTTCTTTATTTGGGACACCTAAGACGATTATTTGTGATAGGGGTAGGATGTTTGAGTCCCGCGAATTTGTTTCGTTCATGAATCAGTTAGGTTGTCAGCTACATCATATAACGCCTGAAATGCACCACGCCAACGGGCAGGTGGAGCGTTACGTTCGCACGGTATTGAATATGCTCAGAATTGAGGTAAATCACAAAGGCAGTGAGTGGGCTAACGAGTTATGGCGCCTGCAATTGGTCTTGAATATAACTAAACAAAAGACCACACAGTACTCTCCCTTGAATTTACTCATCGGGTCCGAAAATGCAACGCCAGTCATTCGTGCGTTAATTCGTGATGTCGCCATCGACACGCATGAAAACCGGGAGTCGCTTCGAGAAGTCAGAAGACAAAGGACGGCCGAACGTCTTGCTCAAAATCAAGCGGAACAAGATAGGCGAGTTAATGAAGGTCGCCACCCTCCACGAACCTACAAGGAAGGCGACTTAGTTTTCGTAATCAAGTACTCTCAGTCGCAGGGAAAACTTGATCCTGGCATGCGCGGACCATACCGCGTCACCCAGGTGCTGGAGAATGGCCGTTACCAGCTTCAACTCCTCGCTGGAGCGTACGGCAAGGTGACGTACGCCGCGGCGCAGTTCCTTGTGCCCTGGAGAGGAGAGTGGACCCCGGAGACGTGCGCATCATTCTTTGAGGGTGAGTCCTATATCTGTGTAGTACGCTAAATAGTGGAGCCTCTGCTAACAGATTGAGACAGGTATGCTGAATAGTGGAGCCTATGCCTGATTGTGTGTTCAATGGTATGCTTAATAGTGGAGCCTATGCCTGATTGTGTGTTCAATGGTATGCTTAATAGTGGAGCCTATGCCATATTTTTGTGTTTAATGGTATGCTTAATAGTGGAGCCTATGCCATATTTTTGTGTTCAATGGTATGCTTAATAATGGAGCCTATGCCTTATACTTCGAATATCAGTTCTCTAGTAAAATGACTTATAGCTGTACAGTCAAACCAACAAAGTTATGAATGACCCTCGTTTTTTTCTTATTTTCTTGTAATAATTCTAATGCAATAAGATTCGTTTGTACATACAAGTTCAAAGCATTTTTGTACCTTACTGGATTAACTTCCTTACTATGACCCTATCCTACTTGATGCATATCTGCTAAATTGTTAATTTCAGAAATAGAAAGCTTTAAAGTAATAAGCACCATACTTTTGTACGCATAATAAGTCATTCTGTTGATTTACAGGAAACTCGGACTCTGACGAGGTATTGGAAGAAAGTTTGTCGGATCAGGCTGATCCACCACGACAAACTGACGAGGACCTGGAGTTGGAAGATACCAATTTGCGAGACCGAGTTGGTGCATCATTACCAACTATCGAAGAATTGGTGCCTGAACACTCCACGGACGGTCATCTGACCGCCCCACCCAGTTCACCATCAAGACCTGACGAGGACGTCAGGATGTCAGGAGAGGCCGTGTTAGAGATGGTGGTCGAAGCTGACGTTCATCAGTGACGTCACGCCTCCCCACTATAAATACCGTCGCCCGGCGCTGGCGCGCTCTCTTTGCGATTTGGATCTCGTGCGGAACGGACGTGCTGCTCGCTTGTTGGCTTAGATCATTTATTTTTGCTGTATTTTTCCTTATAATAAAATAGTTCGTTACTTTTAGTTTTTTTTTTAAATATTTCCACTTCTGATTTCTAACAATATCATAATTTATAAGTACGAGTACGATGACGACTCAACAAGCGCAGCGTTCGGTAAAACTACAGCAGGTTTATGTAACGCTGTGAATTTGTAAATGTAGTTTCTTAGTTAAGGTTTATTTAAAATTAATTATTAAATAAATGAATCTGATACGATACAATTAACTATTCATCCATACATACATATTATGTCTTTCTCACTCTCTTCTATTTATTGATGGAGACAATAAATAATGGCTAACATAATATGACTCTACAACTTAAACTAGACATCAATACATTTTTGATGCTGTTCAAAATCCACTTCGCTGTCAAAAAGATAATATTTGATCCATCATTTTCTATAACATAATTCCTTGAAATGTGGGTATGGTTAGTGAAATTTTAATTACAGCGAAGCGTATCCGTCTTTAAGCGGGATTAAGGTCGTAATTATTCAAGACGAAAAACCATAATAAATTATACAGGCGAAAACTTCCATCGGATAAAAACTCGGATAAGAGGGATGAGAAATTTAATAACGCTGTATTTATCTTTGCTAGGATATATTTTGAGCCTTTTGGAACATAATGTTGAATTCTCATAATGTTGAATTCTCAAAAAGTTGAATTCTCAAAATGTTGAATCTCAAAATGTTGAATTCTCAAAATGTTGAATCTCAAAATGTTGAATTCTTATATTGTTGGAATCTCAAAATGTTGAATTATGGGTATATAAAAAAAGTAAGTAGCATTGTAATAACATGCAACAAAACTTTAAGAAATAAAATACCTAAAAGTTTATTTTTATAAAATTGGCTAAAAAAATTTTGAATTAAATAGAGCTTCAAAACAAAAATCCTACTGATGCTTATTATAAAAAAAAAACAGCCAAGTGGGAGTCGGACTCTCGCACTAAGGGTTCCGTGCCAGCTTCAACTGAATTAGGATCCACTAACTTCCACTTAGCCAAAATACCAAAATACTTTGTTGACAGCAAATATAATTTTGTTTTTCGTAGTGTTTGTATAAAGAACAAAGTTACATTTTTTATTATTATTTTTATTTTTTGTATAAGAAAGAATCGTAAAGTGGTTAAGAGTATACATCTACCAAACAAGTTTCAGCTGTATAATGATGAATCCTGTTAAACCTTTCCGGCGCGGTGAACGGCCATTGCCGTAAAATAATAAGAAATTCTATTGTGTCTGGGATACCGCGCCGAAAAGTGTTAACTACTTTACGATTCTTATACAAAAAATAAAAAATGTAAGGGAGGAGCCCGGCTCCCATACTTGAAACTAAAACGTATTTACTACTACGTACTAATGCATGTGGGGTGTCTATGGATAGGTCTTTTAAAATGAAATCGAGGTTTCTCAAACCATTTTCTATAAAAATATAACGTTTGAGAGCTAGCAGCTTCCAAAGTAAAATGGGCGTCGTCCCCCACGCCCATATAACTTTTGAACTAAGCAAGTGTACATTTCAGAAAAAAAATACATAATGTATATCTCAACAAATACTTTTAACGAAAATTGGTTTGAGAAATAGCAAATTTTCAACAACCGCAAACATAACTTTGTTCTTTATACAAACACTATGAAAAACAAAATTATATTTGCTGTCAACAAAGTATTGTCGTATTTTGGCTAAGTGGAAGTTAGTGGATCCTAATACAGTTGAAGCTGGAACCCTTAGTGCGCGAGTCCGACTTCCACTTGGCTGTTTTTTTTTATAATAAGCATCAGTAGGTAGGTAGGTATTTTTGTTTTGAAGCTCTATTAAATTCAATTTTTTTTTGCCAAATTTATTAAAAAAATCTTTTAGGTATTTTATTTATTTAAGTTTTGTTGCATGTTATTACCATGCTTCTTATTTATTAAAACCCATAATTCAACATTTTGAGATTCCAACAATATAAGAATTCAACATTTTGAGATTCAACATTTTGAGAATTCAACATTTTGAGATTCAACATTTTGAGAATTCAACTTTTTGAAAATTTAACATTATGAGAATTCAACATTATGTTCCAAAAGGATTTTGAGGTAACTACTTACCGTTACCGTAATCCGTTAGTATTTTTTAAACAAGTTACAGTAATCAGATCCTGTGCAATTTAGTAATAGGTCTCATTCACTAAAAAGCTTTATCGTAGCTCACACGACATGGCGATGTCGATGCGATGCGATGATTTAGAGGAAATAGTCTTAGTTCCGGAAAATAAGGTGCTTTAATTATAAAATTCATTATTTTTTTACGTAGACCCGCTTGGACTATACACGCCTCAGCCCTACCACAGCTTCGTGACAATTGTGGGCTAGTACTGAGAAGAAGCGCAACAAACTCAGTCACTATTCGGATATTGTGAGAGCAATCTCGCAACATTGATGAGGTCACGCAGCCTACGCGTTAAAAAAAGCAATTGCAAAATTCAACAGGCTTGTTAACGTGACGGTGGCCGAGTGTTATAGGCATACGTCCGGATAGCGTAAGACACGGGGTTCGATTCCTTATCTGTCACAGAGTCACAGTTACTTTTTACAAGTAAAATTTATATCAGTCAATATTGTCAATGATTTATGTTTGACAATTAATCAATGTTATTGTGAGCTTGTTCTTAGATAGATAATTGTTTAAGACCTTTCAAATTGCCAGAATATTTTTTTTTTTAAATTGCATTGCTTACATTATTTTATTTCTGTTTGATGTTATGCTAGTGACAAAAGCTCCGTGCCTCGGAAAGCACGTAAAGTCGTTGGTCCTGCGCCTGATCTCTCTCCGGTCGTGTCAGATTGCTGTCTCATCGGACTATGAGAGTAAAAGGAATAGAGAGTGCACCTGTGTTTACGCACTCACCTGTGCACTATAATATGTCCCGCGCAGTCGGTTGGTCGTTGTGACTGGCCACCGTACTCGAAATCGGGTGCGTCTCATTTGTTATACAATCATTTGATATAATTCAACTTTAATAACGATCACTTTACATAAGAAACATTTGTTATAAAAACACATGATATAATTTTGTTTATCATAACGTTTACTTCACATAATATTCATTTTATATAATACCATTTAGTATAACGTTCATATCTTATAAAAACATTTGAAATAAAACTTATTTTATATATCGTTCATTTTATATAATTTTTTTTGACATACGCATTATTTCATATAACTATTATTTGAGATAATAACGTTTCAAATAATGATTAAAAGAAATAACCGTCAAATTAATATAACCTTCACTTGGTATAATTTCAATTGTTTTTTTAAAACTAATTATCAAAAATCTGAATTATGTTATCCCCGACTCGCCGTGGTCACTTCGCCGTGGTACTTGTCTGCCCGATACTAGAGTGTAATTTAGAAGCCGGAGGCGCGGAGGGAGAGCAGCCTCCGCCCGCTGTAACAAGGGGCAGGCACCCGTGCGAGCCGGAGCGGCTGAGCAAAAAGCCGAAGCTGTGGAGGTGAGCGTGGGTGACTGCGCTTTGTTGCGCAAGGGCGGAGAGGCTGCACTTCCCGCAGCGCCGGAGACGTGGAATTAATGATGCATGTGTGCTTGCTTGCATGCTGCATGCCTGCTTGCATGCTGCATGCCTGCTTGCATGCTGCATGCCTGCTTGCATGCTGCATGCCTGCTTGCATGCTGTATGCCTGCTTGCATGGTGCTTGCCTGCTTGCTTGCATCATTGCCTGCATCCTGCAAGCCTTGAATAACGTAGCAGCTGCGTTTTCTTTGATGTAATTGTTTTTATATTATATTATATATGATATCATATAAATCGGAGTTTTATGAAGTTATCATTATATGTTTTAAATATTATATAAAAAGAGTGTTATCGTACATGAATGTTATACTAAATGTTATTATACTAAAAAAACATTATTTGTTTTAATTATTATATCATGTAAATGTTATGTTAAATGTTGTTATATCAATTGATTTTAGCTCAATCGTTTGTTATACGTTTTAAAATTATATCATTCAAAATTATATCATTCCATCATTATACTAAAAAAGTGTTATATTAATCAAAATTATATCATGTGATTGTATATGTTTTGAACTTTATATGATATGTTGTTATATTATATATTACACACCCCTCGAAATCGGCTAGAGGGACTATTATTATTAGTGAGAAAAGGCAGTGTGAAGGTGTCCTATGTATAATATATAAGTTGACACCACATAATGAATGATCACTTTTCTAGCTTGTTTTCTCAGTTCTATGGCTGATCTCATGCTCATGTGTGTGTAGGTAGGTATACATATAAAACAGCAATTTCTCACACCACCTAAATCTAACTTTACACGAATAAATTCTGTCGAAAGAGTTCCAGAACAGTTTGTTCCGAATCTCGTTCCTCCTTAGGCCGTTACTTTAATTTACAGGGAGTTCCGACTTGTGGGTTGTTTCGAGGTGAATTTTTAACTCCAAGTTAACTTTGTTTCTTAAATATTTCATGTTTGGAGGCAACAGAGTCTACATTTGCAGACTTAAGAAACAAGTTGAATACTGCATATTGTTTAATTATTTTAGATGGTTATCTCGCATTTTAATCTTACTTTATTCTAGCCCAGTCTTAGCATTTAAACACATACCAACTTACAACCAACTCCCAGAGTGTAGGTTTATTCAACAATGTTTGGATAGAGCTAACATACATATTTCTGCTGAACATAACAAGTAAATCTTCTCAGCAGTCGGACCACAACAATTGGGTACGTACGTCGTAAATATCCATCTGTCTCTGTCGTGTTAGAAGCAGGTGCTGGCTTAATTAGTCTTACCCCGATTACGTTTGTAAGTGCGTGAACGCATGTATTGCGTACACAATAATTAGGCCATGTATGTATGTGTTTAACACATGCATACAGCGCCCCGTTGCAGTGTGATGTTTTATATAGCCTAAAGCCTTCCCCGATAAATAAACTATCCAACACTTTATTTATTTTAATCGGTCCAGTAGTTCCTGAGATAAGCGCGTTCGAACAAACAAACAATCTCTTCTTCATAATATTAGAGATTTAGCTCGGCGTTTGGTTGAATGACTTACAAGCTACGGCAGGGGCTGCCAACCTTTTTAGTATACTTAACAAAATTGAAAACCGTTTAAACTATTCATCAATCGACCTCACTAATAAACTAGTTGTCTGAACGACCTAGACCCTCCCACGCCTTACATAACCTTCTCTAAATAGCCTCCTGCTATCCGTTCAGGGGCAGGTGTGGGGCTTAATTAGTCTTATCTTATCCCTTCTGCGTTAACGCATGCCGAGACACATGAGTTGTGAGATGGAGACAGATCTGTTTGAATTTTGTATCTTCTTGTGATAGTAACTTTGATGTAGTTTGTTTTTAGTTAATTACTCTAATAAATTATTTTACCTACATTAAACTTTTTATTTCTTTACGTTCTAACTTTAGTTATGTCTTAAGTGTCTTGTGATGTTGTATTTATAAAAAATGTGGCCTGTAATAGAAACAAAAAATATTTTTAAATATAGCCCCTTTTTATTAGTAACCAACCAGTAATCAATTTGTAAATGGGTCTAATTTATTACAATGGAAAATACATTAATTGTTATTTTTTCACAAAACATATCGAACCAGCAATATATTGCAAACAAATATGACCAGTCATCGAACTTGATATTGTCATTCACTTCAACGAGTTAAAGATTTTGATCTACATTGATTTGCTTCTATTACAGGCCACACGCTTGTATGTACAAGTATAAGAATAAGCACCTCATATTGTTATCTTTTATTGACACGACTATTCCGTCATATATAACGGAATTATCCACGCCTTTCATGATTATATGGCATTACTAATATGAAATGTATTCAGTCAGTTTCATTTTGAATCACCTGTTTGATTTGACTGCTGTAATTTTCACTGAAACACCAACCAAACAACTGTCAATTGCATTTACTGAACACAGAATCGACAAACAAAGATTCACTGTCGGAACTAGCCTCGCTCGAACATAGTGGTACTAAATTATTACAGCGCAAAGTCGTAAATATATCCCACTCGCTATCTGTCCCTGTCGTATTAGGCTCAGGTGTGCGGAGCTTAATTAGAGTTATCCTAAATCGATGTGACAATATTGGACCCACATGCCCCAAGCTCGTAAATAATTACACAAACTTGTCCGGGCATGATTATGTCGGACGAAGACATGAATGGATATGAAATTATTTTGCGAGCCGAAGGTTACGTGTTCCTGCCTACTTTGTAATACACTGTCCGTATTCTCTAGATACCTATCACACTTTCTCACTCCGAATGCTGGTATGAGTAACAAGGACGGTTATCCAAAATGAATATCAACTTTTAGAGTAGAGTTACTGGGTTTAAGGTCTGATCCTGATTACTTTGTCTAAAACATATTAGTGTGCTGATTATAAATTGCACTTGTGACAAGCAACTGTGCCAGGTTAGGAATCACTTGCAAGAGCAACTGCAAGTGATAAAACACTATAAAAACAAAAACATTATTATGCTGTTCTGGTATTAGCTACTTAGTCCGTTTTCACTATTCAGTAGCTTCTATTCCTTTGCGGCTTTAAATGCAAATATATCTTTTGGGTTGTAATATCCCTTAATAAATTATTTGGACAAACTCAAACACTATATTTAAAAGATACTCCAAAGCCGTGTAGTAGCCACATTCAAGACGACCAATTGTAATTAGTCTTAAGAGAACTTTGAAGTATTTTAAAAGCTTTTGACAGCAAATGCCTCAAGTGCCTTCAAGCACACATTCCATCCTTTAAAACTACTCCAATCCTTTCGAATCCACGTCATAATCTGCGGAGAAAATTCCAAAAAATCCAAGATTAACACCACTCAATCCAGCGGTGATTGATCACGGGATCGCAGCCACTATCATGTGACCTGTCACGCCCCCCTCCTAGTTTTGAAGAGGGTGTGACGGGGGACACTGATTAGGTTACGAAGGGTCCAGCTAATTTGGTTATTGAGAGGTCTCATTTTTACTAGCGTATTGGGTAAGCATGTAGGTACTAGACAGCTATAAATTTAAAAACATATAGAATACAATATTACACATAAACCTGTTTCAAGAATGAAATACAAAAAAGTGGTCTTATCACACAAATCATCATTATCAGACAAAGGACGTCCACTGCTGAACATAGGCCACGGCTTTCCACAACGACCGGTTGTAAGCGGTCTGCATCCAGTGTGATCCTGTGATCTTTACAAGGTCGTCTGTCCATCTTGTCGGTGTACGTCCTACGCACACAAATACCTCCTTATAAAAGACAATAAACGACAAGCAAAAGTTGTTCAGAGCATGCCCACGTCTCATGGCTATTTTTATTTACAAGCATGGGTAAATAAAAAACTTTGATACACCGATTGCTTGATTTTACTATTTTATAAGTACCGATGAGGAAAGCTATTAGTTAACTATAACTTAGAGTCTATGATCGTCATCAGATTTGGAGTAGTGTGTGGGTTTTTAATAGGCTGATGACGTGATCGCAGTGTTTCCTAGAATATTTTTTTGTTAATATTTTTTTCCTTGAACTTGTCTGGTACTCAGAAAACGTAAGCTTAAAAGGATATTGGTATTAATAAAAAAAATAAACGGTTTAAGTGAAATGTTGAGGACATATTTTTTTATTATTATTTTATAGGTATACCAACGTTCATACTGTGTTTTCTTCATTTCAGTAACTAAATCCTTCCTTCTGTATCATTTCTGATAGACTTTTTTATTGTTTCAGGTATGAGTATTGAAGTTATTACACCAAAGGCGATTTTTAGTAAACGCACCGTGTAAGGTAATAGTTTTAGATATTAAAACATACTCATTATTTTTTTTTTGTTCACGTTGATTTTGTCAAGCAGCATCAAAAATAATGACGGCACCAGAACCAATAATTGATCTTGAAATTGGCGAAGCTTTTCGCCAAAAAAGATAAAAAAGCCGGTTCGGAGACAGCTCTTCAATTTATGAAAGGGATCAAAGTTATTTATTAGGGCATGATCGATAACGATATTAACGATGTTTCATCAATTATTTTATTCTTTTGCGCGATGTAATCCTCTGTAAGGCCCTGAAGTTTTTGTAAGTATATCTCAATAACATCGAACAGTTGAGTATTGGACTTGAAGACTTGAAATTACTGCCTACACAAAAAATAGCTACGGGCCTACCTAATTAAAATATAATTCACATAAGGACAGGTTTTGGTTTCTTTTAAAAATATAAGCAGGATAAAGTGAGAACAAAACTGAGGACATTGCTATTGAATTATTCCAGTAGATCCAAAAATAACAGTAAATTTTTTAGCTGTTCACTGTTTTACTTTTTGTACGAAGTGACACAAAAAAGTGGATGCATATTTATGCATTTTATTATTTCAAGTCCTTTTGAGTGGCAAAAAGGCACCTCATCAAACTTCGGGATGATAAAGCTAATATTTCTACGAGTCATTGTTATTAAAAGCAACACTCAGTCACCGGTTGGTTAAAATGACCGTAGTCAAATAAAAAGTCAATTTTAGATCATGTTCTAGGGTTGGGGATTGTTGCAAAATCTAGTTGGTTTTAGTTTGATAGCGCTTTTGTACTATGCTGTTACTTATTCTAACACAATCTATCCTGGGCATTACTAGCATATGGAATTGACATCACGAACAAATTTTGTGCTCTATGAATTGATAACATGGTTATCAACTCGTAGGACAAATCATAATTCGAAATTCAAATTTTCAAAGAAACGTCACAATCTTGTTGTCGTTTTTGCGACATATTTTTTTGCTTGGCATAGCTTCTCTATACGTAGTAGTAACAACTCACTGATCCTAGGCCACATCATTAATAACCATCAGATGAGTTCGTGGCCAAATGCCTAAGTACCTATTCTTAAAAAAACGTTTTACGTTAACGTTTCGAAATAGCTGCGTTGACTTGTCGATAATTGACCGTAAAGTCAAAATTGCCTCTTCATTCTAATGGACAGAGCTAAAAAAGCATTAATTTTTATGGTCAACTCGGCCACCCTATATGAAACCCGATGGATGACGATGCGGCAGTTAATGGTGCTTTCATCATAAGAACAATCAATAGCCATTGGTGTCCAATAAAAATGATTGATAGGATCCCATGTCCATTCTACACTGCGTAGCCTCAATTTAGACGTTTTGATGATCTGGGCAATTGGAAATGCGCGATTGAGGTCGTTGACTTTTACTGGCCAAAAGGTGGCATAATATATGAAAGAGACTGTACATAAATAAATAAATAATAAATATTGGACACCAATCACATACATTGCTCTGATCCCAAAGTAAGTAGCTAATGTACATCTACTTTCGTTTTTAATTACGGCTTTGTGAGTTGCTAACTTCGTGACCTATCTTGTCTAACGTAATCAATGCCCAATATTTGGAAAAACGGAATTGACTAACAATCCTTTAACAAAATGCGTTTTACGAAGGAAACTAAAGTAACAGATATGAATAAAAATATGTGTACAAAGGATTCGACACCTAAAGTTATTAATAATATACAGATTCGGTGTTAACACATAAATATGTTAGGTAAAACGAGAGGGTGTCGTATACCCATAAAATTAATGCACACAAAAAGTTAAATGAAGTCGCATTATCAAATACTTCATGAAAACCGCATCAAAGTCGGTTCAGCCAAACGCAAGCTAATCAGGGACATACGTACATACATAAAACATACATGTCAAGCTGAGAACCTCCTTTTTTAGAAGTCGGTTAATAATACCAAAAAATTCTTGGATGACGCTGGAATTTACATTCAGTCACCGTTTCATACCCACATTATAAGCCTTGGAAAGTTGCTTACTGAACAAATAATCTGTGATTTCTGTATTTTTGCTGTTCAACAGTTTATTTTCTGCTTCATATATCTTCCTAATATTATTGACATAAATATCAGCCGCTTTATACGGTATCTTTTGTGTGAAGTTCGCCCAGATTTCTTTGGTGCGTGCCCCAATATATCTGTCCATTCAAGTCGTTTATTGGTGAAATCGTTTTGTGTGCTTGTATACTTATTTGGTAAATAATATGATTTATAAGACTTTGCTGTTAGGTACGGTTTCATACGTAAACATATTTGGTGTATCAAAAGAATGTGTATACCCTATTTACATTTGCTTGAATATTTTGACTCAATAAGCGATATAACTACTATTTGTACATACAGGTAACTCTATTCTTCCAATTATGTAATGCGAAAACAAAACACACATTTTCTGTATTCAATACAAAAATATATCTGCGACCGCATCCAATACTCGCAACACTTTCAAACTCTTTTGCATGCCTGAAATCGAAATATCAATCATCGGCATAAAATTCGTTGACATATCTTTGGAATACAATTTGCTCGAGATATCGAATCGCGTTCGACGAACGCCCGAAGCGTTCGCTTAGAATCGACAAGATCTCGATTAGCTATCAAATTTGGGAAGCCTCTGTTCTACCTGACATGCAACTTTGAATCCTATTACCAGAATAAAAGTGTCATTATCATTCGTATTTTGCAGACTGTTCATTTCGATTTGAACGACTGAAACAAATAGTTGCAAAATAATCCACATTCGTTTTTGAGCTTTGATAGTCGATTTGAAACGGTTTCGTGAATTTTTCAAAAAGGGGATATTTGATTTTGGTTTTAATTCCGCGCAAAAAGAGAAATCCCAAAATAAAGATAAGGCTCAGCATTTAATCAAAAATTTACCTTAAATCCTACTATATTAAGCCTCTGAAAACAGGTTTCATTCCGTAAATATCCACAGCAATGTTCTTTATATCTCTACCCAGAACTTCCGAATACCTGAAATAATTGAAAATCAAAATCAGGCACCGACCGTTCTAAAAGTTTTAGATCCCAATTTAAAATCTTCACGTTAGGAATTTTCATTGAATTTATAATGTGGTACAAACTCGTTGGTACTTCGGAAAATCCTAGCACATCCGAACTGGTATTGGGAAATGCATTAGATTATTGCATATTGTGAATTTCTAGACGTCTTCGGATACGTGATCCGACTTTACTTGAGATTCTGGAGCTGATTCTCAGGCAATAGATATTTTTCATGCACCTAAATGACGTAGAGAGCCCTACTTGTACAACTTTTACAATATTATTATTATTTTTTTTTATTATTTAAGCTCTTTTAATTCCATACAAATAGTGATATAACATGCAGTAAAGATTTGAGTTGATACAATAATAATAAAAATTAACTAAAATTCCAAACAAAAATACTAGGACGTTAATTGAAATAACATTGGTAACTTAAGTATAATAAATAATTTAAATTTGTATGGACCCCCTTAGGGTAAAAGCCTCCTCCAAAGCTTTCCATTTTCCTCTATCTTTGGCTGATTGAAGCCATCCACGACCTGCTGCGGCCACGATTTCGTCAGCCCATCTGGCATTAGGTCTACCTCTCGTTCTGGTGCCTCGTGGTCCCGCCCATCTTATCACTCTTTGTGTCCATCTATTATCAGTGTACCTTGCCACGTGACCTGCCCACCTCCACTTTCTTTGAAGAGAATAGGTAAGCGCATCTTTTATACGGGTTTTTTTGCGGATGACTGTGTTCCTTACTTTATCTTTCAATTTGATACCTAAGTAGCTTCTCTCCATTCTTCGCTGCGTGGTCTGAATTTTATTGCTAGTCTTGTTATCAAACGTCCAAGTTTGGCATCCGTAGGTGAGGCATGGTAGAATTTCCGAGTCCATGACTATCTTCTTTGTAGGCAGTGGAAGATTCGATTTGAAAATACTCTTATGAGCCCAGTACTTTTTCCAGGTAATCGCTACTCTGCGGTCTACTTCTTCGGTATTTCTGTCTTTGCTTAAGGAAATCTGTTTACCTAAGTAAATATAATTATCCACGTACTCAACAGGTAAGTTATTTACTATTATAGGTGTCTTGTGGTGGTTTGTCATGACTTTCGTTTTGTCTAGGTTCATATCCAATCCAACCTTAGTGCTGACCTGCTGGAGGTCTACCATCATGCTGTTTAGTTGGTATGACGATTCCGAGAATAAGATGATGTCGTCGGCAAATCTAAGGTGGCTTAAATAGTTACCGTCTACCCTGATGCCTTTCGTAGACCATGGTAAGTCCTTCATTATGTGTTGTAGGACAGCTATAAAGAGTTTTGGAGAGATAGGGTCGCCTTGCTTCACACCTCTGCATATATTAATTTGTCTTCCCACTCTATCTAGTTTGATTCTACTTGTACTATTGGAATAAATGTTTTTAAGTATATTTATATATTTTTCGTTTATGTTCTGTGACCTCAGCGCTTCCCAGATGCAGTTATGTGATATAGAGTCAAAAGCCTTTTTATAGTCTATAAAAGCTACGTACAAGGGTCTACGAAATTCTTGATATTTCTCTATCACCTGGTCAACTACTTGAATATGGTCGACTGTACTGTAGCCGCTTTTAAATCCAGCTTGTTCTATCGGCTGGTGTTCATCGATATCTGAGGATATTCTATTCAGCAAGCAAGATGCGAATAGCTTGTATAGGCAGGGCAGCAGGCTTATCGGACGATAATTACTTATGTCAGCCGGGTCGCCTTTTTTATATAGCAATATAATCTCCGATTCGGTCCATATCTGTGGCACATTTTCTTCATGTAGTATTTTGTTCCATAGAAGAGTGATTGGAGTCAATAGTAGGGTTCTTGCATACTTGATGCATTCGTTTGTAATTCCGTCGGGCCCCGGACTTTTCTCTGATTTAAGCCTCTTTATTTGTTTCAGGATTTCAGCCTCTGTGAACTCTGAAGTTGGGAGAGCTTCGTTGTGTTGGTTCACAGTAATTAATTCTTTTTGTGGGTTTGGTTGGCTATATAGTTTTTCATAGAATTCTGTGGCTGTGTTTATGATATCCTCGCGAGACATAATTTTTGAGGAGCCAGGCTGTAGTGATGGAATCCACGTCTTGGATGTGTTTAATTCCTTGTAGGCTTTTTTAGCAGACCTAGTGGTTTCAAGGTGTCTTTTTATGGTATTTATTCTATAGGTATCATAGCATCTTTTTATTTCTTTGTTAGTAGTTTTATAGAGTTCTCTTAATTTTTCTTTCTCAGTTTTCGTAAGTTTAGATTTATTTTGTAATTCACTTCTTTCCTTCATGAGCTTTAGCGCCTCTGTAGATAAAATGCTAGACTTTTTCCGTTTAGTAAATTTAATAGAACTCAAACTTTTCAGTACAGCATCTCCAATCTTTTGGTTATAGGCCTCTACATCGTAGTCTTTGTGTGATGTTATAAGTTCAGGCACATAACTACTTAGACTTTCAAGGTATACTTGTTGCTCTTTTGTCGTTTTCAATTTGCCTGCTATTCTTGAAAAACTACGTCTACACTTTTTTTCAGATTTTAAGTGGATAGAGGCTCTTAGTAATCTATGGTCAGTGCCGAATTGGAGTGACGTTAGTACTTTGTAGCTTGCAAATAGGTTGGGCTTCGTGGACATAATATAATCGATTTCATTTTTTGTATTTTTGTCAGGAGAGATCCATGTCCATCTGTTCTTTGGCTTTACTTTGAACATAGTATTTATTACTTTCAGGTTGTATTCTTGCGCATATTGAATGAGTCTTTCGCCGCGAATACTCCTGCTACCATAGCCGTACATACCGAGAACCGACTGTTCGTGGTCTTTGGGTACACCAACTTGTGCGTTGTAATCACCCATAGAAATAATGTATTTAGTAGATATAGTGTCGTGTGCTTTTGCCAAGTTTTCGTAAAATTTGTCTATTTCTTCTTGAGATGAGTTTTCAGTGGGTGCGTACGCTTGTATTAATGCGAGAAGAGTGTTTTCCAATTCGATTTCTAACGCACAAACTCTCTCTGATATACCAATAAATCTTTTTATATTTTCTTTGTATTTTTTCTTGTACTTTTACAATATACTCATATTTAAAGTAGAATGAAGTTTACAATCCTATGAAAACTGTTCAAATAAAATCTTCAAAATAGAGTGCCATAACGCAATAAACAGAAACATTCCTTAAATGGCAAAATGAAATACGGAACAGCCACAGCATTTACCTAAACGAACAGAAATAGAAATGGTTGGATCACCTGCAGTATGAACGGCCGTAAAAATATTTTTATCGGATAGCGGAGGGCTGTATTGAATAAGGCGAAATCGCGTTACGCGCTCATCTCATTCGTAGCCAGGTTTTATTCGACGTTTATGCGATTGTTGGCAACGGTTCTACGCCGGATTAAGTCTAGCCAATAATAAATGTTACTATGTTATGTATTCACTAACAAATATTCTTTCTTGTGATGAGTTGAACGAACTAGATTGTGTGAGAATGTACCCTTAGTAACAAATAGTTGTGATGGGAGGTTGCCTATTGGCCAACGATGATTGACAGTTAATGCAATGTGTATCCTACTTGTGTATGATCTTATGGCAGTCGGATTAAGGCCTGGGCCCACTACACCATCAGTATAGATAGTGCCATCCACGGAGGCGCGCCCCACTCTTTTTTTGATTGAGGAAGGTGCGGGTTGCGGGGGGAGACACGCGCGTCAGTTGCGAGCCGGCCGTCATTCAAATATTAAGACTCGTCACGAAAGTGGCTCTGCTTAAATTATTATTAAAATGTCAACGAAAACCCAGTGTGTTGTACTAAAAAATAAACCTGGTATAATCTACTGTCATTATTTAATTTACTGAAAGAATTATAATGGCAACTTAAACACCATAAACAATTTTAAAAAAAAACATGTGGTAACTTATAGTATCACCGGGATGTACTTTATCGGGAAAGGCTATAAAACATTACGCTAGGACCTACGTGTACGAAGGAAAAACAATTCACGCGTATGAAGTCCCGGTGGTCCGATGGTTCTCTTATAAAGAAAGTTTTTAAACATTTTTTAAAATGTTATAAAACGTTCTTACGTATTTCGTTTACGTCTATAGTAAAAATGATGCTTGTGCAGTTTAAAAATAATATATTACTTGTCTAGTAACTAACCATACCTACTTAAAACCATATCCAAGTAGAGCATCTTTCCCTTTGAGTGTATTTTTTGAAGTGTGCTTGTCATTCATTAGTCATTATGATGTTCCAAATTCAATTCGAAAGCTTACACACATGTACTATAAAGGATTTGGACGAGTGGTGGGGCGCGCTTTCGTGGATGGCACTATCTATATCTGGCATGAAAAGCAATACGATATGATCTACAGCGTTCTGCCTCAGCGTTATATGGGGCGAGAGCGAGAGCCTATTTTGCCGGTGTTGGGACGCTCCGTGCATGACACGCGACGGTGTTGGTCGTTGATGGAACAGTATCATAGTTTTTAATACAAATAATGTTTTGCCTGACACGGTCGTGGTATGCTACGGTTTTGGCTTAAAGAGAAAGATGACGTTGAAAAGTAGGAGTAGGCAAACGTACGTAACAGCATAGATATTGTAAGGCCTGTGTTTAAACGGTATTTCACCCCAAATCTTAAATTCTGTAAATAACTCAAGCCGAAGGTCGTTTTCGGTAATGGCTTCCTCGCTATCTGTATAATTATAGCCGTAATTATTCACATTTAGATAATGATACGACACAAATTATTCAGGGACACTTGACATTCAATTCTGAAGGTTGAATTCGAAACCATTGCGTGTACATAAATGGGTAACACATTGTTTTTTAAATCAATAAAAATATGCTTTAATATAAATGGAATGGTTTTGATTTTATGGTTCAAATCAAAACTACTTCTAATGGTGTTACGTTTCGCTTTGTCTTCTCTTGTGAGAGTAATAATAAAAAATCATGCCAATTAGAAGTATTTGAAATATTTTTATTTATATAATTTTTTCATCAGGTTTATCAACTACAAATACAATAATGCGTTCATAAATTAAAATATTTTTTGAAATACAAGTAAAATTGCTTTAAAGATTTACAGATACACACAGCTTGCTTAAAAATAATACACACAGTTAAAACTAGTCTATAGAATTCTAGTCTTTGATGTGCATCATGTCTTTACATCTTCTATTTCTATTAACCCGTCAAGTATGTGTAAACGAGACACAATAAAAATTCTATTGTTATGCGACTCTCGGCATTCGTTTGATACCTGACTGATTACGTACATAAAATGAAGTCATGTTAGTAACACCACTTATAACTCAAGAAAAGGTGGATCGATTTTCATGATGTTTTCTCGGATGGATTCGCCTTTACCCCGAATAAGAAAATAACATAAAATGGCGCCTGGCCGGGACGGGGTTGGGGGCGAAACGAAGTTCACTGGGACCACTAAACAAATTTACTAACACATAAGAACATTGCGTATGCATCCGTAGATAGTGCCATCTTTAGTCTACTAGCGCAAACAATTTTCATACCTTCTACACGAAAATAGTACCATCCCTAGTTTCCTAACGTTGAACAGGCAATATCTGCGTTCTAAATTCCATAAATCAGCACACGCCAGTGCAACGGCCAAGTTCTGGCTCTTATTAGCGTGCGTGTAAATCAAACAGCATGCATTAATAAGTTGGGCTGAATCCGCTATAATCGGTAGAACACACCGATGGTGCTTAGGGATGTTCGTAAATTAGGTAATGATATCGATAGCAATTATATATAGTCAGATAGATACTCACAAAGTATCTTACTAAAAAAAGACTTGTGATACTTTTAAAATATCATATAAAACATAAAGCTGAAAACTAAACAGTATCCATTCTTCCATTATTTATGTACTCTGTAAAATTGGTTTAATATTTTTTGCAATGTAGGTACTTAATGTTGAAATGCATCCTAATTCTTACCAACTCTACAAATTTTATATATTGAATTATGGTGCTCACCTCTTAAAATTCTCAGGTTTGATATTGTCTGTAGCTAGGGTGTAATTTTTCAATTTCTTCTGTACAAAGCAGAGGTATCGAAGTATAGATATCGACACTCTATAATATAATTTACGTTTTTGTGGCTCATCCCTAATCCGTGGAACAATCCACACGTGAAAGTTGGACTAATTATTATGATTTATGCAATGAATATTGCTCTGTGTGGATATTTCGCCCCTGGCGCGTTGGTTGCAGTATATAAAAAGTTTGGTATCTAGTGAGTTATTTGTGGCGCCAAATACCAGCTTGAGCTTTGACTGTTTTGATGAACAAATGGACAAAACTAGCGATGATTTGATATTTCAATAATGTTTATACCAAAATTACTTAATTTTAGAGTAGTTGGATACGTAATCGCTACAGAGTAATCACTACATTACGGGATTCCGCAGACTTTGGTGTGTTCACACGGCAGTTGCAGGTACGGTTGTCTTTCAACTGAGTCCTGTTAACAGTCTATCTCGCTGAGTGCGAGATTCACTGCAAACGGGATGTCCGCGAGGACATTAGCATAAAATAGGCATCCTGCAGAAAACAGTAGGTACCTGCAAAATATGAGATGTCTCCTTGAGCAATGGCTCTAATTTATCTTGACACTTGCATCAAAACATACAACTTGTAGATAGTTACATGGTAGCAATCACGTTTCATACATTCCCAAAGTATGCGACTGTGAAAGTTTATTTCTTTTTGCAATTTGTATACTTCTATTAAGTGTGCGTCTCTCCATACTTTGAAATAACAAAACTACCTAACATAAGCTTTTTTTAAATCATTTGACCACACTAAAAGGTTACTTTAGTTAGCTAACTGCTGATCAGCAGCTACTTTCGAGGTTTATCCGACAAGCACCCTATATGTGCATCAACTGATAAGCCATCGCCATCTGCAATGGCACGGCGCATAGACGGAAGCCAACCAATCTGCGTGTATGTTGATCCACCATAATGGTGCGGCTTAAGCAAGATCTATCGCTGAATGGTGGGGTTATTACATTACGTGAACGCAATCGTGATGCGATTGCAATCTGAATATGGCATGGTTATGCTGAAAAGTGCTTATAGATGGCGGACGGTTGCTTGTCAGCGACCTTACATCAGAGCTTTCTTAATGTAATTATGACGTCATTAACAATTTAATTATGAAAACAGACGAAATAGCTTGTAGCCCTACAGGAGCTTTTTTTTTAAAAGTCAATGAAAATCACGATTATTGTAGTAATGAATGGCGTTATCTTTTTTGAATCACTGCCCTGTGAATTTAAGCTGATTACCATTCGAAAATCAAAAATTATTTAAAGAAAATTTGACGGCATACTGAAGGGAGTGATTCAAAAATAGAGCTTCAGGTGATTGTCGGGAGCTGATAAAAAAAGAACTCACATGTAACGTGTTTTCACTTCAATGTCATCTAGGTATAGTCAGTAAAAAATAAAATTAACTTAAAAAATAGTCAAAACCGACTTCAAAAACAAAATACACTAAAAAGTCTTAAATAAACTCTTGAAAGTACTCAATTTTAGGCAAACAATTTTTTTGGAGTCGGTGCCCTCGCATTGGCCATATCAAGCATCATTTATCACGGTTTTGATATATTTTTCAATTTATTTTACTAACAAATTTGTATTGATTTATAGGAGGGGGAAGTGGAGGGGGAGTGCACCTTTTGACTCAGTTCCTTAATAGACAAAGTACCCAACAAAAATTCTGGCGTCATTATCACCGAACTTCTAAGCGTCAAGGAGTTCCACCATCAGTTCAGCTCTACAAAATGGTAACTATCATACGTTAAGACATGTCAATATTAAGATACTAGAACCAAAACACAATACGTGCCTCTAAAATTTGAGGGTTTTCCTCAATTACACCAAGATCTTATCATAAGATCCCAATTTGGCAAAAATGAGACCAATTAGAAGGTAAACCCTCTAAGTAAGCTTAAAAAAAATCACGTCGGTCAACAAATGACTGAGATATGAGGCAACATAGCCACAAAAAAAATATACAGTCGAATAAATAACGTCCTCCTTTTTGAAGACGGTAAAAAAACATAAACTAAATGTCAAGTTTAACCGTCGTTATTAAAAATAAAGAGGACAATTAAGAATAACGCCGGCAAAGACCTGTACTAACGAGATATAAAGTTTATAGTTTCTAATAACTGTTACCACCTCCTTGACTCTTCCGTGACCGAAATGGCAATATAGTCCAATAAAATGAGAAGCAGTGGGCTTCACAAATGTGTGGTTAGGACTTAGATAACCTTACTTAGCTACTTTGGAGAAAAAATGTATATACTACATATGATAATCTTTACCATTTGTTATAACTTTGAAGTTATTCAGTTTAGTACTTAGTAGTACTTTCATTGAATTGTTAGTCTACTACAGAAAACAATCTAGTACGTAAAATCGCTAATCAAAAACCAGACTGAGGTTATAACGTGTATTTATAAGATAATTATTAGAGACACGTTTTTTTAATTGTTATTTCTTAAAGCAGAAGGCTGAAGATATTCTACGTCAGGAAAGGATTTTTATTGGGTATTAAGGGGCGGGAAACCCCCGGTTTTAACTGCGGTGTGGAACCGGTGTCCACCGACAAGAGCCTAGCTCTTTAATTTGATGATAATGATGATAATGTTATTATTTCCAGTTGCTTGGTTTTTATTCTGAAGTGCTGTTATTCTGCCTTGTAATAGTAAGTTATACACGGGTTTGCCAGCATGTACCATATTATCGAGCTTCCAATATATCGGCACCGTTGCAAGCGCCATGATCACGGAGTTACATCTAACTATTCAAATATTATTGACCACGAAAGTTACTGAATCCGTCTCTATTATAAAAGTATGAGGTCGTTATTACCCCTCGAAGCACCTCTATCATGTAGCCTCATAAAATCGAAGTTAATGTGGCATTAAATACGGCAGCCAGAACCCGAAACCCGGTAAGTGACGAAATAAGCAAAATGCAGCGACATAAAGTTAAGTGTCTTAATAAAAGTACAATTGTATTTAATTTAATAATATGCTTCACCTGCTCGTACGAAACGCTTTGCTGACTCCTTTCTAATGCGTGCAGCTAGGGAATGGAACTCGCTGTGAACAATCCCCAAAACCCCACTAATACTTGTTGCAAAGTAAAACTCAATATAGCAGTATGAAACAGTTCAAATATTATAGTTTATTTTTGTTTTTATAGTTTTTGTCACCATACAAACTATAAATAAACTATAAATTGGCTTTCATCATCTTAACTGATTGTTAAAATATTTGTAAAAATATTTTCCTTCGGATATTGTGAGAGCAATCTCACAACATTGATGATGTCACGCAGCCTACGCGTTAAGAAGCGCTTGCAAAATTCAACGGGCTTGTTAGTGTGACGGTGGCCGAGTGGTATAGGCATACGCCCGGATAGCGTAAGACACGGGGTTCAATTCCTCGACTGTCACAGGTTCACAGTTGTCTTTTCACAAGTGCAATTTATATTATTAAGTTCAAATATTACCAAAAAAACTTTGTACACTTAAGTTAAACCGAAAACCATTCGTCACTGCGATGTAATACGGTACGGCGCCATCTATCGACTGCACGGAGAACTAAACTACTTAGTACAACTTGAACTCGCTGCCTGCTGAAGTTTTATCTCAGGAATATGACCTAAGCCTCGTTAAGACAAGAGTGAATAGGTTGTGACTAGGTAGATATACACCAACTTAGACCTCACCTATACCTGACACCTGACACCTGATCTAAAATATCTGCTTAGCCTCAAATAAAATTTTAAAAAAATGTGAAAATGTATCTTTTGCTAGAATGGACCTTAAGGTAATTGGTACCCGTCTTGTTCTAAGCTACCTAGTTACCATGATATTGATAACTACTTCCTTACCATATTTTGTGCTTTGTGCCGTTACATTGATTAAGCTTATAATAATACAGCTGTAAATCATAAAGCCATGTAAGCTGTCATAAAAATAAAACTTTAAAGTTACCACTTTTTCTGAAATTCGAGGATTGCATGTTTTACAACGTGGCCACCTTTGTATCGTGCTAGCTTATCGCAATCGTTATATAAATCATTAACATTAATATCGCTTTGTGCTGGTTCATTAAAACCATGCGTACTGTGCACTACACGCTGGCTATTACAAGTGCACTGTTCTGTGAAAACGTGAATGTTATTTTGTATGTAAAAGTCTTTTTTATACCTATATCATCAAAAAGAGTTAGGCTCTTGTCAATAAAGATTTATTCATTCTTGACGTCCATCCGCCGTTCTCTTGACCTCTTGATAGAACGCAACGCAACATTTAACTTTTGTTTTATTTGATGCAGCTTTGTTTCATATAAAATCCTTTGTTCGGTTATCTAACTTAGACCCAGTTGCGTGATCAATCGTTAACTTAACTAATAACTAAATGACGTTACTGCGGTTAATATTTATGCTTGTGTTTGGAGAAAAAATACTAACAAATATTTTTCCGAGATAAATTTTAATTTAAGGAAGGAAATAAGCTATTGCTAATAATCTCAAACTTTTTTGTGTGTACTTAGGTAAAAATTCCTATCAAGGTCGCATTAATATGTGTGACAAAGACAGCTAGTTTCCAAAATACAGACATCACGCTACAAAGTAAGGCCTCAGTACTAAGTTAGGTAGAATGCCAGCATCTCCCAAATTGTGTTAGCGACGTTTCCACCGCAAACAGAAGGCGAACTTCTAAACACTATTACACTTCTTAATTGAGACCTAAGGATTGACAACCAGCTGACAAAGCTAAGGGAAGTTTGAGAAACTTGTTCAATTGATTAGGTCATGAATATACGAGTACATTGAACTTTTATTGTAATAAAAGTTCAATTTTCAAGACTTGTATTGTAGTACAAGTCTATAAAATTGTCATCATGTAATAGCTAAAAGTCTAGTAGGTTTAAGGTATTAAAATGTTTTATTGATTTTTTCAAAAATATCTTTGAAGATCTAAAGACTTTAACTATTCGATAGTCAAAACGAAAGGGTTCTTTAAAATTAATTTTATACTTTAAAGCCTAAAAAAACTTATTGCTACAGAGTTTTTTTCATAATAACGTTAAGTTTTTTACTACGCAACGTTGTACGTTGTCTACCACGCAAAATTCGAATGACCATATACAACTCATTAATCAAATCTCACTTAATCTATCTAATCGAAATCTGGGGCACCGCAGTCAAAACAAAATTATCTGAACTACAAATCATTCAAAATAAATTAGTTAAAATGCTCTTTCACTATCCCTATCTTACGCCTACAACATCGATCTACGCAGAAACTAACATAATGACAATTAAACAACTGTACATTTACCACACATGCATACTAATTCGCAAAATTGTAAAAAACACCATTCACACCTCAATAGCACTCACACAAGTAAAACACACTACCACACGCTCATCCCGACGAGACAGTTTTCTAGTATTGCCGAAGGTTCGCACACAATCTGGCAAAAATATGCTAACCTACGAAGGTGTACAATTATTCAACCGTCTACCCACCGATATAAAAAAAAGTGAATCGCTGGAAACTTTAAAAAAAAAATTGGCACATTATGTTAAAGAACATTTTTTCTTGTAAATTACTGAGAGATACTCAATAATATACCTACTTTATTCTTGCAATCAACTATGACTAATAACATTAACCTACTTGAATTGTGTACATTTATTGCAATGGCTCAAACTAACAAACGGATACCTACCTACTTATCGTAGCAGCGACTCGACATGCTCATCTTAAATTATATTAAGTACTACTAACCATTTCTTAGTTCTAAGTTTCCATGTAAGTGACATGAATTTGTCTTTATGGAAACAAAGATTCTTTAAACCCAAGTTTCCAAGCTATAAAGGTAAGTGCCAGACAACACACCAACTGTCTTGGTTTCGAACTAAGAATTTTTCTTGTTTTGTGCTACCAATACCAGACAAAGATAATGATGGGCGTCTCCCATAAATACTTATTTACATAATATAAACATCCATGACTTATGTGCAAATCGTGCTCGTTGCAAATGTTTATACATTTGCTTGCGGAATTCATACCCGCTACGGCCAGCAATATTTTAATGAAAAAATTGCTTAACCAAAGTCAGAATGGCCGTTCTAATGACAATTGGTATTTTTTAGGGTTCCGTACCTCAAAAGGAAAAAACGGAACCCTTATAGGATCACTTTGTTGTCCGTCTGTCCGTCCGTCTGTCAAGACCCTTTTTCTCAGGAACGCGTGGAGGTATGAAGCTGAAATTTATATCAATTACTCAGGTCTACTGTCCCTTGAAGCTGTGAAAAAATCAAACTTCTAAGCCAACGCAATCAAAAGATACAGCCGTTTATGCCGCAAAATTTCGACACTTGCAAGGGAATCAAAACCTACAGGGTGCTTCCCGTGAACTCAGAATCTTGAAATTTGGTACAAAGCAACGTCTTATAGCATAGATAAAGGAAAAATTACGAAAACCATAAATTTTTAGTTACATTACATAATATATTTTTTTTAAATAATTTTAAACTTACTACCCATTTCCTCATAAACGCGTAAAGGTATTAAATTGAAATTCATACCAAATACTCAGGTCTATAATACCTTTAAGCTGTAACAAAATC
Organism: Pyrausta aurata; assembly: GCA_963584085.1. Lineage (NCBI taxonomy): Eukaryota > Metazoa > Arthropoda > Insecta > Lepidoptera > Crambidae > Pyrausta > Pyrausta aurata. The sequence goes on along the minus strand of OY757271.1, from coordinate 10,538,157 downwards.
AAACTTCTATGTCAACGCAATCACAAGAAACAGCAATTTAAGCTGCATATTTTGAAACTCGCAAGTACTCGCAAGGGAATCAAAACCTAAAGGGTACTTCCAGTCGACCTAGAATCTTGAAATTTGGCATGAAGCAACGTTTTATAGCACACATAAAGGAAAAATTCCGAAAACCTTAAATTTTTAGTTACATTACAAAATATATATTTTTTAATAAATATAAACTTATTACTTTTTTCCTCATGAACGCGTAGAGCTATCAAGTTGAAATTCATATCAAATACTTAGATCTAATTGCCTTTAACCCGTGAAAAAAAAAACTAAGTCAACGCAAAAACGCAAAACGCAAAAGTACAACCATTGATACCGCATATTTTGAAACTCGCAACTACACGCAAGGGAATTAAAACCTAAAGACCACTTCCCGTTGACATAGAATCTCGAAATTTGGTAAGAAGCAGTAGCTTACAGCACAGGTAACAGAAAAATTCCGAAAAGCTTAAAATTGTCGTAATGAACGAACTTTGTAAACCTTGCAGGTTTGTACGGAACCCTCGGTGCGCGAGTCCGACTCGCACTTGGCCGGTTTTTTTTGTATAAAACGCGCACAACCGTAAACATTCAACCGCTGGTAACTACATTTAACCATTGGTTGAGTTAACTTTCAATCACGCAACTAGGCTTAAGAGGTACCACGCGACTACATCCTTGTAAAATATAGGCTTTTTCTTAAAAACCAATTTTACTCTAATTTTTGCACTCCTCAGATGATTTTAGAAAGTGTATTTCTTCTTGGTCCTTTACTTTAAAAATGGATCAAAATCGGTTTAGGAATTTTTAAAAGCGAAACACATAAAAACTTTTGCATTCCTAATATGTAGCTCCGCACCACCCATACCCGGATTTTTCTACCATCAAGCTTATCGATAGTGAACAACTGTAATTAGAACCTCACTAGTGTTTTATTACAGGGCAAAAAGGTCGAGCCACAAAAGTTGCAGCGATGAGTATGGCCCCGTCATATTATTAAAACCTTTCTTACATTATGCAGGACGACCCTCCAGCATGTAGCTAGTGTGTGATCGCCGACAAAATTATGCTAAATAGGCACACAGGCGGGTTAGTTGGCACTTGGCTTTCAGTATACAGGGTGACTGCGTATCTTTTCTCAGGATGTTATGTCTATTATTATTAGTGTACGATCTAAATAATTATATATAATTATAATAGGAAGATATTGATATTTTTTTTTGTTTAAACAAATATTGAAAAAATGCAGCATTGAAGAGAAAACAGCATTGAAATTCGACTACCCTGGATCACATTTACACCTTATGTAGATATCTTATCTTATTAGAGAGCTCTTGTCCTTTTTGAATCGCGTACATAAACTGTTACGTTACGTATATCATAAGTTTAGATACGATACAATTAGGATACTCTGTAAATCTTCCTAGAAATTTAATCAAGCCAGATTATAGTATAGCACTACATAGGTAGGTACATAAAGTAGAGACGTTGGACGCCATATACAACATATCAAGTTATAAGTATGTTTAATCCTCATCAATCATCCTGTATGTTTAATCCTCGGCAAAACCTTAGTTAAACATGATCACCCCAAAAGTTAATTGTATAGTATGATTTAAATAGTTTGATCCATTATCGACAAATTTCATGTTTGAGTCAAATGAGACAGCAAAAGAAATATTTTAGCACTGAATAATGGATGGTGGAAAAAACAGACTCTCTGATAATTAAAAGTGTCATTAGCTTAGAAAAACGTTTCAGACCCAGGCTTAACCTTGTTACCTATTAACAGTCTTTTTGATTTATTTTTGAACTCAGTTTTAAAACTGAAGTATATTATTTTGAAAGTCGACATGAAAAACTATTTTATTTAAATGTCAAAATATGGCGTACCTCGGTAACTGCCTCGGTGGCGCAGCGGTGAGAGGGTCGCATTTTAAAGCGACGGCTGCGCCGGAGGTCCCAGGTTCAATTCCCGGGTCGGGCCAAAAATATGTACCGGAGTTTTTCTGTTCAGAAATTCTCAGGGTAGCCTGGAGTTTGGAAGTTGGCGGTGTTTCACCCCCGTGCCTCGGAAAGCACGTTAAGCCGTTGGTCCTGCGCCTGATCTCTCTCCGGTCGTGTCAGATTGCTGACCCATCGGGCTATGAGAGTGAAAGGAATAGAGAGTGCCTGTGTTTGCGCACACACTTGTGCACTATAATATGTCCCGCGCAGTCGGTTGGTCGTTGTGACTGGCCACCGTAGTCGAAATCAGCTAGGGGGACTATTATTATGGCGTACCTAGACTCTTACTTAATCAACGACGCTCATGTTATATCCTTCTCGTAGGACCATGTAACTCATGTAAAGGCTTTGGAATACCTCTTCTAAAGATCCCTAAAGGTTTATACTTTACGGGCCCACGTTAGCATTTTTGCACTAATACCCTGAACATGGGCGGATTCACTGAACAAATCCAATTCCGTCCAACTTGCCGTAAAGTTGACTGATAAATTCCCGAAACTAAAGAAAGGCATTGTTTCCGAACCGGTTGAGATTTAAAATCTTTGTTTTGAAGCCAATGGCCCGGATAGGCACAATAAAAGTATACGCAGCAGGAATAGGTTTACATTACAACTCTCAACAAATAGACTCCTTTTAAACTCCTGCTAGGTCTGATTACTTGGCAGAAACTAATCACTCTGTGATTAATCACATGTTTTCTCAAGTCATCGTCTCTAGTTGAGATAAAGAGTAAGGTAGTTTCAATGTCAAAATAATGTTCTGGTATCTATGTTTTTGTGTTAGGTAAATAAGGGAGGCACAAATTTCCACTTGACCGTTCAACGGTAGTTTACCCACTCGTGCTCTCCGTCCTTTTAAGCCACTTCTTTGCTTTGCAGAAATACAGTTCAGATCTATACCATCAAGTTATGTAATAAAAAATACATGGTATTTGGATCAGGACAGAGATTTTATATTTTCCGTAGGTTGACTTCAATCAGCCTACCGTATCTCTCTCCATTGTGAGGCAGATGTATGGTATAGCTGTTGTATTTTAAAATCGGTTCAGGTGGATGGAGCCAGAGATTGATGGGTTATTTCAAATGTTGCGAAAGGATTTTATTGTGCTATCCTAGGTTTAGTGCCAGAATATATTTGTTGTGCCAATCATACGCAGTTTATTTTGTCAAATGGGTAGTTTTATTACTGGTTCTGCTGTTTTTATAAAGTACTGGAGATTATTCAAATAATTTACTGCGTAAGTGCGCAGGAAATACAACTCCGGTAATACGAGGTGACAGTGTAAAAAAATATCATATTTTACCTATTAATAAAAAAAATATCTTCCGGAAGAACATTGTGAGTCACAAACAACTGCCGCTTTGAGCTAGAAACCAGTCAGCTTTATTATTTGCCTAAATTTTTTGTGGTTCATCGATGTAATTTCTTATAGATAGTGCCATCCGCGAACAACCTTTTGTCATTATCGTTTATAGATCATGTGCAAGTTTTGGCCAATATTTATTGATGATATTCAAATTAATATAATTATTACATACTAGCGGTCCCAGTGAACTTCGTTTCGCCCCCAGCCCCGTCCCGCCCCGGCCCCGTTTTATGGAAATTTTCTTTGCTATAAACCTCACGGAGCCCGAGACCGTTCCAACAAATGCAAAACCGTGGAACCCGACTTATTTTTATAAAGTAGAATGATTAAGTATTTATTACACATATCGAGTTTTCATTGTTTTTATTTAGATGTATTCTGCTATTCGGGACGGAAACAAATCCAAAAAATTAAAAACCATGGATATCGGTCCAGCCGTTCTCGAGTTATAAGTGTTGTAACAAACACGACTTTCTTTTATATATATAAGATTTTAATATTTGCTACACATAACACCTCGCACTTCCCTTAATAAAAAATGAACAGCGCGCGCCTTCTTCGATGGCACTATCTATATTTTCCAGTATTTACGTCTATTGGAGACCTCGTCTTTGAACAAACACACATTTCAATTCCCGGAAACAATAAAAAATATCGCCGTACCTAGAGTAAATGAAACCCTCGTTTGAATGGGCTCTATTTGAAGTAAGACAATAACATGTCCAAAAATCTGTAGGACCCCAATAATTCCGACGATTTATATTGGAGACGTCATCATAGCGGAGCCATCGCTGTCCTCCATTTTCTTGGACGTTGATATATAATTTCATTTCTTTCCCCGAATCTTTCGTTAGGCAGGGTGTAGATGATATATTGTTCAGTTATTATTCTGATTATGGGGATGTGAAAATCGAAATAATGTTTCGTACCGCAATAAATGTCGTTTGGTGCTTCTCGAGAATACGAAGTGAGTGAATAGAGTTTTGGATCGAGTAATATTTTGTATTTCATTATTTTGGTATGAAAAAAACAAGTGATTGTAGTTTTATCTACCCATAATAGTCACCGTATTTTTAATGTTTATGACTGTAATCAATTTTCATAAATAAAACTGGCAAAAAAGTTATTGTGTGTTATATCGTACATTTGCTAACAATCAGGCTTTTAGGTTAATCTCGTATGCTGCTAACTCATTCCAATCAAACATTATAAATCTATCTTTGTAGTTTGTAAAAGTAACTTCCGCATGACGTGGCATCTAAACTTCATGAAAGCAGCCCATTACCTTTATACATGACTATGCTGTAGCATCTATGTACTTGCTCGCGACGTAAAAGGCGGAGCGTTTTTAAAAGAACTCTCGAATACCGTGCATCGGACGTCTTTTCGTTAGCCATTCCTCACCCGCCATTTATCCGAACCAATGGCCCGTACAAGGGCAGATAAACGTATTCAACTATCAAACGCAATCCGACCATTAAAACCGCTCCAAACTAGATTTTAGATTCAACAACAAAATACATACGCCATAAATATTTCGCCCCGATACCCACGCCAGATTTGTGTGACGTGCAGGCAGAATGCCAGCTGTCCTGACATTTTTACACATTATTAAATCCAGTTGGCGATACGCAAAAAGTTCGGGAATACGTCCACTTAATGTATTCAACGGTATTTGAACGGATGCCACGTGACATTGCAGTGGAAAGTACGATGCTTTGGAGTTTCTTGCTGAATATTTTGTTGCAAGAAAGTTTTGATTTCAACTTGGCTCACTTTTGCGATTCGATTGCGGTTCTCATTTTGAATTCGATGAGAGATTTATTGAACAAGTTTTGGCGTGCATCTTCATAGCGAATGAAAATTGTTAGCATAGTGTTTTCAAGTTAAAGTATCTGTGAGTGGGTACTGTGAGAACTCTAGTTCTTTTTCGAGGAAAAATTTAATGGAAAGAGATTTGTGGTTTCACTCACCAGTTTTCGGTCTAAGTAAAAGTAGTTTTATGCATTGTTAATGCCCATTCCTTTTCTTGAAAAAAAAAAGACTGTTATGTGAGATTATAAGTATATTATAAATTTCTGAAAAAGAGGACTAAGATATACTGTCCGGTGTAGTATCAACATGATTTACAAGTCAAGATGTTTGTACGCGTGACTTATATTATGGGCGAAATGGTCACCCATCCAATACATCCAATACCATGCCGAAGGTTACTTTAGACGCTGGTTGTGTGTGTGTATGTATGTTTAACACATTGTTTTGAGTGTGTAACTGGCCTTAGACTAAATCGCTAAAGTGGGCTTTTCTCTGTGTCTATCTAGCATAATGTTTCTTTCTCATATTATTGCCGACAATATTGTAAATGTTAGGTTATACGGTTAGAAAGCAAATTAACGATGTAATTACTTTCGAAACTATCGTTATGTAGGTGTATTATTAGGTATCATGTGAGGTTATATGCTTTCTTAGTAATGTAACATTATACTTAGAATATACCTATATAAAAACAGAAAAGTAGAAAACAGTATTAGGTTTGAGATGAGTAGTTTTTTACTTAATTATTATAAAAAAAAATTGAGAAGACGAATAGACAGCTAATATTTTCTGTAGCATTTTTTTGTAACTCTTCGAAAACTATGTACACTCATGCTTTATACATTCTATTTTTGGCTCAGGCTTTTGTGAAAATAATTTCAAACGTGGTTCCTCATATTACGGTATTCCTTTGCATGTATGCGAAAGTCCAAAAAGAACATTAAACAGTGACAATGGACGTACTAACATAATGGGGTCATCCTGCCAAAGAACTGCCAGCCGTACATAGTTGCATGAAAATGTGCTGCATGCTTGTGAACGGACAGGACCGGATTAAGATTTAAAAGAACTGCTTAATTTATTAATAATTTATTTTATTTCTAATAAATAATCATATTTGTGTTTTTAGAAAAAAAGTAAGATAAATGTGGCTGATGATGATGATGTAGGTATGCAACATATTTATGTGCTTTTTTAGGGTTCCGTAGCCGAATGGCAAAAACGGAACCCTTATAGTTTCGTCAAGTCTTATTCTGAAACTATAAGCATCAAACCATTGAAACTTGGTAGGTAGGTGTATTTTGTTCACCGCTTTCCGATTCAGATACTATAAATAAAAAATATATACATTTAAGGGGGGCTCCCATACATGAAACTAAAACCAAAAAAAAAATTTTTACCCAAACCTATACGTGTCTATGGATAGGTCTTTCAAAATGACATAGAGGTTTCTAAAACCATTTTTTCTGAAAGTCTAACGTTTGAGATATAGACGCTTCCAAAGTGGTAAAATGGGCGTCCTCCCCCCATCTAACTTTTGAACTAAGGAAGTGAAAATTTTGAAAAAAATATTTGATGTACATCTCAACAAAAACTTTAAACGAAAATTGGTTTGAATGAGATCGAACCAGTAGTTTTTGAGATATTGCACATTTTTTTTAACCGCATATAGATTTGTCTTTCATACAAGCACTATGAAAAACAAAGTTATTTTTGCTGTCAAAAAAATATTGCAATATTTTTTTTAGGTGGAAGTAAGTGGACTGAATTCAGTTAGGGGGCACAGAACCCTCAGTGCGCGGGTCCGACTCGCACTTAGCCGGTTTTTAGTTTTCTGGATCCGCCCCTGTATACTTTACTCGCATTTGCCAGCAACAATGTGTTGTAGTAGGGAATTAGTTTTAACGAGGCTTCGTGTAAGATCCGGTAAATGACTCACTGGTCTGAAAAACAAAGTTTCTATATCTAAAGTACCTTTTTCTTTGTAAGGAGTTATCTAATGCTCTTACTATTAGACCTTTTTTAAGGTAATGGAAATATAGTCGACATAAAAACCTAATTTCACCAATAGCGAAGACGAGAAGAAAGGTTTGGGCGTTTCATGGTTTTAAGATAATTTACCGAATGTGTAGACAAAAAAATAATTAATTGTTATCATACCACCTCTTCTATTCTCTACTTGATGCTTTGATGGAATATCACCTTAAAACGATAACTCAAAGGAAGACCTTAGACTCTTACCGACTTTTTTGGATGCTAAAAGGTTGGCTAATTACAGAGCATAAAAACCGTATAAGACTTAGGTAACAATGAAGTCCATTAGGTATAATAAAGTGGCTCTTGTATAAAGTATACTTACCTGTAACGTCTTCTCTCACTTTTCTTAAGTATACCTACAGCAGTTAATTAATATAGTTTGATTGTATCAGATCATTACATCTAGTTATCTATTAAGAATTTATCTTTGTGTGTACAATGTCGCCGCCGTTTCCTATATTCAAACTATAGTCAACGGTAATAGATAGCTATACTCGACCAGAGATAGGATTTCCTCGATCAAAGATAGGATTTTGAACTGCCAGAAGTTTTATAGGGACAAAAATCTAAATATTTCTATCTCTAGTAGGGCAAAACCACAGATGGAATGTATAAATATAGGAAATGGCCGTTATATAGCAACCGCAGGGTAACGAGTCCTGACAAAGACTGCGCAAGTTTCGGGTAACTTCGGGATCACGAACATCTGCAACTATCGTTAAGAGAACATTCGGATCATATCTATAATCGTTCCAAACTCCGACTATGTAGGCCCAAACAGTTATGACTCAACAACTCACTTTGGCGTAATTAGACTTTATCTTATGGCACTTGAGTCGAATTTCAATTGGCTAATTGCAGGTCGTGATAATGTGTGAGCGGGTTGCTGCGCGTTTGCACTTAGTGATGTTGGGACGACTCTATCATGGTAGGGAGGTACCATAGATCTTCTTTTCCTTAGTTTGATAGGAGAAAGTAGATTAGAAAGTTTTCAAACTCAACCTTTTTAGGTACTCGTATTTATTATTCGTTACAATGCAAGTATCTAAGACAGTTTCACTTGCACCTAGGATTGTAGGTAAAAACGAGGTACTTATTCAATTCCTATACGAGATCGAATCATAAATGAGGAGACTACGTATCTCCTAAAGAAACACCAAGTTGTATTATTGTGAGCTTTTTTATAAGGGCCATAGTTAGAGACCCTGTTTTGGGTCCTTACGTCATCACTGGTAACACAATACTGTCGGCTTCAGACACTGAGGTACTTGAGACAAGAAGAAGATACAGAATTTACTGGGTTTTTGCAGGAACAGTTGTTTGTCAACTGAGCCCTCTCAACTCCTGTGAGTATCATGATGTCCATCTCACTTGCGCTTACCGCGGCATGCTGTTATTCCTATCGTTTAAAACGTCGCCATGGTAGTTGCTGTGTTTGTGCATACTGTAATTTTAGAAGCAACTCAAGGAAATATTTCTACTTAACAATTTAAAGGCAACTCCAGAGTTGCCGGTTTCGGTTTAAACGGGTCACTGCACATGGGATGTCCGTATGAATATTAGCATAAAAACAGGTTTGCTACTAAACGGCATCCAGCAAAAACAGTACCTGCAATGTCTCCGTGGAAAACGGCTCATAGTTAACACCTGTTCTAGCGGTAGCAACATGCGCTTAATTCGGGATCACGCTTGTCCGGATTTTTAATTAAAAACACGGGCTAAAAAAGAGGTGACCCAAAACCCGAGGTATCCGTTAACAGCTTCGTATTTTAACCTACAAATTACAGGCAAACGATCAAATTACAATCAGAGCGACGCTTTTAAGGCTTCGGGGTTCAGACGATATTAGATTACATCGATAGCTATAAAGCTATTTATTAATCTAAGTATCGATTTAAACCGTATTTCAATGCCGACCTGAATTCAAGGGCTTTTTCCAGCAAACGAAGAGTCTTAATAACGATTATAATCTTTGACGCTGTAATTTGTTATCATTTGGCGGTTTATAAAAGCTACGAACAGCTTACAAACGCGGGGCAGTCACGCGACCGTCATAACCGCTAAGTGCGATAATTCATGCTATAACATAAGTAGAGAATTACCCCGAATTAATGTTGCAGCACGAAAAATATATGTCATTTAAAAAGGTCACGGAATAAACATTTCGCTACATAATAATAGCCACATGCGTCTGATCTCTCTCCGGTCGTGTCAGATTGCTGTCCCATCGGGCTATGAGAGTGAAAGGAATAGAGAGTGCACATGTGTTTGCGCACACAGTTGTGCACTATAATATGTCCCGCGCAGTCGGTTAGTCGTTGTAACTTGCCACCGTAGTCGAAATCGGCTAGGAGGACTATTATTATTATTGTTATAGCCACATTAAGAGTTTCTTCTGATTTCTGTCTCAATTGGTACAAATAGTAGGTCAATCCAGTCAAATAAGCTATTGCTAGAACTTTTTCTTTTCTTTTGACGTTATGATTTAAATCGGTAAAACTTGATGCGTCTCACTCTTACATTGCCCATTAATTGGATCATGTTCTGAGCTTTATGCCTCATTTACACGACATTAAGTGTAAACTCTCCATGAATATTGTAATGTCAATTACATTATCATCTGTGTTATCGAGAATCGAGTACAATTAAGCAACTTGTTAGCGATCGCGATAGCAATAACAAATTAGGTATTATAGCTAGAGTAAGCGCTTATAAGTGATAGGATGGACGCATAATCAAGCTCAGGGCATAACGTGAGAGCCAAAGTATTAAAATTCGTTAATGATAGCGTTAAGAGGTGACAAACCTGGCTGATAGCGTAACAATCTTGTGTATTGATGCAGAAATGTCTTAAAGAACTTTGAATTGAAAAGGGAGAGGCACCACTTATTGTGCCAGAGCTACGCATTGGCTAATTATACTAGTAGTAAGTTATTACTTCTACACAATTCTTCTTACACATACTTACATCCGGCGTTACAAATGAATGACTTTCATTTGAAATCTTCATTATTTCTTTATGCAGTACGTTTAACTTTTTGTTTTTTGGTTTGTAATACAATTTTATTTATGGCAATTGCCTACAAAGCGATCAAGTTTGGTACCTGATTCCCCCGCGTAGTGCTGTGCATCGATTTCTATGTCCGTCGGCAGTTAGCTGTCATTTGTATCGAGTGTCGGTCAGATTTCTAATCACACTCTCTGATTGGATTGACAGCTCTATAAATTTCAAACCATTGGCGAAAGCAGACCGGTTTTGCTTATTCTACCTATATAATGCGTTAAGTTACATATTCAGTTCACCAGATCTTCCTCCTCATGTCTTGTTCAGTTAAGCTCTTCTTATTCTATTCACGTATTTTTTATGTTCCGCAAAATTTGGGCATCCCTCTCCCACGTAACATTATCAAAACACGAAATATGGAACACCCACATACTTTGTTGCAAACACATAAAAGATAAGCTATTCGAACCCCAGCCATTTACGCACCTACTTTTTCACTCGCATAATTTGAATATACGGAACCATAAAACGTATTCCCCTATTCGCGAAACCGTAACCGATTTGAATAACCGCTATGATAAGGCTACATCACATGGCAAGCGAAAAAAAGCCTATTGATTCATGAAGTGACTGGAAGCATTGGATTTGTCGACGACTATCGTCCGATGAGTGAGATATGACATTTGTTTCTACCAATTAAAAAAGGAGGTTATCAATTTGACGTGTACTCGTATATGTACGTATGTGATATTTTTAAAATTTCATAACATTTGAGTATGTTGGTCTACTTCTTCTTCTTCTTTTCGAGTCAATGGCAATTAAGTTTCTGCGCCCAAAAAGTGGCAGCATCAAATGGTCTAGTAAGGCTTACAAACACGAATACAAAGTTTCATAAGTGTATGTATGTTTGTATATTTGTCACTGATTTTGTCGAAAACAAGATGTCATAGCCAGGTCATTCTTTTTAGTTCAATCAGGTATAGTCCAACTAAAAGTGCAGTGATAGTTTTATCAAAATCGACCTGGCAGTTTTTCAGACATGGGTAATAATTAAAAATCATGAAAGTTAAAATATTTAAAAAAATAAACTATCTAAAAAAAATAGCAAAAAAACTTTAAATCAGGCATTTGTTTTGTATTTAGAAGAAACAAATTCATTCAGAGACAAGGGCATGATGTTAAGGTTATGTACACCAACAGTCTATGCACATCGTCATTAGTCAAATACGTAATTTCAGGCTATTTTGTCCCAAGTAATTTGAAGCGAGTTTTTATTATTATTTTTATTTTTACGTTTAGCAATAAAGTGTAACGTCAAACTAAGTACTTTGTAATATTGGAACGTCGAGGAACACAGCACCGCCACATCGACGACATTTTCGTTCGTGAATCACCGAAGTCATCAATAGAGGACAGTTTAGAACGTGAATTTTCCTCTGTACGTAAGTGGCAATCAAATTAGAGTCGAACCTATCCATCTAGGTATCTTCCTACCTATCTAGGATGATATGTAGCGATTTAGCATGGACAGTGTAAATAAAATTGAGCATTCACACCATACAGAGAGAAGAGGAAAATTAGAATATTAAAAATGTCTGCAATTGTCAGAAATTCTACAAGCAATTTCTGTCTGTGTGTCTCATTTAAGAAGCCCAAAATGAATTAGAGATAAAAATATTATTTTACAGGTAAGATTGAGCGAAAAAAAGTTCATTCAAAAACATCACCTAATTATTGAGTATTCCGTATATTTTTTTATTTGGCCATTTATTTTACCGCATCTTGCCTTGTCTTCTATCGTTCTCTTTTATTTCAAGACCCTTTTAACTACGCTTGTTTAATCTAAACGTGCTTTTAGCTGACGTCTATGAAAACCGAATAATTTTGCTTTTAGCAAAGCGATGAGCAAGCAACTCCCAACTAGTTTGGGAGCAATTAGAACTGAGTGCATCGCAAATGAATAATCGGGCTTCGATTGAGAATTGAATTGAATGGCGACTCATCTCTGAGTTATCATGTCTTCATTGGAGTTGGAGTAATTTGTGCCTTTGAGAACATCAAACTTTTTTGTAAGTTGCTGTTTGAAAGAAATGAAAGAAAGAAAGAAAATACATTTATTCGACTCACAAACACATATAAAATACACTGACTCGTAAACACATAAACAATAAACAGACACACACTTATTAAACATTATCATCGAGAATGAGTCGAAAAGGCACAAACATTGATCATGGCATGCATCTTGCTGCCACGACACTGATTTTCAGAGGGTGCCTTGTAGGTATATAAGAAACACAAACAAGAAAAACATAAAATAAAAGAACGGAACAAAAACAAACACAACAACAAACAATAGAAATATATAAAATAAAAAAGAAAATACAAAAAACATGTTTAAATGGCTTCGCAAGCGCTTAATTAAAAAGTTGCAAGCGCTATGTTTCTATGTTGTTGGGTAGCAGCAACACCAGAACTGGCTGGTAATAAAAGGTGGGAGACCCCTGGTTCTTAAACTATGGTGTGAAAGTCAAATGGGAAACCACCACGCTTTCCTCCCTAATTTGGAGTTTAAATGGTGAAAACTCCACCGACAAGAATCTGGCTTTAAATTTGATGATGATGAATATCACTGCTGAACATAGGCCTTCACCACAGCTTTCCTCAACGACCGATTGTGAGCGGTCTGCATCCAGTGCGATCCTGCGATCTTTACAAAGTCGTTTGTCCATCTTATCGGTGGACAAGTGATCGTGGTGGTGTCGATAATGAATATATATATTTTGTTTGAAATTAAGAACATAGCTATTTAGACCTACAGTTATGATGCCTCGCTCAGATTCAATCAGTGATTAACCTAAACTCATTTTTTCTCCATATATTGTCTCATTCTATTACAAGTAATGGAAATTCACACTATGAAATAGGAGTATATTTTTATATTAAATTGGCACAAATTCTCTACGTATATAACCTCCAAACTTCCTCATCGCTAATCCGCGCAAAAAATACAAAATTGTACTTCCTATGGAATAAAAATTATGATGAAATAAGGAAAATAACATTACACCTACTTCCTGTTGACGTAACGATGTAATCAAGACACTGTCGGCGAGTTCAAATCTTAATTTAGACGACGTGTTTGCAAGTTATTGGCATAACGCGATCTTGATATGATTATTTTACTTAATAATTATTGAAAGAAAGATGAAGTTTCATCTCAAGGTTTGGAAATTCTTCCAGCCTTACCACAAATAAGTTGAACAAGGTTTCAACCACTGGCACTGTTTAAATATAAAACATCTGTTTAAAATCAGTGTCAAAACGTCACATGACATGGGGGGGATGTTGATTTAGTGGCATCATATTTTAGCAGTTGTCCAAACCGAGTTTTTGTTTGTGGTAAGGCTTTTAGTGTTTCTGGAAATAGTAATACAAAATTTTATCGAATAGATTTTAAATCATTTTTGTACCATTAGAAAAAAATTGTGCAAAAACATCAACATGTATTATAATATATTGATATATTGTGATAGGGTTTATATTGAGACGTGTATAAGTTCCTCCTAACTGGGTCTATATGAAGAAATAAATCACTTTCTGTTCATAGCTTGTACCAAACTCCGTTCCACCATAGATTTCCCCAAAGTAAAAGCAGCGTTTAAACTTTGATACAGTGGACACCGGCCACACTAAATACTTGATCAACCTAATGGGATTTCTGAATCAAAATTAGAGTATTGCGGTCGGCGAGCAGAAGTTTTGTTCCGTGTCTTTAGGGCTTCGGCTCGTTTTGTTGTGAATACATTAATTCAACCAATAACGGGCTGTATTTGAGTTGTGAAATTTTAAGTACGGAAAGTCAAGCGGGATTTATAAGGTATGGCGTACAGGTAAATATTAAAGGCTTTTGTTTGTTCGTGAAAGTAAATGAAGGCCTATGTTAGTATAGCGGTCTTGTTTCGATTAGAGTAAAGCATAAAGATGCAATTAAAAAACAAATTATCATAACGTATGTCTGATAGATAAGGTCTGATGGCACCATCATAAATTAACTATAGCAAACGTCAACAAAGCTTTATCATTGTGCTTACTTCTAATAATTTTAACCGCTAAGATTGCTATTTCGACATTTTCAATTTTGATTGAAAAATAAATGTCGAAGTCAGGAAGTTTGAAATTTTTCTATACATAATAATAATAAATATAATTTATTGCACACCATAAATAATACAGAAACAATTTAAATAATAAATAGGAGTACAATTCAAGCGATCTTATTGCTTGAAGCAATTTCTTCAAATACATTTTGTGTCAAAATTAAAAAAGGTCAAAATAGTATACTCCCAGTGGCCAAATTATACTTAGAGTACAAATTAAGTACCAGTAATTTGAATTTACGGCAGTATTGACTGTAACAATTGACTTTAAAAAGCTCTCAAAGTGATGTCTCCATTGCCATCTCTCTGCATAACCTTAAGATTTGACTGGCAGAGAATGCTTGTAGCATTAAGTTCACCTTTGTGCATCATGATTTTTGCTATAAAGTCTTTAAACAAATAAATAAATAATGTCTAATTTCTACCAACTATAGAACGAAAATAGCCTTTTATCATCCCCTCTATAACGCGAGGCTCCCTAATCGTCTCAATAAACATGTAGGGCAAAAACGGCCTTCCGAAGAGTCTATATTTAACAAAAAGGTCCTAAAACTGTGCCCCCCGTGACGCCGGTACAATCGATCCTGTTTAATGGATTGATAAATTACAAATGACCACTATACGTATAAACGTACAACTTCAGCTAGAACAATAGAAATTGTAATTTGTAGATTCTTTGATACGAATAATGAATGTTTTTTTTGTTTATTGAACCCTCTGGAAATTTTTATACACTTACAAACCTAGTTCCATCGAAATTATAAGATAAGATAAGATACACTACATAACATTTACTGTCTTAAAACTGTGTACAATAGTTGTTATAGTGAAACATTTTTGAAACTAGGAAAATCGTCCTGTATGTAATTTTCACTGTTGTAATAACCATAAGTGTACCCACGGTATCAACCAAAAAGTATTAAGTATTATACTCGTAAAATAAAAGTGCTGTATTTGAAGCACTTCGGTTACACCATTATTAATTTCTTACGCCAGAAAGAAAATGAGTTTTCTAAACGACGCCGGCCAAGAAATATTTTCGACTGCGCCTCGGAAACTTCGATAAATTATTAAGGTTCTATTTACTAGTTCCTCCAATCTTGATTTACGACCGCTGCCTCTTGATACTTGATTTTGTTAAACTCCCTCCTTATACGAGCAAGCTGTAATCGAATTTTGTTTTTGTAGGCACTTGTGTGGAGTTCTTTCGGTGAAACAGTGACACGCAAAAATTACATAATAGAAAACGTGTTTTGAATTTCTGAGTTTCATACCTGATTAAAAGAAATCTTTTGCGATTTTGTTTAAAATATACACAGGGTGTGGCCTGTAATAGGGGCAAAAAATTCAAATATTGATCCTTAAAGTAACCAGTAATCGACTCTAAATGGTTTTCATTTAATGTGATGAAAAATAAATTTATTGATATTTTCTAACAAAATAAATCGAACCAATAAATATTAATATGTATAATAATAATATAAATATAAATAAAATATTATAACGTTGGTAATAAGATATGATATTAATAATGCAACGGCAACGTTACGTAACGTGTTTCGCCAATTTTCGTATTTTTTTTCGTTTCGAGTTGTACGTATGAGATGTTGTTAGAACGGGATAATATTTAAGTATGATGATCAGGTAATGCTTCTTAGCACGTGTGCAAAATGTTGAGATTTTTAAAGGCTTTTTTTATCATGACGAATAGATCAAGTTTTACATAAGGTTCGCCTGATTACCAATAAACCTATCTCGACTGAGTGTAATGATGATAATAAATGTAGTGTTACTTAACCGACTTCTTACACATTTAAGAGTGACTTATATTTTATTCGAGCCCAAAGTATCAAACTTCTTATTTAGTTAAAGAGACCGGACCTTGGGAAGTAACAAAAGTTAGTCTTACAGCTAAAGGGAATCCTATATAGGTTGGAAAATAAAATGAAATTTTGTAGACCGGACCTTAAAAATTACAAAAGTTAGACTTTGTCATTGAAAAGGAAACCTACAGGGATAAAGCGCGGATAACTTATTTTTCTAGGTATCCGTCCTACCGAACGAAGTATCAAAGATCAAAGCGTTACACAAAAAGCCTTCGACCTTCATCAAACCCACATTATCTTCTAATGAGACGTTTGCACCGTAGAAGTTATAATTTGTCCATTTCCAGCACGTGTGACTAACTCGCTTGTGATGGCCACAAAAACTGTTCCAGCTCCGCTTGTTTTTAGTTAACCATGTCACCGACATGAATGTGAGGAACTTTGGACCGGTTGTTTTGGAATTGTTCAATTTCCAACTGCGCTGCAAGTTTTTGTTGTCGAGTGGTGATGGGAGCTTCTGTTATTTTGGTAGCGAATTTATTACTATGTTGAATTGATATTTGGAATCTTTTAAAGATAATAAAGAAGTTGTCTCAAATTGCCTTGATTTAGGGTCCAAAATAATAATAGCAAATAGAAATCCAGCCTCATTTTTGGAATTATCAAAAATCTACTAATTGATGACATTGCACCTAGCCAGGCAAAACAAAGCTTCAGAAACCTTACAAAATGCTGATCAACTTTATATTTTTTTAAACGGATTTTTTTTTCGTAGAAAAGCGTAACGGCTCCAATTCGTATTTTTGAAGCCAATTCTGCGTACTGGCACCGGGCTATTTGTGGAAACCCGACCACATCGGCTATTTTATAACTCAATTGTCAATAACGTTACGAACGTATTTTGAAAGCCTGAGGTTGAAGCATCTTCCAAATCATTCTTATAAAAAACCTTTAGAAATATGGACTCGAATCAAAAATAGAGCTCTGGTTCACGACAAAACAAATATAAACCTTTACACGAAACACCAAGGCCTAGTTTGAATTCACATCAAAATTATATTATGGTGTTACAGAAAACCCAAACTATCGATAACGATAAAAATAAATAAATATAAATAAGTCACGAAATTCATATTCGTGCAGGGCCTGGGCAAATCATTGAGAACCTAGGTCTGGTACTAGAAGTGTTAATCCTATGTAGATATTAAAACCGCATTGGATCCCGTGCCAAATGTTTTGTTTATCACAAACAGGATGGGTCTAACAAATGATTCCTGATTTTTTTTTCTATGAAAACTTAAATTAATTCTGTAGCGATGTGTAAAACTGTAACTACGCTATTTGTATATTAGTGACAAATCATTTGCTTTGTTTACTTAGAAAATTAAAATTTCAGCGAATAAAATAAATTACTGCTATCAAAAAATACTTATATCTAAAACATACCCACTTTTGTTGCAAATTAACCCATGTTACAGCTGCATAAGATACCGCAGTGTTTACCTTGACATGTTCTCGTCCGTACAGTAAAATAAGTGATATCGTGTATCAATTTCATAAGCAATAAACAGTAAAAATTTCATTATCAAATTCAAAGAGTAAAAAATAATTCAAAAAAACGATAGAACATAATTACCTCATTTATTCGATAAACCAAAGCTATCGACTTTGTCCCCCCTCACTACACATACACTCCTTGCAAATTGAAAGAGTTCCTGATGTGAATACGATACGAGATAGATCCCAGGATGCTCTCACAGTTGCCGTTGAAATTCAGATTGACCAATGAATCGTAGTGACGTATATGTTAAATAACATTCAGACTAGCATCTTCGCTGAATGTAGAGTTACAAATCGGAGATATAAGATATTTCCTTGGTGCTGCTAACGTGTTGATGTTTCGTGACTTGTAGTATTATTGATGAAGATATTCATTGAAGTACAGTGTTTCAGATTTGTAGGCTTGGTTGGAGGTCTCTTTGTAAGTGTAGCTGATATGAAATTCAGAATATAGTTTCAGAATATAATACAAACTATACAGAGGGTACAGTGATACCGTTTAACAAAATACAATAAATCAAATTGCAAAAAAATATTAAATCAAATCAAGTAAAATCGAAACGTTGATTTGCTCAGAATACAATATTTATAATCAGATCCGTTTCTTGACTAACTTTTAGAAATTGCTGTAAAGCTACAATTTAATTTTTCAGAACCCTGACCTTTGGAGCATCAAAAATACAAAATCCAGCATTAATTTTAACTTTGAACTCAGGCCTCAAGACAAAATAATAAGCAAATTCAAAGTAACTACACTGCCAAAGTAACCTTATGTTCCTTTTGTTAAGAATAACATACTGCACAGTGCATTCCTACGAGAGTTGTTGTTAGACTTTCGCATTCGCGTCGCAGGCAAAACAAAAGAAGGACATTTTTCACTCTTCCCGGTTTGAAAGCACGCGACACTCCACGAGGTTGGCGCAAGTGTAAAAAGTCGTGTTCTTTTGTTTACAGCGACAGGCAACTTGAGAACGAACATACTTACTTTGAGGTAGTGGTGATTTTATCTTAGTAAGTGGATATTGTTATGCTTATATGAGAAGAACGCTCATGCATACGATAAAATACTTCTTGTTTTGATTAAAATTACGCTACAGAAAGCCCTTAAATAAAATAAAAAGTAAAAAAAAGTAAGCCCGTAAACATCCCACTACACAACTTCAAGTATGAGGTAGTGGGAGTCAAAATAAAATAATGACGCAAAAACTGTTCTCTTCATTAAATTATGAACTCGTAATTTATTGAAAAGTTGTGTAAAACAACATTTCCTGTTAAACGAGCTCTAAGTCAAACGCAAAATTATTTTGCACTTTATTTTCACTGTGACCGAAACAGTCCTTATTGCTGTCTGTGACTTGCACCTGCGACACAACAGCGCGTGTCGCCACGACGTTTCCAATTTGCGCGCTTTGTCTACGTGCGGCCGCGTGTGCGGTTGCAGTAATATGGACACTTTTATTAATGCCCGAAAACATTTATTAGCTGTTACATTTGTTAGTGTTTTTTCTGTGGTTAAGAAACTTTACACTATTATTTTCTATTGCACTTATATTAACATATTTTTTAAAAAAATGTAAAATGCAGTTTAAATAAAAGTAACATATGAGAACTAGCAACAGAACCTTTTCTCCTAGTAATCATATAGTGCAATTTTGTTAACCAATATCTGAATATTGGTTAACAAAATTGCACTATATGATAGCCATGGAGCTGACTCCATGGCTATCAGAATAGATAAATTTTAAGACAAAAGACCATTTCAGTGCTATAGAATGCATACATACCAAGCTCAAGACTAGATTTTGAGACAGTGATAGGCTAAATACTTACATTAATCTAGAATTAAATATCAAAAATACGTATGTACTTACATTTTACTTAAATCTTCTTTATCTAACGTCATTTTAAACTTTAGTTTAACTCTTAAAGTTATCCTTGGCTAATGTTCAAGGAGAAACAAAATTACAATAACTGTATTCAGTATGACTTTTCAATTTACGAAGTTCAGCCTTCTAAGTGAAACTGTGTTGAAATAAAGCGTTTATTACGTTTGTATTTTGATGGATTGTGTTTAATGCACTGAAAAAGAACTAAATTGGTGTGAACCGCGACTTTTTCACGACTTTCAGACCTAAATTTTTTATATTAGCTAGAAACAATATTTAGATATTAATTGTACATTATAATAAGCACTATATTCTGCTGAACTCTACATTATATGAAACCATACCATAATCATTCAGGCTGATATTGATGATGATGGTGAATAACTTATAATTTGACGTTTAGTTGTTACTTTGTTTTGAGCTAAAATAATTGTATAATTTTGAGAATACAATACAGTAATCAGGTACTAGTGTATTTCCCAATATGGCAAATAGTTGATAATCTGGAATTGAACTGCCAAAATCAGGCACTATTGACATAGAATACTAAACAATACTCTGAACTGTTCAGCAATCGTGATAGCGACTGGGTAATAACCGCATGATATTAATCTTCTTCACAATTTAGCTCTGAACCCGATCCAATCAAGTCAGAACAATGCTTAGTAATTTTACGCCGAAAGGTTTAGAGAATTTCATTCGAAATTACTGTGGAATTAATCGTTTTTGAACGCTTTCAGTGGCAATAGCGTTGCAGCATTTTTTAAAAAGCTTTTTGTTTTATTTATTGACTGTCAGTATATAACCTATTCTTGTTTTTACAGTTTTCAATAGTCAATTAAAAAAATATATAAATTTCACTTGTAAAAAGCAACAGTGTAAGACGAAGAATCGAACCCCGTGTCTTACACTCTTTGGGCGCATGCCTATACCTCTCAGCCACCGACACATTGGCAAGCCTGTTGATTTTTGCAAGTGCTTTCATCTTCTTTCTTTAGTCATTTAATTGTACAGTATTTTTACGTACGGTGTATCAGTGTCATATCTATTACCATCAATCTCACGTGCACTTATTGATGAATCTTTGCGCTGAATATTTCTAAATCTATTGACGATTTATTGTTGCTAACGCTCCGACTAAAACTGGAGCCTGGAATGGACTAGTAGTTAATTTCAGAGTACCATATAAATTGCACTTGTAAAAAGCAACTGTGACTCTGTGACAGACGAGGAATTCAGAGTATCAATTGGTTTCTTGAGCGTACATATCACTAGTACATTGTATCATGAAAAAGAGCTAAGCTCTTATCGGCGAAGTTTTTTCCTTAATAATAGTAATAAATATACTTGATTGCACACCATAAACAATAAATGATACAAAACCATCTTAATAAATAGGAATACATGATTTCATCTTCATAAAAGTGGCGGTTACTCTCCTGCCTTTCGCACAGCAGTTTAGTAGCCTATAGCTGAGCCCTAACCTAACTCATCATGATCGTTAATTAGCTGCATGATCGTTATTAAGTAACCCAAAACCATCGTTTAACGCCCTGCGTATACAATATAACAACGCCTTCAGGGAATTATTTGGGCTGCCGCGTTATTGCAGCGCGTCTAGTATGTTTGCGTACTCAGGGGTTGACAGTTTCTTAACCATACTACGTAAAAAAGCAGGCTCACTTTTACGGCGAGTTCGTGGCAGCCGCAACAAAGTTCTGCAAGCCATCGCCGACAGTAGGGACTGACCGCTTGTTGAGCACTAATAAAAATAAAAAAAAATAAAAATATAATTATGTGCCAGTTAACTCGCACTAAATTAGGTATGAAATACTAACATAGGTATAAGTCTTTTTGTGCTACTAAAATTTTATGGATCCCAGTGGTCTGATAAATTAAGTTTTTTTTTAATTAGATCTTTTTAAAGTACACACACATGCAAAATACTATAATATATTAAAAAAAAAAAACATTTGAAATCAATATCTATGCTCGATAACATCGATCGCGAACGAAAGCGACCGAGGAAGGTAACATCAACGGCATGCGGTCACGGCGCCCGTGAAAATTTGCATCGTGTCCGCACCGGTACCAGAAAATACGTTTGGTATTGGTATCGGAATTGGGAAATTGTGTTACGTTACGCAAACCGCGGGTCGGTATGACGAAGTAATTGGCAAATTCCACACGTATCGCCGGACAATAGCGCGGGGAGAGCAGAAAGGTGTCACGGAATGTCGGATTACAGAGGTTAAAGGTGAAATGAGCACCTGAAATAACATTAACGATGCGTTGTATTTTTAATTTCACATATTTTAGGGTTAAAGTCATACTTACACCCACAAGAAACTGAATAACGCATGTGGCCTAACAGAACCTGCAAAGGCAAGATCAGATAGTAATAATATTTTAAGATAATACCCGGAAGTAAAGTGTTCGAAACGTCAGGATATAAAATTTAATAAAATCTTAAATCTCCGAGCAAAATATCCAAAATTTGTTGTTTAATCAATGACTAGTATTAGCTTTAACTTCATAAACAAGTTCCTTTATTTTGGTTCTCCAATTTGTACGAATATTATTGTTTTTCTGGTGGTAAAACTGATCTCGTTCAGCATCAATTGGACCCTCTGATTGCATTACCTGTTCTGTTTTAAATTCGTAGCCCTAACTGGCCCTAAATAAATACGTTTCATGAAAACGGAATTTGTGACAAAGGACATGATGATTATGTTTCGATTGGACCGCATGAATATCAAATTGTCTGTTATTTGTTACGAGTATGTTTTTTATGTAATGTGACATTTAGAACAAAGGTTTTTAGGTGTAAGTTCGTATGTAGGTACGTATTACTCGTACGTACGTTATAACAAAGCTTCGTGTAAGTAAACACAAATGGGTTCTTTTCACTTATTTCATTCATTTTTTAATAGTATGCTAGCATTTACAAGGTCGTCTGCCATCTCGTCGGTGGACGTTCTTTGGCCGATAATGATGATGATGCTTACAATTGGTAGTTATAATGGGCATCTTAACTGCCTCGGTGGCGCAGCGGTGAGAGGGTCGCATTTTAAAGCGGCGGCGGCGACGGAGGTCCCAGGTTCAATTCCCGGGTCGGGCCAAAAATATGTACCGGAGTTTTTCTGTTCAGAAATTCTCAGGGTAGCCCGGAGTTTGGAAATTGGCGGTGTTTTACCCCCGTGCCTCGGAAAGCACTTTAAGCCGTTGGTCCTGCGCCTGATCTCTCTACGGTCGTGTCAGATTACTGTCCCATCGGGCTTTGAGAGTGAAAGGAATAGAGAGTGCACCCGTGTTTGCGCACACACTTGTGCACTATAATATGTTCTGCGCAGTCGGTTAGTCGTTGTGACTGGCCACCGTAGTAGGCATCAAAATTACGAGTAGTACTACCTAAAAGTGCTAACTTATTCCTCTCAATTTTTGTGGACAGCACTACCATGTACAAATACTTTTGTTCAGATCCACTAGATGCACGTTTCCGATTCAAGAGCGCTTCCAGCAGACCTGCGTTTGATAGGTATCCACTTCTAATTGGGAGGCAGACCTAAACTACGACTACCATAGTGATTGTGAATGAATCTTTGCTAACAATGAACCAATATTCTCGATAAACGAAGCGTAAACGAACAATTCCCTCTCTCCCAACATTTTGCAGATGGTGACGACTCTAAATGATTACACGGCAATTTGAGCCTTATTGCTTAGACAGAGAGCATTTGGCAATCTACATTAATGTGGATAAAAAAAATCAAATTCATTTTTGAACGGGGATTTTCGGGAATGAGACGCTGTTTTGCAGAATTGTACATTTTTGGATTCGATACAGAAGATATTTTTATTTGACATTTATTTCGATGTAATAAGAAATTTCGGTATCGTTAAAAGCCAAGAATATTAATATTACTGAGTACAAAAACGGACCTTAACTCAATATGAAGATATACTTTATCCTACCTGGGTGTATTCGATTTTATTACTAGAAGAAAACATTAAATTAATTTGACTGCGTCGCGCCGCCATAGGTTTTTTATTTATTTATTTATACTTTATTGCACAACCAAAAACTGTACAAAAGGTGGACTTAATGCCGTATGGCATTCTCTACCAGTCATACCTTTGGGCTAAGCAGAAATGATTGTGGGCGGTGCGACAAAGAAATGTATTTAATTATTAATAAGTATTTAGATTATATATAAATTCAAAATACATAAACAATCTATTACAATATAATAAAAACAAAACAAATGTACATATACTTGAATTAAATGTATATATACTTATGTACATTTACCCCATCCATTTCTATAAATGAATTAGAAGCATAAGAAATAACACAGAAATTGCCAAAAAAAAACACCTTCCGAGTCATTTTCTTAGTATTAACGTTTATTCAGATGATTACTTCTGTGGACGCTTCATTTAAAAGTAGAAAATAATAATAAATAAGTGTTCCATTTTATTTATCTCAAGACACACTTTATCATTTATCCGAAGTAATTGCGTTATATCCGATCCATTTGACAACGTTCACAAAATTAATTTTCGTTCGTTTTATTTGAATGTGCGATTTTCGGAAATCCACAATTTTGTAATGGCCCGGACAAAGGAAATTCTGATTCGTTTCAATTAAGGGCTTAAAGAGATTGACACGAGTATCAATAAAAGGGTGACGTGGAAAATTTGATTGAGGGACGATTGGGTAGAAAGTAAGTTCGGCCTACGCAAGCTGAATTTTAAGTGGTATACCTAAGTTAAGCCAGAACAAACTTAACTGCGAATCGCCGAATTCGTGTAAATACACTCTTTATGTATCCTGATATAATATAATTTCAATACAACTAAGCCAATAACATCAAAATAGGTTACTCGAATAATGCCGTTTGAATTATTGAACTACGTCCCCGGTTTTGATACTAGTTGGGGCCAATCCAATATTGTCAAAATTATGAAAATCGGTCCACCCACTCTCGAGTTATACGTGGTGTAAATAACTATCTAAATAGAAGATAAAAGAAGAAGATAAAATCCTCAGGAATATTCTTAACATTTTTTTACAAATTGTATTCCTTCGCTACTGATAAACCATAATATTCTTAGGTCCGTTTCCAGCGTAATACCCTTCCTTACCTGCAGGTCCGAATTATACTTAATGGCCACCATAATTTACTGGATCATAAAGCCCGAACTCACGATTCATTAACAGGGTCCCTCACAATAAAATTGAATACAGTAGTTTCAGTTGTTTTCTTTTCTTTTGAAATAGGTTCGCTCTTCAGATTTGACCAGAAGTGGCATAGGTAGACAGAGACGACATTGTTTTGTATAGAAACAGTTTTACTATAGGAACCATACATTTTGAAGACGATGTTTGTAGGTACTCAAGTATTTGAGTCTATCCAACCCTGTCGTAGATGCCAACTTGGCAATACGTGGCACTAGATCCAAAACACGGACATTAATCTATCCGGTTTGAATGGGGCCTCGTTGTAACTAAATGATTACCCAAGGAACTGGTAATTGAACCTACTTTGACGTGTGCGAGGCAACGCGTTGCCGTGTGAGTTGCAAGGTCAGCTTATCAGTTGGAAAGATTTTGTTTACTTTGTAACTGTGCCATTAAATATCACATGAGATTAACTTTAACATAAAACAAGTCTTCTTAAAAATTCATTTACTGATGTACGGCTAATAATCACTTGGTTTCATGTCAGAAGTTGGTTGATACTAGAAAATGTTTTTTTTTAATAACGTTAACCAAGGTGCCAGCCCTTTTTATGGGCAGTTTTAAGCAGTCCCAAAGGTGTCAGGATACAAAAAACTTTTCCTGAACTGCCTGGCGTGTGTTTGTATGTTTCACATTACATAATCTATACTAATATTACAAAGCTGAAGATTTTGTTTTATATTTGAACATGCTAATCTCAGAAAATACTGGACCGATTTAAAAATATGTTTTGGATAGCTTATTAATTAGGGAAGGGGGCAAACTCAAAACCCGCTGGTACAGTAGCGGGGGAACGCTAGTTAATAAATATAATGATCTACAGTCATCAATGTCATACCTCAAAAGAGTGATCCTACCGAATTAATACCCTCTTTGTGTTTCCGTTATGATGGCTATTAACGAAACCATATCGGGAATGAGTGCTGCAACAAAATACGGGAACGTGTAATTTAGAAGGTTGTGCTCAAGAAACCTTTGTATTTCTTTGATGTAATGATCAACTTTTGTTGGCCTATATTTGTAGTTTTACCTATTATTTTTACTAAGTTTTTGCTTTCTTGTAATGTCTTAATAGCATGAATAGTTGTTTGTTTTACGCTTTTATATTTTTGATTGGAATTTAAACTAGAGTTCAAAGAAATTAAAGAAAAAGATCATTTCTATATATGTATTTATCTTTTGCATTTCTACAAAAAAGTAAATACATACACAAACGCGTTAAAGAAAATCTGATATGAATACATAAATGCGTTAGGTCTTATTTTATTATTTTAAATCTCTAACCGTCCATAGTAAATTCGTCTTTATATTTTAAATTATTAAACAAACACTTGAATATCGTAACACGGTTAATAACTCTACACACCCTGTAAGTCATTGACACACCAATCTCCATCCGCACATTTTGTCATTCGAAATATAAATTCGAAATAATTTCGCGAAGTTGCCAATACACAGCTACAATCGGAGGTTCAAATTCGAAATTGGAATTCTGGCACGAACCACATTTCATTTGACGTTGCAAGCGTTGCACGTACGCGCGTTCTAAAATTGAAACTTGAAATTTCAAGTCTGACGACAGGGCCGTTGTGTTCGTCAGCCTGTCGACTTCGGATTCCGATAATGTTGTGACGACTAATAACTGGGCGGGAACTTTGCGATGTGATGTAACGTGTGTGGGAAAACTGCGCTCGACAATGTGGAAAACTCATTTTCAGTACGTGAAGCTGTATACTCATTTTACTTGGCTCACGGTACAAGCCCGCTTTGACGTCACATATTTTTTTTGACTTCAAAGATTGTTTTATTGAGTCAACATTCAAGAGACTTTAGTTATTAGTGGTTGTGTATTTAGTCAATGTTTGCTTTGCTTTTTAAAAGATTAGAATTTCAAAATTTAAAAAAGTAAAAATAATAACTTATTTATTGTTATAAGCCAATTGCTAATGCGCCTGGCGGCCATTTTTTGACGTATTTTTTTTTGTTATTTCTTTTGATATCTTGTTTTGTAACTTAACCATATCTTATTGTCAATAAAAAAATAAAAATGAAAATTATTTAATTCTTGGAATGTTTTTTTAGTTGCTAATAGGTTTTAAGGTTATTATTTTGACAAGTTCCAGCCCATTAGCAACTTATGTTTGGGCCAAAAAAGACACTGGCTGCACACAAAAACACAATTTTGAACTCAAAAACTCTTCTTTTTTTGTTACAGATGATAAAACTGGCCAGCAACCTCTACGATGTCGCGGACGGTGCAGTGAAGTGTTGTTTCGGATGTATGTGCGGTGTCGTTGTGTGATGGTCGAGTGACGTGACAAGATGCCGCTTGGCCGGCTGCCGCTCACTGCGGCGCTACTCGCGGCCGCTTACATGGCGATGGCGGCTAAAAACGGTAAGAATAAAAAAAAGCTTCATAAAAGATGAAAATGTAGAATAAAAAAAAAAATGCGCACGGGCAGGACTCAAACCAGCATCTTCTGGCTAACAGGGCAAACGCACTTTTCGCCCGTTCTTATTTTATCTTTTAAGAACACAAATATGATACTGTGAGTTTTAAAAACATTCTGAAACCAACAAAAAAGCTTCATAAATATAAGAGATGGATATTTAGAAGCTAAAATTATTGATCGCATCGGTACTATCGAAGTCACCGCCGTCTTACCAACTTAAAAGAGCAACAATCGCTTGCATTTCCCGTAGTTTTTATGTTTGCAGGACGCCCGTCTAGGTTTCATGTGCGCAAGCGATTATTAATTAAAAGTGGTTAAGCGGAACTGACCTTGACCGTATCTTTACCGACTATTTCAATAGCAGTTAACTTGGTGTACCTATTTGCTTGGAAAGATGAATTGCATTTGGCCCAGGCTTGTGGCACACGCAGCGTATCAAAATATTGATGACGTAACGTTACAGCGCGGCGCGGATAGCATCTCGCTTACTTTGAAATAACACGATATTTCGCAGAAATTTATCGATAACGATAGGCTTAGCAAAAGGCATTTGGCAACATAGCATGAATAGTTAAAACTACAATCTAAGGATAATTACAAATGTGTACCTAAACAAAAGAAAAAAAAAACTGTCAACTTCTTTTAGTAGCAAAATTACAACACAAAAGCTTTTACCCCGAACAAAATCACAACAGTTCTTTATGAAAAGAACGTTACTTTAAAAGGGATTAACTCCTTTTTACTGTTTATTAACCTTTCAGGAAGTTTCTAGAACAGTCATTCGGTACATCAACTTAAATGATAACGCGTTAAACGGCGAAACACACAGAACCGATGTTTTGTGAATCATTACACGGAGATAGGTTTAAACTTTCTCCGCCGCTCACTCGACAATCAACCCTACATTGTTTTGATAAAGTCGAGAGTAAGTTGTTTGTTTAAAATCTCGACAGCGTACTCTATAAAATCTCGAAGCCGCTCTTTAATTTCAGCGCTGGATTTGCAAAGTTTCACCAAGTCGGATCGTTATGGCGATTGCAAAATGAAAAGGTTTTGCTTTATAGTTTTTCGATATCGTGTACCGAAGATTTCGAAGCTTTATTTTCCGATGCTTGAAAAACGTAATCGATTTTTGGCAGGAATGCCATTTTTGTTAGTTTCCAATTCGACGTGTCTGACGGTTTTACATATCGCGAACTAAAATAATCCGATTAAAAAAATGTGACAAAAAGAGGGTAAAATCTATTTGGATTTTTTCAAAAGCGATCTCACATGCATGCTTTTCATTCAAACGTGTGATTAAAAATGAAGTTTCTTGAATTTTTAAAAATCACATCACTCAGTGTAATCTACTTGAGGTGATAAAATTAATAAATCGATCCCTATTTATCCCAAAGTCAACCAATAGCACAGCACCGCCACGCGTCATTTGGCACTCCAATCAAACCGTTTCGAAATTCGAATTTCCAAGAACCGTTTTAAAAACAAAAGCGTCTCGGGAGTGTCGTGCTCTGACAACCGTTGCAGCTGCTTAGCATAACATTACTGTTGATTTCAGCACTGGATTGCCAAGGGGGTAATTTTTGTCTCGCGCGTATGCCCGGATAGCGTATCGCTTAATGATAGCTATTTTAAACTATTTTTGTAAAAAAAAAAAATATGAATTTTCTTGTCTTGTTTTAGTGGAATCGCTGCTTTTGAAAATGTGTTTGGATTGGACGTGATTTTTAAAATCGTGGTCTGTTCTATTCACTAATTACATAAATGCGAAAGTTTACTTTTTAAGAATAAATTTACTCCTTCACGCTAAAATAGTAAATATTATTGTTGAAGATGTAATTTTCAAAATAATGTAGCTTATCTTACATTGAAATATCATAATGGCTATAATTTACAATGATAATCGTATTTAGTGACATGCGATATTTACGAAAATAAAGCCGTACTTTTATAAGTTTTCTTGTGAAATGTAATAGCATAGCTTTTGACAGCACAGATATGACGTGCTTTGACACGGTTGACAGTGCGTCCGCCATTTTGCTTGCAACGCTAGACTATGCATGCCATTGCGATTAATGAAAATGTGATTTATCTCAAAAACTACCAGTTAAACTTCGTTCAAACTTATTTTATTTGAAAGTATTTGCTTAGATCTACAATTAGTTTCTTTTTTTAAATTTTCACTTTCTTGGTTCAAAAGTTAGAGGGAGAGGGGGCGCCATTTTACCACTTTGGAAGCGTCTCGCTCTCAAATATTAGAATTCTAGAAAATATGGTTTTAGAATCCGCAAAGTCATTTAAAAAGACCTTTCTATAGCAAGGTTTGAGTAAAAAAAATATTTAGGTTTTGGTTTCATGTATGGGAACCCCCACTTAAATGTTTTTTGTAACTTTTTATATCTGAATCGGAAAGCAGTTAATAAAATACACCTACCTAGCAAGTTTTAGCTGTGTGATGCTAATAGTTTTAGTATAAAGTGGCTGTGACAATCGGACGGACAGACAGACAGCTAGATAGACATACTTATAGAGACGAAACTATAAGGGTTCCGTTTATTTCCATTCGGCTACGGAACCCTAAAAAAGTGTGGCAGGTAAAACATCACAAGCGCTTAGTATGTGGCCGGCCTTATTCGCACGTGCCCAAGCCTTCCGCGCCGGGATAAAAAATGTAATCCGAACAAGAGTGGGCATTCCGCGCCACCGCATTGCGACGGCTTTAGATAGCCGCTGTTTATACTAATTCCTTGCAAATTTCCTGTTTAAAAACATTACCAATTTCGATACAGTCTATAATATACATTGAACTACTATTACTAGTGTATTGATTCGGTCGTGTCAGATTGCTGTCCTATCGGGCTATGAGAGTGAAAGAAATAGAGAGTGCACCTGTGTTTGCGCACACACTTGTGCACTATAATATGTTCCGCGCAGTCGCTTAGTCGTCGTGACGGGCCACCGTAGTCGAAATCGGCTAGAAGGACTATTATTATTACTAGCGTATAGAACCCGACACCACGAACAAATTTTGTGCACTATGAATTGATAACACAGTCATTCATTAACTCATAGTACAGGTTCATAATTCTAAATTCAAATTTCAAGGAAAACGTTACAATCTTGTCGTCGTTTTTGGGACACATTTTTTTGCTTCTCAAATTTGCTCTATTATATGTAATTAAGTGTAATGGCGGAGCATTTTACCTGAGTATAAATTCTCGCATTTCTTTAGCAAGCGACGTCGATGAACGCTCTGGACATTGTACCATTTGGAAGTTCTGTGAAATAATTGTATCTGCGGGCATGAGCGAGCTAATGTCATGAGTACACCCCCACCCCCTCACATAAGTTTTTAAGAGAGGCATGTTTTGATCTGTGCTATTTTACGTAACCACTATCAACATAAGCCCAAAACTCAGTAATTAACGTATCGCTCATTAAAGTGTTAAACTCAGTGGTTAGACTGTTAAGGTAGTTCCATAGCTTGTAAGTTAACTACTACACGTCGGACAGAAAAAAAATATATTTTGACTTGAAGCTGCATAATATCTTGGTGGCGGTTACTTTAGTGCTTTATACTTGTACATGTTTTAATCTACCAGGCCCCCTATTTTTGATTCATTCGCTTCAAGATGGCGAGTTATTTTCGTTCGACGTAGTGTCAAAAGTCATAGAAAAAAAAATCGTTTTCGAACGAAAATCACTCGCCATATCCAAGCGAGTGATTCAAAAATAGGGACCCAGGTCGTGACGTATAAAAAAGTAATCCGCACAAAACCAGAAACAAGACCGCAATGCGCTGTGTAGTTCTTAGAACAGAAGTTATCTTTGCCGAGTAATTCAAAACTCTGTGACGGCAAGTGAAAAGAAACACTTGGTAACTTCAAAACTTTGGTTAGGGTCGGTAATGTTATTAAAACTTAGTTTTAGCCGTAAAATGTTTTAATACTGGCTTGTTTTTTAATCGTGGTGGCGTCTGCCATAGTTTTCAGTGGTGGTTATTTTTCAAACTTTTTCTGGCTCGCTCGGTGTTAGTTTTATAGCAGTAATTGAATAAAGTTTCGCAGTTTATCATTTAAATTTATTGCATCAACAGTGTTTCTTAGGTTTTTTGCTATTTTGTCTTATCTTTAAGGATAAGAAATTGTGGCATAAGTATATTCTTGCGTATTACATCGCGCATTGGCCACTTGGCGTGTTCACTGAAAAAGGATCAGTTATAATCATATCATACTTATATTGCGCGCTTATTTCAAAAGTTAGATGGGGGGGGGGGACGGCCATTTTACGACTTTGGAAGCGCCTATCGCTCAAACGTGACACTTTTAGAGAAAATGGTTTTAGAAACCTCTTTGTCATTTTAAAAGACCTATTCATTTTTTTTATTTAGTTTCATGCATGGGAGCCCTAAATATTATTATTTTTATTTTTTCTATGAGAATCGTAAAGCGATTAACAGAATACCTTCCAAGTTTCAACTGTGTAATGCTAATAGTTTTATAATAAAGTGGCTGTGACATACGGAAGGACAGACAGACAGACAGACTTGACGAAACTATAAGGGTTCCGTTTTTTGCCATTCGGCTACGGAACCCTAAAAAGTAATGTTAACCTGTAAATGTCTGAAATCAATCGAATTGGCTTACTGTTGACCAATGGCTTATCGTGCCTTTTGAAGCACGGAGATGCTCGTGATTTACGTCATTTAAATGGTCGACATCGAAACAAGACCGCGCTATTGATTGCTTGACTTCAGTAATCACTACCAAAACGCTACGACCATTGCACATTGCCTGAGTAGTGCAAGAATTTGGTTGCCCTATAAATTATTTGAAGGTAAAACGTATTTTTTTTCACTGTTACTTGTCATCAACAAGAAATGTACAAAATTCCGAACGCGTTTTATGAAATGAAACAAGTTCTAATATCCGCTCACCTTTCTTAATTTCGAATTCTTGTGTCTGAAAAACAATATTTGTAAAAAGCATCAGAGCGAATTCTGATCGTTCTCATCTCGAAATTATGAAAAAAGATGAAAAGAAAACAACAATCCCAAGGTATTGGTATTCGGTCGCTGTAGGAATAACAAAAATAAAGAATAAAAAGCTGAATTAGACGGAGGCAATAATAATAGGGAAGGAAATAGGTAGGCCGGTGTGAGGGATGGGGACGGTTGGAAGTATTTGTTGGTATTCATCTCCCTAGTTCTATTTTCAAAAGTTTCCTAGCTCGCTGTAATGGTATACCTGCTTTTGTATACTGGCCTGATTTAACAAGCTTTTATTTAGGTTTGCGGGAATTGGTAACTGACATTTTTATGGTTCCGTAGCCGAATGGCAAAAAACGGAACCCTTATAGTTTCGTCAAGTTTGTCTGTCTGTCTGTCTGTCTGTCTGTCTGTCTGTCTGTCCGTCCGTATGTCACAGCCACTTTATTCTGAAACTATAAGCATCACACCATTGAAACTAGGTAGGTAGGTGTATCTTGTTCACCGCTTTCCAATTCAGATACCAAAAATTAAAAAAAAAAATTGCGGGGGCTCCCATACATGAAACTAAAACCAAATATATATTTTTTACCCAAACCTATACGTGTGGGGTGTCTATGGATACATCTTTCAAAATGACATTGAGGTTTCTAAGACCATTTTTTCTAAAAGTCTAACGTTTGAGAGATGGACGCTTCCAAAGTGGTAAAATGGGCGCCCCCCCCCCCCCTATCTAACTTCTGAACTAAGGAAGTGAAAATTTTGAAAAAAATATATAATGTAGATAGACTTCAACAAAAAATTTCAACGAAAATTTGTTTGAGCAAAATCGAACTAGTAGTTTTTGAGATATAGCACATCTTCAACAACCGCAAACATAACTTTGTTCTTCATACAAATACTATGAAAATTAAAGTTATATTTGCGGTCAACAATATATTGTGGTATTTTGGCTAAGTGAAAGTAAGAATCTCCAATTCAGTTAAAGTTGGCACGGAACCCTCAGTGCGCGAGTCCGACTCGCACTTGGCCGGTTTTTTTTTTTACTCTCGTCTCTAAAGAGATCATGATGTGGTATTAAAACGTTTGATTTTAGATAAAAGGACTTTTCTCGTGATAATTAAAATCTAGAAAGCGATATTGTATTCGTGAAAAATTATTATTATATTTTACTCGCAAATCTTCATACATAGAATGATGTCATGAATTTTGGTGACAAAGATTGTCAGCTAAATAAGCATACAAAGTCAAGAAGTAAGGCGAAAAGGAAATAATATACCCAGACAATAAATACCTCCATACAGTAAACGCTTTCAATTTGATAAATCATATTCGTTTAACTATTCCAAGACTATCTAATTGCAACTACTACAATTTTAATCCAATGCAATTAATTGAAATTATCGTTCAATGATTGACTAGATAATTAGGTAACTACTGTAGCAATAAGGATGGCTTCTCACTGAGCGGTCTGGCGGACTTCCAAGCGATGCCATTACAAATCTGATGTGAATTTGAGCGTTTAAAGTTAGCGACGTTCAGTTTCATAACTCGCGTTAGGTGCAGTTGAGACATAAAGGAAACGATAGTGTTTGAGTATTCGAAATTTAATCTACGCAACAAAAAATGACAATACAGATTGAAGTTATATCAAACACTCGCTGCCTGCAAAGGTAATCGTCATAGTGCCTTAAAAATTATGTATAGAGTTTTTTTAAACGGGCGTCATTGACGCTGAGTCATATTGACCCGAGATAGTCTTTATTTTTGTCCATTTTGTGATTAGAGCTTTCATGTGGCTAGAGATACCCCCTTCTACCCGCGTTTTCAGGATTTGAGTCAAAATGTATTGGACAAACGACCCAACAACAACTTTGGCGTTGCTAGAAGAGACGGGCTCATAGAAAAACCTGTCCCAAATGGCATAATAGACTCGTTGTATTTTTATTACTTGAATTTTTGATCTTTTGATCAATAATTAATAAAATAAAACAAGTATTATGTATTATTGTTATTATAATTTCACAAAACACTGAGGTGATACACTTAAAGATTCAATTCAAATTCTTACCCCGATGGTTATTTACCAATGTAAATAACCGGTTTTTATCGAGAGAAAATCCAACGCGTAATGGAAAAACGATGGAAAGTTATACCCATACGTTTGTGAAATTGTAACATAATGTACTAAACTACCCTTAAAACTAAGGTCTCCGTACACTGAGCGGTTTGGAAGCGATCCAACGTTGCCCGCTGCACATCCAAAGTGCATTTGTGTGGAATTTAAAGTCAACAACGTACACTGAAATATGCCTATGTTCTTCGTAAAATGCGGGCCATGGTATGCGAGGGAAAGATGCTTGTGAATTGAATGAAGTTATTTCTAAAAGGGTGAAACTTATTGTGATTATTTGCGGTAAATCAGGGCGAAAATTCTGGCGTCAATCAAACTTTTTTCGTGTAGTGATTCGATTAAGTGTTTAACTGTTTACCTAAAATATCTTGAAAGACATCTCTTCTCAAGAATTTTCACAGAAGAAATCGAAATACATGGAAATAGTGATCGGGACCCTAAGAATCAAAACCCATTTTTTCTCCGACTAAGAAAATTTGATCGGTGGACTTATATTATACGAACAACATGAGAATCAGCCCCGTGGTGGTCAATTATCAAACGATTTTGATTTAAATTTCAGCAGATTCAAACCATGCTTTTTTCTCGCTTGAATCAGATAAATAATGAATGTTGGTCCTTGCATAGTAGTGCTAATCAAGCCTGCTCTACTGCCCTTTGCCTGCTCCTCTGATTTTACTTTTCCGTTCAGATCGAATCGTTCCATTATTTAAATTTCATTATTTTTGTGTGGGATTCGTAAAGCGGTTAACAGGATACACCTACCTACCAAGTTTTAACTGTGTAATGCATAAAGTTTCATAATAAGTGGCTGTGATATACGGACGGACATACAGACAGACAGTCTTACAGACAAACTATACGGGTTCCGAGTTTTTACCATTTAGCTACGGAACCCTAAAAAAAGCAGTGCGAATGTTGTAACATTCTACCAAATTGTTTCATAAATTTTAAATCACCCGCTCCTTCATGACTGCGGTGAATAAGAACAGTATCTGCAGACGTCTTTTGCATTCTCGAGCCAAGCGCTTTGCTCCTCGGGGGCTC
The DNA here is from genome assembly GCA_963584085.1 of Pyrausta aurata. Taxonomy (NCBI): domain Eukaryota; kingdom Metazoa; phylum Arthropoda; class Insecta; order Lepidoptera; family Crambidae; genus Pyrausta; species Pyrausta aurata. Next base: position 10,502,600 of record OY757271.1, on the reverse strand, counting down.
ATCCTGGATTCTGTGAAGTGCTTTATGTCCCCAGACAGTATTGTAGGGTATACTTCCCAAGATCTTTACGCAGATTTTTGAATGTTTTGAATTTAGTTGCATAAGCTTACGGCGTTAGAGCGCTTTCACATTTAGTGCGCCTTCACATTAGAGCGACAGCAGCGCGTCGCTCTAATGGCTTACTGCTGTAATTTATATATAAAATTGCAGCACGGCAGCAGCGCGACAACCGCGCTGCTGCCGTGCTGCTAAATTCGCCTAAATGTGAAAGCGCTCTTAGGCGACTTCAGCAGCGCGACCGTCGCGCGACAGTCGCGCTGCTTCTTCTTCTCCTTGAGTCGGGCAATTAAACTTTCTGCGCCCAAAAAGTGGTAAGTCGCGCTGCTGATAATTTCATACATAAATAGCAGCAGCGCCACTGTTTTTTTAAGTATGGGCATCCGCTGCTGCCGCGCTACTGTTGACTTACTGTCCCTCTAATGTGAAGGCGCACTTAGTCTACATACGCAATTGCATGCGGAATCCGAAACTCATGCGGCACTGCGAAAATCTGCAAATTGCATGGCAACGTTTGTTTCGCAACTGACGGCACTTTAAACATAAGACGACGCAAGGTGCAAGCGGTTTTTGCATTTCAGGTGGTTATTAGGCGTTGATTTTGATAGTGTTTGATAAGTAACAGTAAAATCAATATGCCAAGTAGCTTGAATGCTACAATAAAACCATTGTGATATAAATGTCCAATGTTTTTTTGCTATTAACTCTAAAACACTCCAATTCTATAATGATATTGCTTTCATAACATACGCGTAGGAGCATGATAATGGACAAAAATAATATCCAGTATTAACGAATAATGTTTAATAAGTTACAAAGCGAATGAAACCCTTTTCACTTTTACATAATCCATTGTCAGTAATATTTCAGTGCCTTTAGTCCTGGTTCAGTGATTTCATTCTAAAAATAGATTGAATTCAAATATAGAGCTCTCTCGGAGTAAGATATATTTTGTGTTAAGATAGAATAATACGAATAGACAAATATGCCAAACTGAAAAGATCCCTTATATCTAGGATATTTATATTCTGAAAATACCCTATCACAAGGATGGTCATCATATCTAGTTTCGATTAAGGATAAGACTCATTGACTTGAATGAATCTGTAGGTATAACTGCACTTGTACTATTATACATTTTTTTTTGGTTACTAAAAACACATACTCTTCTTACAATTAAACTCTAACTGTCACTCAAACGTAATATCACTTCGAACCTTTTGTTTATAAATTCATCATCATCATTGGGCCTTCTTTATCTTGACAGATGATTCAAACAGCGCCTACGCGAGAGGAGCATCGTCGCTTAAAAATTAAAATCTAACAAAACTGCAATACCTTTGCTGCATACACACATTTTCGAACATACAAAGATGCACTCCGCATCTCTGGAGATTGCACGCTCGCATTTGCTTTTAGTTCAAAGTCCTTTTGTCTCCCATTATAAATATGGCACAACAATGAATTTACGCGTACAGAAAGCGGGTCAAGTGAACTGACACGAATTTCATTTTATTACTCTTGCGTTAAAAGGGGAAACAAATAAAAGCCTAGCTGGATTGTTATGAACAAGCTCCTCAGTTTTAGTAATTAAAACTGCTATGTTTACTGGATACTACGAGCTAAAAACGGACTACGAGATGTTTTGAACTCTTGAATTAGGGTTAAACATGGTTCTGCAAACTAAGCGAGATAAACCTTTTGTTTACTGATGTACATAAGACTTCAATAGGTAATATAATGCAACACCAAATCCGCATTTAATAGTAAAGTCCGTTTTTTTCACTAGTCGAATATTGTAAACAATTTTGACATTCTTTTTTAGCGAAAATATTAATCCTTTAAATCAGTCAGGTATCAAACGACTGCCGGGAGTCGCATAATAATGGAATTTCAATTGTGTCTCGTTCACACATACTTGACGAGTTAAAACAAGATAAACCCTAAACTTACAACATACATAGCTAATTCATGGTTGAATTCTGAGATCATTTTAAATTGAATAGTCAATTAATTTTATTTGTTCATATTATTAACAAAGTTAAAAAAAGATTGTTTACATTGTTGGACTAGCAAAGATGAATGGAGTTTAGTAAAGAAGTTTCAGTAAATCATTGGGCACGAAGGAAGGAAAATTTTACCCACAACAAAACAGAAAAGAAAACAAAATATCAACACAGAGCTTTAGTAAAATTCTTTTTAAAAATGTGGCTACAAAATACCCGTATTACAGCGCCTTGATAAAAACAAGTCATTGTGAAACCAATCTCATAATGTTACTTCGGCTATCCGAAAGAAACTGTGTGCCTTAGTGTTATCAGCTTTCGAGTTACAACATGATTTACCTTCAAAATGGCCGCCAGGGCTACCACGATTCGCAAACTTTTGGCCTGCTTTTTATAGCATACACGTTATATGCACCTTAGTTTGAATAAATAAATAAATAAAATAAATAAATATGCGCCAGACAACACACCAATTGTCTGGTTTCGTGGTAAGGAATTTACTTCCTTGTGTTACGAGGTACCAGACAACGATTATGACGGGGGCGTCTCCCATAAATACTTAAATACATATAACATCCATGACTCAGGTACAAATGTTCGAACTCATCACACAAACATTTGCCCCTTGCGGGATTCGAACCCGCGACGGCCAGTGTAATAGTCAGGAGCGCTAACCAATACACCAAACGCGTCGTTAAATAAGCCGTGAAAACATTAATTTACCCCGTTAGTACACCAACGCATTCGCATGCGGCAGAGATGCGGCTGAACGATACTGACAAGGATGCAACTATCACATCTAGCCAGTCATAACATTTGGAAAGGTTACATGCCGCATTCAAATATCACATTTCGCATACGAATGCGGCAGTGGACGAACCGCGTTAGTCTACCGTTTATGTAACAAAACTTTTTATTGGTTGTCAACGACATGTTATCTTGTTTTAATGCTTCCCACTCTTGTTTTGAATATAAGACTATCAAATACCTCATAAAGATAAGGTTTATAATGACTTCTGTCTAATTCGTTTGTTCAAGTAATTCCATTATCACTCCTTCTTAATAAAGGTTGGAATATTGCATACAATATTATAAATTACACATGTAAAAAGCAACTTTAATGTTTTGGTGGGCGTGTGGTATAGGCTCAAGGTTTCTTAGTCTAAAAAAGTTGCTTTTTCAGATGCAATAATTGTAATATTAAGTTTGTATAGTGAGCAAACACTTCAAATATGTTGCTAAAAAACTATGGTGACAACCCTTTGGCATCAACCGTTGGGCCTCGGTCATTTCGCTAAAAGTTTAGTTGGTTGATTTATCATAGCATTACCCGACCCAATATTTGGATAAGAAGTTATTTAACCTAATTGGAACAACCCTTTGTGGCTTATTGTCATTTTTCTTTGTTTAAAACTTTTAATCAAGATTGGGTGTAGCTATTTAGCGTTGTAAGCGAGGCTTGTTCAGGGGCTAAAGCAGAAAAATGGGGTTACATTTTACTTTTTGTTTCGTTGTTCTTTTTTGTTCAAGTTTTACAAATAATGACTTAACGTGGCACAGAGGTGATCTTATTTTTGGTTTATTTAGATGGCATATTATAACATCATAGATATTCATAAACATGTTATTTAATGATGGTAATATTAACTAATGTAACTTCTGAGATAAATTATCCGCTAGATTTTATAATAACTTGCAAAATAACCAAAGAATGCTTGCATATTCATGAGATTGAGCATACAACGCGCTTATACAATACATTTACAATACGCTACTTGATAGAGTATACTCAGTGACAATACGCTCACAACTATGCCAACGGTCGCGGGTTCGAATCCCACAAGGGGCAAATGTGTGTGATGTCATAATGATGAGCACGAACGTTTTTACCTAGTTCATGAATATTCTTTATAAAGTGCGCATATTAAAATAGGACATTCTATGCTTAAGTTTTTCGACGGGAAAATCCAAAAGAAACACTAGTTTTTAAACAGATTTTTTAAAGTTTTTGTTCCCTCTTGTGGCCTTCGCGTACTAATTAATTTATGACAATAAATAAAGATCGGAGGTGATCAGGCATCCTCATTAAATTTTAATCCATGAAAAAACAAAAAAACATTTTGTTTTAAGATTTTTTAAAATAATTTCCATCGATAAAATAATCAAAGCATGCCATAATTTAATATGTGCACTTTATAAAGAATCACACTGTATGTATTTAAGCATTTATGGGAGACGCGTCCATCATGTCATAATCATTGTCTGGTATTCGTAGCACAGGGAAGAAATTTCTTCAGTTCGAAACCAAAACAATTGGTGTGTTGTCTGGCGCATATTTATAATCTAAAATGAAAAATAATGGCCACTCAAGACTTCAAGAGCCAATTAGAGCTCTCTACAAGTTTCCGATTGCTGAATTGATATGACTTCTTAAAATCAATTGTCAATTGTCAGAGCACAGTGTACTTACTCGTATATATGCAATAAATAAATTTTTGTTTATCGATTCTATACTCTATTGCAAAGACTCAAATTACATAGTTGTCTGTGTCTTGCAACTGATCGCATTCTACTCGATTCCCAACGAGCAGTCTGGAACTTTGCTCATTTATAAACTTACTCAAAAGGTGCAATCAACGGAATACAATCTCGGCAAGTTGCTGGAATGTGGAGTGTGACAAATAAATAAGTTTTTGTGTTGAGATATGTTTTTTTTGTAGTGTAGGTAGTGGTTAATGATTTTTTAATCAAAAACGTTATGCAGCAGTAAAATTTAAGATTGGTGATATATTTATTTATTTTTGACTTTATTGCACAAATAATGGTGTTAAAAGTTGGACCTAATGCTAAAAGCAATCGTTCATCAAGAGTCATGCAGAGATGGCAATGGGTGCAGAGAAAATAGTAACTAGAAAAAAAGAAATAAAAAAGCAACATTTTTTTTAATTCAAGGGATACAATACAACCGGTGTACCAGACATAAGAAGCTTTTACGAACGGCAATCCGTCGAAGGCAAAAGCGGGTTCAAGTAACATGTAGTCGACTTGCCTTTAACATGCCGTCCGTCAGTGATGACGTCTTGCTGTCTACATTGTGTCAATTTTTTCGACTAAAGTTTTCACCAAGTGCTGCTCGTGTGCTAATATTGATACGATTACATAGAGTTCGTGTTATTTGAAGAAAATATTTTTTTAATTCAAATTGTGGTCTCATAAGTATTTTATGCTGTACATTGTTATTTGCACAAAAAAGTTTTAAATAAAATAAATAAAAAATACGATAGCTAAAATTAATCTATAATACTCAGAGCTAGGCACACGCTTAGCCTGACCGAGTGTCATTAACCCGTCAACCGCTTGGTCCCGGACGCACTCACCTGCAACGGATTACCGGCCGCGCTCAATAATCTCTGCGGGTGATTAGCGCGGCCCGAATTACCCAACAGCGGCTTTAGGGTTAATAGGTTTGGTACGATCGGATGTTTACGAAAAGTTTGAAGTACTTAGGTATCAATAATGATAATATTGAAAACATTTTTTTTAGTTAGTTAGCTGTTACTGTCCCACTGCTGGGCAAAAGCCTCCCCCAAACTTCTCCAGTGGTCGCGGTTATTGGTCTGAGCCAGCCAGTCTTCACAGAAGTGATCCAGATCATCTCGCCATCGTTTTCTGGGTCTGCCTTTCGGGCGACGTCCATCAGTAGGCACCCAGTGGGTGACGATCTTAGTCCATTTTTTGGGGCACATTCTGTTCACATGGCCCGCCAATTGAAAACATTAGCTCGTTAATATTGCTTTACAGTAACTATGTTGACTAAACCACGCGGTATTACGATATTTTCTTTTCAGACCTACACTCAGAATAATTTATCATTATTATTTTCTCAAAGACTCTAATTGGATCAAAATATTCAAAAAGCAAAATGTTCACAGATCTTCAAATTACATCAATTCTTAGCGTCATATAAATTCCTAAACTGCTTCAACCAAATATGATTTTCCTCCGTAAATACTTATTTAGCTGAAAGTACTGTTGTGTTGTGGAAGGATCAGCGACAAGACGCTCGGCTCGCAGACGCTTCGTGTTTGCACAAAAAACTTTTCTCACTCCGCGTCAGTCTTCGACTCGGTTTCAAAGGGCTTTGTTGCCGTTACTACTCAACGCAGCTGTCTGTCACACCGTTACGTTTCACGAGGCCTACAAAGCCATTTAAAAACATATTTTGATATGCGCCTCTGACTGTGTGGTCGAATTGCAGCGAACGGTCTGGTCATGTATAAAAAGTCAAAATTAAACAAATTTATACAACAAAAATAATGTCACCATACCATTTTTAAACAAAAATCGCTGGCACGCGACACAAATACTTAACATCAAACATAAGATGACATGAGGTTTATGTGATTTCGGCTCTTATACTGGTAAGGTGGTGGTGTCCTTGGCACATGTAAAATGTAAGACGGCCATTTCGAAATCAGTGTTCTGTTTCAATTAACTAATTTAATTAATTAAGTACCTACAATCTAAATATTGCACTATACTTCTCATGCGGTAAACACTATCATCACTTAAAAGTTATTACGTAAACTGCACGCTAGTCTCTTGGTAGAATACTCTGCTGAAATATAAACCAGCGATGTGCCGTGATACTGTTAGTATATTGCCTAGCTTTATCAGCACAAACGGTAACTTCCCGATAACTTGAGGGGTAAAACTGTCGTCGGTGTGACATAGAGCCGCGCACTCTGGCGCCACTTTATAACGGCGGGTATGTTTACGAGCGAAGTTCCCAGGCTCTGGCTACATAGGACCCTTACTCTGTACCTATACAACTCCATTCGTGGCCATGAAATACAATTCCTCGTCTGTAACAGAGTCACAGTTGCTTTTTACAAATGCAATTTATATTATTAAGTTCGTATAGTGACAAAACACTTTAAAAACAAAAACAACCATCAAATACAGTTGAAGTTTTTTAGTCCCATATTCAGTCTTCTAATTAACTCATACTTTCATCTCACGTTTACCACTTCTTCACGGGCTGACGTAGGTTTTTAACACAAGTAAAAAAAGAAGCCATATTTACTGCACTAGCCGTTTTAAGCCACTGCCGATTGTACACAATAGCTTTCACTTTTTAAAGACTAATTTTTATTGGTATTCTCATATAATTAGTGATTTGTATGATAATACGAGTATGTCAGCAAGAGTAAGCGCAATGGCTTTCTAAGAATGAACAATAACGTCTTACAGAGTAGGGTTTTATATTGAGACGCGTATATTACTCTCTGACAATTGATTTCAAAGGAGCCACACTACTCAGAACTAACGGTTCTTAATTGTTGAATGTCTATTAAGTTCTAGTACAATAAGTTTTGTAATTAGTGAAAGCTTTATTCAATTTTGCGTATTTATACTATAACACGAATAATTCTGACAAATAACACACTTTTATCAATTTAAAACATCACATAGACGGTATAAAAGAATATCTGAGTTTCATATAAGAATTCCAATCAGATTTTTCATGTAAGTGTATTATTTGGAGCACTCTTCTTTATATCGTTCGAATCAACCTCTAAGTCGGGACATTTTTTTTGCACAACTGAGAAGACACTTCAATAAAAACTCTGTATTAACACAACACACACTTTTAACAGTTTATAAATAAACTACAATTTATTCGTAAAAAATTAAGTAATCATCTAGCTATGTGCAAGCTTATCGACCCTTTCGATGCTATTGGTATTTCCATAGCACAAGTGCATTAGGTACTTACTTTGGGATCAGAGCAATGTATGTGATTGGTGTCCAATATTTATTTATTTATTGAGTAGGTAATTCGGGCTGCGCTAATCACCCGCAGAGATTATTGAGCGCGGCCGGTAATCCGTGGCAGGTGAGTGCGTCCGGGACCAAGCGGTTGACGAGTTAATGACACTCGGCCAGTGTAGGCTTAGTAAACGCACATAGATGCTTGATAATTTGTTTAGGTTATTAGAGACCTTGATTTTGTCTTTCTAAGACTTATACATGATATTCTAGTGTATAACAACAGGCTAAAGAAACTTAGAGTTAGATGTGTGTTTTCGAAACATACATTTTTTTGTCTACCTAAATGCGTCAACTTACAAATCAATTTAAATAAGCCATTTTTTTTGCGAATGGTATGGTTTCAGAAAAATGTGGTCCATCCATCTCCTGTTTAGATTAAACTTAGATTTTTTTATGTTGAATGAAATAAAGCGCACGTGTAATATTGTAAAAACACACTTTAAATTAACATTGCTACGATCGTAGCAAACCTACAGACTCGTAGCACAACTACGGATTCGTAGCATTTCCGTAGCGGCTACGGCTACGAATACGGTTTCTGGGAAATAAGATAGACCTCGCCTTAAACTTTTAACTTGACAATTTAAATATCATTTAATTGAACTAGTCTTATTATTAAATAAAATATTTAGACATATTTTAAGTGACCTAAGAATGAAAGTTTAGTTCATAAAAATACGAAATATTTATTTGTGATGACATGTGATGAGACGTTGAGACAAAAAACACGTTGTAAGAAAGCTCTAGCCATCCCAGATAAGAATAGAGGCAGAAGACGACTACATGCCTCGTGGTGGACAACCGTTTCTAAAGACATGGAACGAGCTTAAGTGGACGAACGAAGACCGACTATCTTGGCGCCTTAAAACAATAAGGGTTGACCCCAAATGAAAAGAGAAAAGGCAAAGCAGAAGTAGAAAAATAATTATGTGTTAAACTTCTTCATATAGGTAAACATATTAGCAATGACAAACAAAAGAAGGAATAATATGTAGAAGGTACTCAAAATAAACAGACAGTAGGAACACTCAAACTCGGCCGGCAACCTTTTAACAGTTAATAGAACAAAACGTCTAAAGCGAGCAACAAATAGGATTAACAAAGAGCAAATTGCAAAGTTTTAAGTAATCCGTCGGATAATTTATGAGTTGGATAAGTAAAAAGTTAAGTTGTCGACTCAAAGTACGAGTTTGTAATAACGTTGACTTGTTCCTGTGGTTTGTGTTACTCGCAAAAAGTTTTGAGCCACAAAACAAGTAAGGCTGATATCAGGTTGAAATATTAATGGTGTAAGTCTGTTATTTCGCAGTGAATTCTAAAAGTAATAAATAGAAGACATTTCAAGGCTTAGAAATATTTAACGATACATGTTTAGTATTACTTCAAAATTGTAACTGCTGAATGATGTGCTGATAATTAATGACATCAAAATGAAATTATATATTTAGTACACAATACAGAGTTGCTTCAGAATCCATATAGGCTTCGACTTCAATAATATTCTTTTTACTAGCTTTATTATTTGCAAATATACGAATTGCGAGATATTTTTTTGAATATTTTTAAACATGGGCTCTCATAAATAAAGAACAAAGAAAAATATATACATCAAGCACTAAGACGGTCGTTTTTTAAGCAAAAATATTCCTGGTAATGAAAGAATAACATCTTTAATGGAAATAGAAGAAAAACCCGAGTCTAGGATGAGCAAGCGCTAGAAAAATACCTAGACAAGTATTTTATAAATGGTGCCGTTAGCAAAACATTATGTTTTGGTAGCAAAACTAAAACATTTGTTTGAACTCTCTTTAAATGCGTATTAAATAATTTTTGTTGTGTCTACGATCTATTATGCTTTTAATTTGAAAGACCTTTTAGTTTTTACTAGCTTTTGCCCGCTTCTTAGTCCGCGTGGAATAGTTCTTTCTCCCGTTTTTTACACATTTACCACTATATCTTTGGTCCTATTGGTTGTAGCGTGATGTTATATAGCCTATAGCCTTTCTCGATAACTGGACTATCCAACATAAAAAGAATTATTCAATTCGAACCAGTAGTTTCGGAGATTAGCGCGTTCAAACAAACAAACAAACAAACTCTTCAGCTTTATTACATTATTATTATATTAATATAGATTACTACTTTTTCTTCGTAGTCCTCGCCAGTTCCCGTTACACGGAGTCGGCTTTCCCTATCTTGAGGCGCCACTTTGTTCGCTGTACTGGAAGTCTGAAGCAACATGTTTGACATTTCGCGTAGACAATTCCAATATTTTGGTTTTCTGCTTCATCGAATATCTTTTTAACTTACATAGCTAAATTGTTAATAAATCTTAAAAAAATATTTGTAATTTTTTAAGCTTGATTCAAACATTCTTCAAGTTCAAGTTCAAGTTTATTTATTGCACAATGTTAATTTTCTCAATCAATAAATACACAAAAATACCAATTTTGTCTCAGTATTTTTCGAGCGCCACCTGGTAGTTTTACAGGGAACTATGTCGAGACTTCCGCGCCTGGTAAGCTTTGTCACTGGTCAGGCCCAACTCCTTCATGGTCTTACGAACACTCTAACGAAAACATTTTATGTTTATTACTTAAATACTGAAATTACTATTTAATTATGAACTAAAATTTACTTATAATCTACTGAGCTTAGAACCACTATTGACTATGCGTTGTACATGATACTGGCTGCGTTCTCGCGTATACGGGTAGCAATGCTAATCTTTTGAGCAAGGAACCGGCCAACTTTATTATTTATTTGCCAAAACAATGACTGATTTAGTTTATATTGAAAATGACCTCAAAACTTCCATTTTTTAACGTCCACATAGTTAAACATATTAAACTGGTCCATATAGTAATCAAATTAACTCTCAACTATTTATACAGGGAAGTCCTAAAACTTAAGTCAATGCAACATTAAGGCATGCGTACATTGCTAATGCGTCGTAAAACGTATACATGGTGATTCACTTTTACGGCCCTCTGTCTCTGAAGATGGTCTGAATTTTTGACTCGGTCACGTTTTCTTGCAGTTTATGTTCTCATTTTATGGACGACGTCTGGAGGATAGTATGTTGATGACAGACGTGCGTTTGAAGAGGTCAGTAATGGTATTTTAAGTAGATTGCAGTGCGTTTTATTTATTACACACTTGCTCTCAGTTTAATTTATGTCAATATTTTTTAAAAGTCCGAATTATTAATTCCTTTAATTTGGTACCATGCGTTTATTTTAACAATAAATATAGGTAATAGCCTATTCTAGCCGTGGATAAATTTGTGTTGGGTTTAACAATATGCTACTCCATCTATTCACTCTTTCATTCGATACTAGCGGTCCCAGCGAAAGTAATTATATAAGTAATGTAAAAAAATATATATGCGGGAGCGGGGAAGCCTGAGGGGCGAAACATGCATGACAGTTCCATTTTTATGATAACCGGGTAATAGTACTGACTAATATCTGACTATTCTCATAAATCACCTCCCAGTCTCAACAACAAATATAACCACCCACTTACACTATCTTACAATATGGGCCAACTTGCCCTGCTAAGAAAACTGCTCATGTGAACCAGCAAGTTTTGCTGAATCGCCCAACTCTAAGATCTCTTGCGATTTTCAATGGAGAGTAATTCAAAGTTTTTCCTCCAACTTACGATTTATGGCGACGTGTGTGAGCTATTTGGTAGGAGACAACTATACGAGAATGTAATTCAATGAGGAAAAAGTTGACGTGACATCAACTTCGGAGCGACAATTGTAACACACTTCTTTTTGTTGTTTTTTTTCTTTTCGCTGAATTGCCGTTATGGAGACGAAATTGAGACGAAAATTGGATTAGCACGGTTACCATCTTTCTAAAAATAGCATGCGAAAATGACGTATTGTTTTGTGATGGAAGAAATATGAAAATACATTAATTGTAAAGTAATGTATTTGAATGTAAGCTTTTTATGGTTACTTAGGTAAGTTTAAGGGTAGACTCAATGTTTTTGAAAGTACCTTTTTTGTAATTAGTTGATTGAATCACAAGCTTTTAGTGAGGAAATTGGTTAAGTTTTTTTTTACTTTAAAGCTAAACTATTATAGATTTTATGATTAATACTAAATAAACTCCGATATAAATTAATTGCCACTACCTACGACATTTTATTAGCTTCCTACTTTTTCCTGTATTTTTAAATCAACATCATAATACAATTAGTCAATATACATACATAGACTGAGTATTTTTTTCCATTCCTATTTTCTATTTATCACATCGTGTTTGAAGAGTCCCTAGATGTGCTTGAGATTCGTAATTGAATGAGATAAAAACTGGCCAATTTGTCACTGTCACAAAGACCGTACCAAGTCAGCTGATCACCGTATTGCCATCCCTGTCTATCTTGTTAGTGTGATAATGAGAATGAGTGGGATGAATAGACTAAAAATATGGTCAAGGTTTTACTGAGTAGCAGTCCAGGTTCAGAGCGATGTCCCACCTCAATAATAGTCAGGAAAGCTATTGGGTTGATCTCGCCGTCATTTGTTGACTTTCAACCGTGATAACAATTGAGACGCAACATGACGCAATGTTTGGTTTTTTTTTCAATCAATCAATCAATCAATTTATTTATTGCAAGTTATAGGTAAAATATACATAACAGATCTTGTTGTTTGTAAAAATTTTAGACACACTATAACCTACCCATCGGGCGTACAACATTATACAGTTAAACAAAATTAAACATTAAGAAACAATAACATAATCACTAAATGGAGATCTAGGCAGGTATAGAAAAAGAAAGTTTCAATTAAAAGAGACTTTAAAAAAGTTATAGTTTTAATGTTAATGTATCGCATTACTGCATTAACCAAGCTATGCATTAACCGATTAGACAAGATTAAAAACCAAATTTAAAGTTTATGTTATTCAATGCAGTTCTAAAAGAAGTTGTTTTTATGTCTTTGTGTTTGTAATCACTACAAATTGAAGTGAAGAAAAATGTATCAATGGTCACATATAAATTTTAATCTCTAAACTATGTATAACCAAACTCTAACTATAAACTTCGTTTTACCTCGCTGTTTACCCAACCCACCTTCAGTTTTCTTGTTCTTTCACATAATGTAATATGAAACTACGAATATAATACCGGAACTAACAGAAAATTGCAGCGCTAGATTACAAGCGTAGTTCTTCGCTTGTTTCCGACGCGAGTGAGATATAACGAAGATAACCCAAACTTTGTGCAATCTGATCCTAGTAATAAGTACGTGGAAATAGGTGTACCAGAAAAATAGTGGGGTATCAGTAATGTGGCCACCAATTGTGTGCGTAAAACGGGATTGGGTCTCTTTTTCAGCTTAAATCATAGAAGGTTAGGTTGACAATAAACAGGATGATTTCCTTCGTTTAAGATGATTAAACTCTCTTTTAACTGCCTTATCAGAATCATGGTAATATCATTAGATTTTTTTAAGTAAATAGGAAGACATTTGACCACTATCTCGTCTGATGGTAAGCGATGATACGTCATATTTATAGGTATATGATACCTCTTTTAAAGTGCAGAAGAGTTGTTCACACTGCACGGCATTTCATCTTATAAGAATACAAAATTACACAATAAGTGCCAAAAACATTCCTTATCGTTGTTTACACTGTTTTGAATTAACTTTTAAATCCATTCAGTCCTCTTTGGTAGATCCTACTCTAAATCTAAATTAAACTTGTAATAAGCACTAAATAAGTTAACCATTCTGATTGATTTATAACCTGCCGTAACACTTATATCTAAAATCAATACATTGGTGGTGGTAATTAATACTTGTTAGTAACTTCCAGATTAAGACAACAGCATTGGGTAGAACAGTTTCCCTCAGTCCCGATGTCAGAGGGCAGTGTGGTCACGTTAGGCATGAATAATGATCGTGTTTTTGTCTCAGTCTAGAAGGGCACGCTATAACCGTATTTCGTCGTATGCTACAGAAAATAAAGAATGAATTATAGCACGGGGCTGGGCGGTCTTAGTCGTTGTGGTGACAGAAATATTGCTGTTGTATCTCCGATTGATGGGCTAAAGTTGTGGTTAGGAATTATAGCTACTTAAGTGATGCATTTTTTTTTGTGGAATATGAGATGACTGGAACAAACTAGCGAATCTATCATTAATGTTATTATTAATTTGGAATAGGTTTGCTTTTAACACTAGACTAAGGCCCGGTTGCGTGATCGAAAGTTGACTCAACAAATTAAATGGCCAAATGTCGTTACCAGCGGTTGAATATTTACGATTGTGCATATTTTAAAGGAAAAATACCTAAACTAATTGTCATTAAACCATGTCATTAAATGGTAACCTTGCAAAGGCATTCTGAGATTTTGTTAAGGCATTTTTTCATCCAATAACGTACAATCGTAAATATTTAACTGCTGATACGTCATTTAACGAAAGAGACTGCCTTGGTTAAATGTAACTGAATCAAAGGCATTTATTTATCTTAAAGGTTCATTATCATCATCATCATCATTGTCAGGTAAAGGACGTCCACTGCTAAACAAAGACCTCCTCCAAAGTTTTCCACAGCAACCTGCCTGGCACACCACACAGGGCCTGCACCCAGTGTTAGCCTGCAATCCTTACAAGATCGTCTGTCCATCTCGTTTGTAGATGTCCATTGCTGCGCTTTTAGTCGAAGAGTCTCTAATCCAGAACTTTTTGGCTTCAAAGGCCATTAGTTCTCCGCGCTGTAATCTTAATGGTTAATTAAAAGCAACTTGTGGAAATAATACACAAAAACATTTCATGAAATGACGTGTCTACAGAAAAGATTTACCTAATGGTTCTGTCTTTATGTAATCATTTTCAGACGTTTTTCTCGTTCTTCTAAGGATGTTTACTTTTAATAAAGAAACCTATTTTCATGTTCACTGCCAAGACAATGTTTTCGTTAAATTATACGCTCCTTTTAAGGATAATTAATAGCGTAGTGAGTTTCCACAAAATCCACAGCGATTCGAATTCGTATGAGCAGAAAAGGTCGTTGAGAAATCATCAGGGAACCCAGCTAATCCGACTTTAACGATACTTTAAAATATATGAGAGTTTAATCTGCCGTTAAATTCTGTGCAGTGTGACGTGACTTATTTTCGGTATGGATAAAAATATGCCACAAATAGATGCTTAATAATATATTATTAAGCATCTATTTGTGGCATATTTTTATCAATTTATAAATTGCACTTGTAAAAAGACAACTGTGAACCTGTGACAGACGAGGAAGTACAAAAATAAACTATAAATTGGCTTTCATCATCTTAACTGATTGTTAAAATATTTGTAAAAATATTTTCCTTCGGATATTGTGAGAGCAATCTCGTAACATTGATGATGTCACGCAGCCTACACGTTAAAAAGCACTTGCAAAAATTCAACAGGCTTGTTAATGTGACGGTGGCCGAGTGGTATAGGCATACGCCCGGATAGCGTAAGACACGGGGTTCAATTCCTCGTCTGTCAGAGGTTCACAGTTGTCTTTTTAAAAGTGCAATTTATATTATTAAGTTTGTATGGTAACAAAACACTGTAAAAACAAAAATAAACTACAAATAGATGCATTATTATATAAAGGCCATTTCTTGAGTATGAAAATCATAATGATTTAAAAAAAAAAACTTTTAAAATCCATACTAATTTGTGACGCTGACGCAGGATTAGAAAAGTCATACAAATTGTCTCAATCATATTTGTTGTGGTACGGTACCTTTACTAAATGACTTGTAGGAATTAGCGACTTCAAATTGATGACTCTTGTAATTAACGATTTAC
The DNA here is from genome assembly GCA_963584085.1 of Pyrausta aurata. Lineage (NCBI taxonomy): Eukaryota > Metazoa > Arthropoda > Insecta > Lepidoptera > Crambidae > Pyrausta > Pyrausta aurata. The sequence goes on along the minus strand of OY757271.1, from coordinate 10,486,878 downwards.
ATGGTGTATTGGCTAAGCACGCTGGGTTTCAAGTCGTCGCCGCTCCGAGGTCCCAGGTTCGATCATCTGTCGGGTCAATGTAGAAATCCTGACTTTATACATTGTCTGGGTGTTGTGGTACCACCGATGTTTCTTATTTCCTTAATACAAGTGCTAGTAAGTTGCAGATCTGAGTGTGTGTGATTGGTGTCTAATATTTATTTGTTTAATCGATATTTTTGTCATAACAAAAAAATCAACTATATTGTGTTTCAATTCAAGAAATAAATTCGCCTTTAAGGCAGTGATGTCTATTTCTGCAAGACTAATGGTGGGCGTCTTTGTGGAATTTGTACTAAGTTTTAGGCAAACTCCCGGGTTTAAGGATTAGCCGTTTGCGGGAAGGACCGCCAGATGGCGCAGTATTATGTATGTGGTATGTTGGATAAAGTCCTAAGTATTTCATAGGATTTTATTTATAAAACACATACGAGTATACTCGAGAAAGCGTCTCACTAAGAATTCTATCTACATTTTTGTGTTAAGAAGATCTGAAAGTGAAGGAACAGGAGCTTTATTTTAGAATCATTCGCGTGAAAATTTCGAGGGATTTTCAATCGAAATCAATTGAAATCTGAGCACTTAAAAATTATTTTATGTTTGTTGAGAATGCTCGTCATATGTAAATTTAGAAGGACTTTATTAATAACAAACAAGAAAAAAAATTAACTTACACATGCTACATAAAAAAGACTAGCCTATTCAGAAACGAACCCATTCCTTTGTGGCAAGGAGGCTATAATGCTGGCTGCGTTACCGCGTTGGATAGCTATGCTAATCCTTTAAGCTAGAAACCAGTCAGCTTTATTATTGGCCGTAACAGAATTTAGTTTTGGCGAAATTTTTCGAAACAGCAATTTAGCCCAATACCCCTACGGCCCAAACGTTTCAACGCCAAACGGCATTCTTTACCTACTTGTAATAATGCCTATTTATTTACCTATCAAGTGTTATTATTTTACAATGTTTTTTGTTTTTTCAGGTAAGTCAAGCTGACTGTGGTATCCACTCCGTCCGAAAACTTTCGATCCCATATTTTTTTGTAGTCTTTCTACGTAACGGTACGTACTTAATTTTACTTAATTAAGAAGTAACAGAAAATAATACTTGTATTTTATGTTTTTTTTATGTACCAAGTGCTTAAATTTCCGTTCGATATATATAATAATATATAAATATTCTTTCATTCCCAGACCCAGATTTCTATCTAAACACGGTCAAACCTGCCAAAATATCCGAAGTCCTTTATATTACGGCGTAATACTATGGCAAAGGTGAATTTAATTCAAGCTTAAACCGGATCATCGAGGTACGATACAAAGGCTTTCATTAGTGCTGTCCAAATTGGAATATCGATCATCGATAGACATCGCATTGAGACTCACACTTGTTTACGGGATAAGCACTTTAATGCCGTTAGTACACCAACGCATTCGCATGCGGCAGTGATGCGGCTGAAGAATTCTGACAAGGATGCAATTATCACATCGAGCCATGTAAGAGCTAGATGTAGTATAATACAATATCACATGACACATTTAAATATCACATTCTGCATGCAAATGCGGTGGTGGATTAACGGCGTTATAGTTACCAAATTTTCACCCGGTTTTGCGCGGATTTGGGTTTTAGTAATTCAATATTATAACGAAACTAAATACAAACACACTATTCGCTTACAGCTCGTTCCGTTTTTTTTTAAGAAGTGTTGCGTGGTAAGGCGGTCATTTCACAGTTGAAGATCCAAACAGAAAGGCAAGGAGCTTAAAACAGAGTTAGTATACGATGCAAAGTGTTTCAGAACATGTTATTGCTATTAAAATTTTAAACTTTCGCGGTGCATTGCAATAACTATTACACATGACGGGTCTAAACGCGAATAAAAAACTTATGAGTTGCTATTACTCAGTTGACTCGTGACCACGGCAGTTGCAATACCGCCGAAACGTCGAGCAGTGAGTAATAGCAACTCATAAGTTGGACGTAGATTAGTAAAAACGTTCCAACCCACATAATGCTTGTTTTGAGTAATGATTTTTTTTAGTTAAATTGTGCAGTCTTTTGTGATAGCTTATTATTTTGAGTTAAGTCATTGATGATCTGAAGCATAATTTTAATACCTTTTTTGTACATTAATAAAATACATATTTTTTAATATTTTTATTACAAAAAAACGTAATATTAGACTTGGAACGTTTTTAATCAATTATATTTTTCTTGGATGTCGTTTCTTTATATATTTCTCAAAAACGTTTCAAAATATAAAATTAAATAGATTAAATAAAAAACATATTATTCAGACAGTTTTTAATCAAATAATAAATAACACTAAAGATGTCGGTCTCCGTAGGCTCGTCTATGAATATTGATGATTGGTTGAAGGGATTCAATTGGTCATAAATAATACCAGATGATGTTGATCCTGGTCGTTTGACGCTGACATCCCCATATTCTTCGGTATTAGTTGAATTGAAGGGATTCAATTGGTCGTACCAGATGATGTCGATCCTGGTCGTTTGACGCTGATATCCCCATATCCTTCGGGATTATTTAAAGGGATTCAATTGGTCATACCAGATGATGTCGATCCTGGTCGCTTGACGCAGATATCCCCATATCCTACGGGATTGATTGAATGGATTCAATAGTCAGGGCCAGATGGAGATGTTTGTGATCCTAGTTATGTGAACTAGCAGAGTTGAGTAATCCTGGTTATGTGGACCAGCAGAGTTGATTGAAAGATCCTGGTTATGAACCAGCTAAGTTGAATTTACTTCTTCAGTCTGTCTTGGTCATGTGGACCAAATGAATGGCATGTAAAGTTTGCTAAATGTATCAGTGACTTACTGTTGTAGCTGTTTGGCTTCAGTTGAAAGGATCTACTTAATGCTTTAGTGTATGACTGGAACAGATGCAATGTTGATGAGTTAAGTGATATCATAGATTATGATGTCAGGATAGGACAAGCAGACATAATGGTGATTTGTTACAGGAATCTAGGAATGAGACAGACATCCTTCCTTCTGTTAGCAGAACTAGTTCTAGTTCCAGGTTCAATCCAGTTCCGGACATGATTTGCGCATCCCTGCAGTGTTACCACCCAGAATAAGTTCCTAGATTCATAATCTAAAATCGTCAGTTTAAGCTCAATTTAGTCAATAATAGCGATTCCCAATATTTAATCTACCTTACTGAACTTAGAAATAATATGATTTTCATGCTCACTAGGTTTATATTATATAAGTAAATTGTACAATAAATTTCGGAAATAGCCCGTAATGTTGAAATTATATAAAAACGTTGTGGTACGTTTTTTATTATATTATAAACATTAATGGCTATTTTGTGAATTAGATTCAAACATTTGTATTGATTTCTCAAAAACGTTCCAGGCAGCTGAGATCGTTTTCGTGAATCAGATTTAAACATTTTATATTGATTTCTCAAAAACGTTCCAGGCTGCTTAGATCGTTTTCGTGGTAGCGTAAAGTAAGCAAATATCAACAGTATAATAATATCAAAAACGTTTCAAATGGCTTAGTTCATTTTAGTTAAAATAGAAATAAACGCATGTCTTATAAAAGCTAAAGGACAAAAACGTTTCAAACGGGTTAGAACCTTACTGCGTTTTTCACAATGACGCCTGTCATATGTGTGGGTTGGACCACCATAGCTGTATTAGTGCATACAAACAAGCTACTTCAGAGTAATTTCGCTAGATGGTAGTACTATGCCAGCTGATCTTAATGGCGTACTTAACTCAATTTTGGACATGTTGTGGGTTGGAACGTTTTTACTAATCTACGTCCAGTTTTTATTCGCGTTTAGACCCGTAATGTCTAATAGTTATTGCTATTAATTCAGTAGTATGTAATAGGCTGGAGAACGAACTCACGTCTTCACAGATATAAGTGAAATTTTAAACACTGAACAATCCCTGCCTTTTGTTTTAAGCTATTGTTATTCAACAAAATATCGATTGACGCCGATAGTAATTATTAACTTCCACATCACTAAGCCAAGATTAGGTACATTGCTTCACTTTCCGAAGGGTATTAGGGCGATACCCATTTGTTGTTATTAAACTTTAAGGATCCGAAAACCTAGAGGATTTTATGAGCCAGCCTATTAAAGTTGATGGACAAGTATTTATATTTAAAGAGATTTTCCGCTTGTATTCACGGATCCATTTTTGTATCACAAAGTTTGATCCGAGTTTGGTTAGCTTAGTCGCTTAGGTTATTTTTGCTAATTCCATAGGAATAAGGTACAGAGAGCCATGATCATATTATTATTCCATCAGAAATGAGAAACAATGAATCGTTTATTTCATGTTAGACCAACAATAACCTATTTTTAAACCTTATTTTCAATTTTATTTTAATTTTAAGGCCACGCCACTTAGTTCTGAGCGTTAATAAATAATGTTCTATTACATACTCACTTTTATGAGAAACACTGCTCAGAAATATTCAGTCGTTTCATTCCCCCAGTTACTCTATGACTCCTTGTTAGAGTAAAGTAATTTTAAACAACTTTCTTACCTACAAAAGATTCCGTTATATAACGTTCATTTCTCAGCAAACAAAAGATCAATCGCAAGGTGAGTTCCAAACAAACATTTCAACCCCATTTTAATTTCAAAGGCAAAAACAATCGTTTCGATCCCCAAAGAAATCATTTTGTTGGACAACTCAGACTTTTAGTACGAACTAGTGATGGTCGACTTTTAGTTCATTGCTTTGAAATAAACTCGAATCGAGTTGAAAACGATTTTTGAAAGTCGATTTGGAAGAACTTCAATTTGATGTAGGGTATATTATATCTTTTTGCTTCTAGCGAATACGACATCGTTATCTTAAATGAAGTCAGTTAAAAATAATTCAGATTATTATAACCCCAAAGAAAAAAAAAACATTTTAGAAAATTTTATTTAATAGTTTGTGTTTCAAATTAAAGCAAGATTCATAATACTTAATAAGATAAATAATAGTCAATGTAAATAGCCCCACAATGTAACTTTTCTTTTAATTTACTACGTCGATGTACTAATTATCTGTCATATTATCTATACCTATAAAATGCTTTGTCCTGAACGACTGACTTATTGATTGACTGACTGACTGACTGACTGATGGATCAACGCACAGCCTAAACCGCTGATCGTAGAAACCTGAAACTGGGAGGGTGTGTTCTTTGTATGACGTAGGGATCCGATAAGAAAGGATTTTTCGAAATTCTATCCCTAAGGGGGTCAAAAAGGGGTGCAAAGTTTGTATGGAACAACGTGATCCCTTGGTCCAATCTACTTCAAATTTTGCATACACATTCTTTTACAGAATTGACTGAAGATTTATTTTATATTTTATTGCAATTAATCTCCTAAGGGGGTGAAAAAGGGTGACAAAGTTATTCTGGGGGTGATTTTCTTCGAAGTTGATATCAAAACTTTTTAGTGCTAATGATAAAAATATTTTGTATATCATTTTTGACAATCATTTGACATGTCTGAGACACACTGTTTTGACACATGTTTGTTATTGATGTTGCTCTTGAGAAAATGTTCGAGAAGAGATTTTATTCCTTACAAAACTATTATTAAACAAGCGGTCTGTGTACAGTGTAGATTGCAGGTCGTCTGTTCATATTTTCGGTGGACATTCAACGCTGTTTCTGTGGTCGAAGGGTGTCCAATCTTTTTTTTTTTGCAAACTTTTCGTGGGGGCCTATGTTTAGCAGTGGACGGCTTTTGGGTATTGATGATGATGATGATGGGGTAGATCCCTAAGGATTAACCCTTTGAATTCACGATTTGAATTCAAGACAGTAGAGTATTCGCTATGACTATAAACAAAGCTCAAGCTCAAACTCTTAAGGTAGCGGGAGAAGACTTGAAGGAATTTGCTTCTCCCAAAGCCTGTATGTGGCGTGATGCTGTGTAAGCGCACGGAGTATAGCCTGGTTTTTTCATTAGCTCTCGAAAGAAATATACGATTGACGATAGGCGTAGTAAGTATTTCCATTTCGTTGTAAAATAAAAAGATATCATCCCCGTGTAAGTTTGTCCAGATTAAAAACCGGGCTGCGTGTTGTGTGTTTATAAAATATAACATTTATCTTTACGCATTTTTACGTATATATTTAAAAACTGGATGTTTTTGTTTGTTTGTTTGAACGCGCTAATAACAGGAACTATTGGTCCGGTTATAAAATATTTTAGCTACATTGTTAGACAGCTAATTTATGAGGGAAGGCTATAGAAGTTGTTTAATGCGTATAGGCTTATAAATATTTTCGCTACGATCTATCTATGGGAACCAAACGGAGTAAAACTATTACGCGCGTACGAAGTCGCTGGCGGGCCGCTAGTCACTGATAAACCTCTAGGTTGGACCTCTGAAGATCAGTTAAAGACCATGTTTGGGCGCTATACGTGAGTACTGCGGAATGCACTTGTCTATGATTTTACGTTTCATGCATTGTGGTAATATCTTAAAAAAAGTATTTAAAGACCAATATGTCTTATGTGCATCTTTGTCACAAGAAGACAGACACTGAAATCAAACTAAACACAAAGACTGACTCCACAGCAGCGCCTCCCTCAAAATCGAGTTACTTGCGTTCGATCTTTCAAAACTCGAGTTACAGAACAGAATCTGAACTCGTTCCGTCCAACGAGTTAGCAGTTGCATCACTATCGTCTCGAGTTCGGAACAAATATCTCCGGAGCCGATTCATTATGCGTGTTCAGTAAGAAGTAATTCAAACTTGCCCCTTTTTGAGAAGAGTTCGCTCGTTCTGCTAGAGACGGATTAAAACAGTTTTGGCCATCCTTTGGGATGGTTGGAGCCGATTTTTTACAATGAAAATAATGTTTTTCATGCATTTGAAAAATCATAGAACGTATTAGGTAAATTATACACGCTTTCGTATTTTGATAAAAGTTTGTCGCGTAGTGGGTAAAAAAGGAATGTCTTAAGCTTAGGTATGCGTATTGTACTCTACTTGAAATTATCTGTAAAACTATGTACATACTTTTGTATTGTATTTTGGCTGTAACCTGTTTTGTGCATCATATAAAATAAAATAAATAAATATAACTTTTAAGTCATAACTCGAAAGGCATAAAATACGTATTACACATTCTCCCTTCATTTCCATAACATTAATGTTAATTATGCTGTATAAATAACAGCAAGGTGCGAAGCTGATGCATTTAACTAGCGTTTCGCCTTTTACGAGATTTACAATTTTCACGATAAATTAACGAGAAATTAACCAACAATTTAAAACAATCTGTGGTGGTAATATCGTACCGATTATCCGACTTATTAAGTAGAGCTCGTTTGATTGGTAATTAACTGTCGATTTTATCAGTCATTTAATATCGGGCGGGCAAATAAAAATACCGGATAATGTAGTGATTGCAAAAGAAGATAATTAAACTATCAGTAAATGTAAAAGACGAAGACCTCCAAAGACATCCATTGTTGAAGAAAGGCTATGATTTTCAAAATGATTGTACGTGCAGGTCATCGATCAATGAACTCGAACTCTACAAGGTCTGTCAGCCTTAAAAATATACAATAAGCCATGGTTTTTACACCTATTTACTTAAGAAGTTTACATAAACGTCTGAAGTTTACCGAGACAACTACATCACGGCCAAATGTAAAAGTCGACTCATACCGAAAAAAGTAAAAGAACCTTCATCACTAACTTTTATTTCACTTCCTCAAAACTACAAGTCTCCGTCGTTTTCACTTAGCACAGCCTATTGATATTCGCCGCGTTTCAGGAAACTTCCCGGCACCTGCCACATTTCACTCCGGATCGCTAAACTTTGGACTTGGCAACTTTTAGCTGAATCATGTTGGAGACACGAGACAATTTTCGAGCATATTTGACATTTTTCCTGTTGTGTGGTTGACCTATGCGGCGTCTGGGTTATGTTAAGACTCTTAAAGCCTCAAGAATTTGAGCTTTGATTTCTTGAAGACGAAAACCAATAAAAAGTTTTGACATTGTTTTGACTATTGAAGGTTAATTATGAGTTCCCTTATTGTTTCTAAAACTTGTTAATACATTGTTTTATAATACAGGATTGGGGAGAGAAAATATTGAAACCGTCGTACCACGTTTAGTAAACATTAATTTATCTAGGTAATTTTGTCGTGCATAGTGGACTTACAGGCCCAGATTTTCGACCCTGAAACAAGACAAACAGCTGTTTTTTCGAAAAAGATAATTCAATAAGTAAACTATTTTGAGAATGTGTAATTGGCCCCCAGTTACAGTTAGTCAAAGGGACATCTTCAATATTACACATCTAAAAACCAATAAAATATTAATAAACGAACGCAAACTACTGAAGTGATTTTAATTTACAAAATCTGATTTTAATTTTGTGACGAAAATCATGTTTATGCGCAAATCAAGTCACGGGAAATCGTTAAACAAGTTTTATTAGGTTTTTCTTGTCAAAGCAGCAAGTAAAGAGTAATAAAGTTAATTTAGTCTGTAAACATCCCACTGCTGGGCAAAGGCCTTACCTCATGTAAGAGGTAGTACGAGCCATACCCCACCACGCGGGCTCAGTGCAGATTGGTGTAGGCAGGTGACAAACTATGATGTCAGATTTTATCAAGCCTATAGGGCTTCTGACTAGCCTAAACGACTCATTCAAGCCGCCCATTAAGCCTCTGACTGACTTAACGACTCATATCCACCGATAATAATATTATGCAGCTAGTAATTACAAAAGTTAACTTCGAAATTCAGAGAGCAAGTATTTTATTATCTTAATAGTTTTTTCTTTGAAACTTTATAATAAAAATTACCTTACCTGAAATAAATAACCTCGTACCATTGGCTAATCAGGGCTTAGAATTACCTAGGTAATTATTTAGTTTAAAAGCTATAAAGACTTCTCGAAACAAAATTAATTATTTTCTCATAAAATTTTCATATTGATCGTAACAGAAACCGTAAAGAATTACAACGTAGAAGGTTAATCCGATCTTAATTGCTTGTTTTAATTAGTTTCTCAAGATCAACCTGGAGTAATAGGAAATGAGCTTGAACGAAAACATTAAACCGGTATGAGATTATTAGCTGGATAAAATTAAGAAAAGTTGGAAATGAGAAAAGTACGGGGAGGTGATAAAAATGTGTATGATGTAGGAGAGTTGTAGCCAACTTTTCACATTACAATTGTAAGTTTTAGTGCGGGATTCTACCTTAAAATATGTGATATGAACAAGACGGATACTTAACTTCTTATGACTCGGGTACAAAAAGTGAATTCCCATATTCATCCAATATTAAGACAGTACCTACCTGATTCTACTGATATACTTAGAGAGATCGCTAGAATCAGAACATTTGTTTTATCAGATTGGAATCCAATAAATTGTCTTTATTATTGTGCAAATTATATTTAAAAAAAAATCTATCCATATTTAAACAAACACGCCATGATTTATTTTAAGAACTTTATTTTAGAACTTTAATGCACAAGTAACAGTGTACAAAAGGTGGACTTAAACGACTGACATTGTGTGGACTTGAATGAAATGATTACTAGTCAAATTTTAAAAACAAAAGTCCTTAGTTATCTATCCGTCAGTCTATTAGTCCAAGTTCCTCTCTTCACCGTAGAGGTTGGACTCCGCGACAATCATCAAATACTTATCTGATTTTCTTTTCTCTCTGATTCGATCAACAATACAACAAAAAACAAATGTGATTAACTAGACAGTTCTCAATCAACAGTTTTCGTCACTAAGAGCGCTTTTACATTTTGGCGACTTTAGCTATAATTATAATTTCATACTATACACGGCAGTGCGGCAACAGCGCCACAGCGGCGCGTATTTCGCGCGGGTTCATCTCACTATACCCATTACCCATTGCAATGGGAACGACCCAGTCGTGCGACAGACGCGCTGCTAATGTGAAGGCATCCGCTGCTGCCGCGCTGCTGTTTCTCTAATTTGAAGGCGCGCTAAAGATGTGAGATCTAACTGGAATAACTTGCAAAATTAAACAGGCTTGCGAATGTGTCGGTGGCCGAGTGGTATATGCATGTGCCACCCTGATAGCCTAAGATACAGGGTTCGATTCCTTGACTGACACAGTTGCTTTTTACAAGTGAAATTTATATTATTAAGTTTGTTGACAAAACACTATTAAATAAAAATATTATTATCTAACTGAAAATCAAGTTCTAAGATCTTTGCGCGATGCATACTATTTTTTGATTGTTTAAAATGATATTTTATATTATTTGCTACTCATTAATGGGACTTGGCAAGCACAATATTGATAGTGCCACCCACGAAGGCGCTCGCCGTTTGTTTTAGATTAAGGAAAGCGCGGGGTGCGGGGTGTGTGGCAAATATTTTTATGTCATATAATTACATTAATTATAGCATCATCAAATATTAGCAAAAACTTGCATACATGTACTTAAAACGATTAGAATGAAAGTTTGCGCGCGCCTTCGTGGATGGCACTATCTATAGTAAGGTTTAATATTAATATATATACACAGTTTTGCAACGCCGAACAAGAGATTTTTCTATCACAACTCACCGCATACTTCACTTTGACAAATCGCCAATGGCTCGAACAATTCCTGAGCTCAAAGACGCGAGCTCAGTTAAACTGAGTTATTGGTCGGTGCTGGCAATTCTGGCGGTCCCGCTGACATTGAGGGCAATTAACATGACTTACAGCAGCGATCGGACTATTTGTTAGCTGGTAATAGCTGACCGTTTGCAGCTCATTGAATACACATATTAAAAAGTAAATTTTCTTATATTGTAAGGCAGAGGAGTTTCTTTGTTTGTTTAAACACGCTAATTTCAGAAATCAAAAATTACTTTAGATTCAGATAGCTTTTTCATTAAAGAAGGCTAAAAGCTATAAAACATAACGCTACAATCTGGGGACGGAACAAGAAGCGCGCGGACAAAGTCACGGGGGATCGCAATTATAATATACTTTTTTTACACGTGTAAACCCAGGGACTTATAACACAAGAGGTTGCGTAATCTATTAAAAATGTTAGTAGCAATGTATTTGGTATTGTGTTTGAGTATGTCTGAGAATACCCTTACTTTTATTTAAACTGGCTGAAAAGACTTATTACAATGGGTTAGAATGTTTTTAAACACTCACAGTGTCATATTTATATTCTTAAAGATGAAATAAGAAACCAAACATTGCGCACGGGCGGGATTATAACCAGCATCTTTCTGGCTTACCGGGCCAACTGCTCTTCCAATTGAGCTACCGTCCTGTCGGACCGACCGCGTGAAATTCTTGGTCTCTTAGTATACGTCACGTAAGCCAGAAAGATGCTGGTTCGAATCCCGCCCGTGTGCAATTTTTGGTTTCTTATTTCATTTTTAAGAAGACTTATTACATTTAATTTTGTCTTTAAAACCAAGTTTTATGAAGGCTGCGGTTTGATCAGTCGCGTTTAAGAAGTTAAAGTAACATTTAAAGATGTTGTACTTTAAAAGGTTTTAAATGTACCTACTTTTTAATGGTTTTTTGAAGGTATCTATTGTATGGGCCTTTGTTGCCTGAAATAAAATGATTAAATTAAATTTTAAAGAAGATTGTGTATTTGAAATAATGGACTTGAAAGCAGATATGGGCAAAAAACTCTAACCAGGTCTTATTTGGACATTGTGAAACAGGCCATAAATATGTTCTTAAATGTGCCTATTGTTAAGTTGTTGAAATATGTTATAGGATTAGTAGATTTGTAAAAAAGCTGTAGTATACTACAAGAAGGTACAGTCAGACAATAATTTTGTTGGAAATAGCCCTTAGGTATTCCAACAGCATAGAATACCGCAGTGTTTAGCTTGACGTACGTCGTCCGAACATAATACCATAATGTTTATATAAATTTAATATTCCTGTCTATTCAATACACGGTTGTATTGTTCCACCAATGATCTGAAATACAAGCCCTAGGCTTGGATTGGACATTAGTCTACCACAGTAACTTGTATTTATATAAGTGTAAACTAAGCTTGTAAATTTATTGTAGAGAGAAAATCATCATCATTATTGTTGTTGGATATGATTTTGAAGTAACACAATATGGATGTAAATGACATAATATTAAGTACTTTAACCGCCTAATACATATGACAGTATTTACAAACGGATAATCTTTGTAGGTTTTATTAATGCTGTATGAAAAAGGCAAAATTACAATCGGTTGTATCTGTTCACATAAAAGTTCAAGATATATTTTATGCTTTTATAGACTGAATGCAGTAACAGTTTTATCGTTGGTCAAAACCCAGGTTCTAAATATAATGAGATGATATAAGGAGAGAAAGGAGAATTAGAATTTACTTTGTGCGAACTCAATACTGAAAAGAAATAACTCTTTTCTTTTCCACCTCTCACACCGCAGCCGCAGCTCAAACAAAAAAAGGTTTCAAAAACTACTCCAACGCAGAGCGCAATCGAATCACAAACAAATACAATTTGGACTTTAAAGCGATCGCCGTAAGGCGTAAATTAAATCAGTCTGGGTGAATGTTTTGACCGAACTGAGTGAAATGAATTTTTTATAGGAATCAGTCTTGTTTGCGATTTATGCCACGACGCGATTCAGATCTCGAATGTTGCATTCTCTATTGCATTATTCAACAAGTGCTTGGTCGGGTTTTTTTCAGATTTTGCCTATTGTTTTGTTTTCTTATTTTTTGGCTAACAGCAGAGAAAAATCGATCTTACATGAACAGAAGTAGAGACTGCAGTATGAGTATATAGCTTCAGAGAAAAATTAATACAAAATACTAAATTGGTGTATGGGTACGGATGTTATTTGATTAGTATTTCTGTGAGAATTCAGGTCCTTGTCCTCTAAAGTTCGCTCACTGTTATTTAAACAAGAGAGAAGTTTGCATAAGCTATTTAACCTATTTAACCACCAAACCTTGTAGTTCCTAATATGTTTCCCATACTTTCAACACTGATCTTAAGTTATCACGGAATTATATTTTTCAGTAACAATTAATTCAGTGTAAATTGATAACCTTCAGAGTTGCCCCTTCCAAAAAGAAGTGAAGCATATCAATATACTTCGTTTATCAAGAGCTCTGCCGCCAGATCTAAGGAGATGACAGCTTACAAAGTACCACACAATACACTTCCGTCAAAAGCCGTAAAATCTTATTACCAACCGCAACCCTTAACATTCTACGTCATCTCAAACGCCCTTTAAACGCCGAAAATTATGATGCTGTGGCCATATTTCTTTTTATCTAAGGGACTAAGCACACTTGATATTTTGATTGTCAGCGGCTAAAGACTAATATAGCTTTTGGATGTTATCAAATTTCTTCATAACATCTCAAGGTTGTTTACATTGTGTGGTCAAGAATAGTGATGTTATGTATCGTGACCAAACTGGAAGGCGTAAATAAAAAAAAAAAGCGTAGATGTCTACGCTTTTTGTAAAGTGGGTTTAAAAAATTGTATGTTGCTTGATGTTGGTGATTTTCAACCCTGACCTATAAACTCGCTTTTTTATAAAAGGCGTTACCTATTTGTGAATTATAACTCATTAGTTTTATGTGTGTTACAAAATGGATCTACATAAAGCTACTAACAAAATGTCTTCTTTCTTTAAAAAATAGTGTGGAAGCGTTCTAAAACGACTTCCAACTTCGTAAACGAAATTATAAAGCGATGCGCGTATTTCCTTACACGGCAAGCATGGCGGCGTATTAACAATCCACCGTGCCTGAAGGAGCAATATTTATAAGGCTCGAATGCCTCTCAGATTAAGTGCCTTCATAATAGCCTTCGCTTCCTATACGAAGCACTTGGGGGTGAAAAAACATGACACATCTAACGCGTTTATCTTTCAGACGCTATTTTCAACTTTATAGGGATACACTTAAGGGTGTATGTTTTCAATAGATCCTTTTGAAAGCGTGATCGATATGCGATACGACGTAAGTGTAGATTAGGTACGTCGCTGTAATCAGTTTGGCCAATTATTCGGAGGGTATCAAAAGGGAAATTTGCGTTCATTGAAAATGTTCGCTTAAATCGTTGATGAATAAAAATGTGTATGTATACCTACATTCATTTAAAGATTTTTTTCAATGGGATAGTAAAGTGGAACACGCAGACGGGCTGTATCGTTACGTAAAAGAAGCAGGTAAGTTTAGATAAAGCTTTAAACCATTTTGGTAAAAGAACGGTAAGAAAGTCAAAGATGTAATAATTATGATTAGATGAGGTAATCATTTTAAACTCGGTTATTTAAAATAATGATTCAGTCTATATTGTGATAATTAAGTAGTTAGGGCCCTTTTTAACATGAAAAAAGTACTTATACGCCTTTTATAGCAGAAAAAGTTACTTAAAATACAACGGATTACTTACCAAATCCGTAAATAAGTCCGCTAATCATACAACAGAATACAATTAGAGCCTTACTCGAAGGGATCTAATAAAAAAGCCCCCATTACCTTTCTGAACAAATTGCACGATGTCGTGTTAAAAAAAGGTGTATAAACACTGTAGTTAATTTCAAGTAGCATGTTTCCTCTCACATAAAGACTGAATTTAATCAAGCCAACCCCTCGGAATGCCGTTACGCGCTCGGTGATAGTCGAATTTGAAATTGGAACGCTTGCGTTTGTGTGTGTGACGTCATATTGTTTTTTTTTGCCGACAGGGAAAACGTTTCAGCCAGGTTCGTTTTAAAAAATTCGAGGAATGAGGCGCTGCAGGTTTGCGTCCGAATTTTGTTGTTTGTATAAATGGTTAATTTGATTTGTTTCAATTTGCTGTTGTGCACTAAATCCATCTATAAATCCACTTTAACTTTTAAAGAGTCATCTAGTGACAACCAGCGAAAACATTCTATCTTATATCTACTTACCTTTTAAATGTTTTACTTGATATATCTTCATGACAGTTAAGTTTATTTATGTTATTCTTAGCTTGTTGCTCAATGAGGAAATACAGCATAACCGTGCCCTCGCCGTCTCTATCAAAGGTTTTTGTCGCCTGTATCTTTTCATATGGGATTTTTTCGTCAATCCCAAATCCCTCCCCAAAAATCATTATCTACTACAAAAGAAGCTTTCACTTCTCGCGTCGCCTATATTCCATTTTTTTCCATAGCAAGTTGACATTTCTGGTGACAAATCTACCGAGGCTCGTCCACTTTTATGACAGGAGGGTGGCATGGTCCATTTGTGCGGTGACGTGCGAGCGCAAACGGACCGTGACGAACGGGTGTGTGCGCGCCTTAAGAGCTAACCGTGGATCGTCACTGAAACAACAACAGCCTAAATTGTAACCACATACTTTTTAAATACCTACCTTTAAAATAAAATCTTATAATTATTTTAATTTATGTGCAATGTTTTTGTATAATATTTTTTTTTATTGATGAATTCGTCTGGCACCAAGTTACGAAAAACAACAGTCAATCAATTGTTATAGCGGTGTTGGTTGGTGGTTGGTGTTGTCGTTTATTTTTTACAAAATAGCACTGAATGACTTAAAAGGTAACTCAACGTTATGTAAAGCTTTTTTTTTACGAAATTTTCAAATAATAGCTACTATATAATCACTATCATTAGATATCCGGCATAGTGCTATCAACTGCTCATGTGTTTAGGCATAAAATTTATCATAAAATTCAAAACCTCTATTTTACAACTCCAAAATCGATCAAACATTTACCAAACTATCAAACATACCTACTATAATTGAATTCTCTACCAAAATATTACTCTTAATAGATATGACTATTAAAATCATTTTGATTTAATTAAAAATAACTCGAACTTTTTCTGCTTCGGTATTCAATTTAAATTTTAAACAATCATTCCTGAAATGTTGAACTTCGACTCCGAAATGAAAAAGCTTTTTGATCAACTTTTCCATTTATGAAAATAATTACTGTGACTTGACCGGTGAAAAGGTTTTTATTTTAAGACATTTATTCACTTGTTTTTTATTTATTTATGAGATGGGTAAATTAATTTATTTTGAAATATTTTTTAAAAACTGGCATAGTGCTATGATAGCTCGTATCAGTTTTCATAGTATGATAATTAATCAGTAACCATAAATTAAAAATAAATTATGTTAGACAAGTAAGTAGTTATAATATCTTACTAAAAATATATAATAAATCACACTTTTACGGATTGATTTCGCGAACGTTTATTTTTATTTAAGGCAGATGTCTGCCTGTGACCACGGATGCTGTAAAGCATTCGAAACGTCAGGCATTAAATAAAAATAAACGTTCGCGAAATCAATCCGTAAAAGTGTGTTTCATGGAGTAATGAGTATTCGCGTAAACTTCAGAACCAAATATAAAATTATATATACACGAATCGACGAAGGTCTCAACCGACCAAACTCCCTTTGCCCTCGAACAAAACTTAGTTTATCGACACTTTTAGAGTAGAAAGCGAATTTACGACGGAACTTTCTACTCACCACTCCTATATGTCAAACGGAGTTCAGAACAAAATATATCAGGGTGTTCCAGAACCGTGGAAGACTGATGGTGGTCTGCCATGTCTTGAGGAATAAAGTTCTAGATTCGATGTACTTATAGTAGAAAACCGAAGCCTTAAGCTCAGTTGTACCCTGTTATCATTTAAACTATAATGTCCCATGTCTCTTCGTAAAAAGTCTGGTTATTTGAATTTTACTATAGTAAGGACCTGTTCCACCATTAGAAAACAAAGCAATAACCAACAAATAATTCAAATATTTAAATAGGAACCTCATTTTGAATGAAGCAATGGAAAGGTAACGTTAACAGTGATTTATTAGGGCATTATGAAACTGGCTGAAAATGAAGCAGTTGGCTCTAGTTGTTCTAAAATCAAACCGTTTTGACATATGAAACTGCAGTAATATGATTGCACTTGTCTAAAACAACCGTGACTCTCTGACAGACTAGGAATCGAACCCCGTGTCTTACGCTATCCGCGGATAGCGTAAGCGACATATAGTAGACACGTAAGCGTATGCCTATACCACTCGGCCACCGTCACATTAACAAGCCTGTTGCATTTTGCAAGCGCTTTCTATTAACGCGTAGGCTGCGTGACCTCATCACTTGCGAGATTGTTCTCACAATATCCGAAGGAAAATATTTTTACAAATATTTTAACAATCGATTAAGATGAAGAAAGCCAATTTATAGTTGATTATTGTTTTTATAGTGTAGTAGTAGTAAAAACTGCAGTTACCATAACGTTGAAATGATGTCAGCAATATCTCAATTATCATCATGTTACTGAACGATCTATTCCACAATAATATCGGAATTCATCTTAACTCCCATTAGATGCACATTATCAGCCCATTAAGATTATTCTGGTTGTAATCGTATCATTACAGCTAAGGCAATAATTGGAGACATTTATGCAGATCTATTGTAATTATCGCTTACCGGGATTGCTTGGCAATTGTATTATTACTTGCATTGAATATTGGTGACTTAGCTTTGTTATTTAACCATGCGTTTAATAGAACAAAGAGGAAAAATAAATGTGAAGGTTTTTAAGTTCTCAGTTTTCTTTTTATACGATATTTAGATAGCCACATAATTTATAAATTAGCGTTAACATAACTTTGTCTACTATTCAAATATGACCCAGAGGTCAAATTGAAGAAGAAGAGTTTAAATCAAGAGCTACATAAAATACTTATGAAATAAAAAATACTTTTATGGCGTTCCTCAGCATTACTCTCAAAAAAATACTGACTCAGTATAAAAGAAGAGCTTAAATCAAGAGCTACATAAAATACTTCATTAGATAAAAAAAAAAATTTTTATGGCGTTCCTCACCATGTTTTATATTAAAAGCCAGAGTGATCACTTTATTTTACACTGGATAATGTCGATTTACCGTCTATACAACGTTAAGCTCAGCAGAGTTCAGAGTGCTCTCCCTTAAAAACATTAGCAAACACTGCTAATTTTCAACTCTTCATATCAAATTAAATTATTCTATTCCAAATTTGAAAACCTTAACATTTCAGGCGTGGGTTATGATTGAATGTGACATCTATTTCTGGTGGAACTTGACCGCGCCCCCTTGCGTCCGAATCGGAAGGTATTAATCAGTGGAGGTCATTACCCCCGGCCATTTTCTCTTTAGTTGTCCCATTCAGAGTTGGGTTCAGAGAACAAATAGGTGAGCCAGTACAATACTTTTATTTTCAACAAAAACATGCTTAATGTATTATGCAGGAAATTTAATCATAATGGTCACCGGTTTTTCAATGTTTTTATAAATAAATCAGGAGAAAATGTTGGACAATATCTAACCAAAAAGAACTTCAAGCTATACGCTATGTCTAGACAATCAAATAGGTACTAAATATCCAAAGTTTAGAAGTTGTAAGTTTATTTGATTACGCAATCCGATAGTTTATAGTTAAACCGTTGGTTCTGCGTCTGATATCTTATCGGTCATGTCGGATCTGTCGTCGTATAGAATTAATGAGAGTGAAGGAACAGAAAGTGCACTTGTGTATTTGCGCACACAATCTGGGCTCTATACCTGGCCTATCTCTATTGAGAGGAGCCGCCATTATCAAAAACTCGGTAGGAGAATATTATTTTTTAGGTCGAGTATAGTCGCCCGGGCGCGTATGTGGATATTGCAGTGTTGAAAATTACCATGATCATTTAAATAATTCTCGGAATACTGAAAAGCTACATGAAGTATAATCTTCAAATAATTTATGTTACATTCACATAGGTCGCTGTTTGTTAGTACCTCACCACGCTCTTCGTATTTCTAATGTCAGCTCTATTCAAATGAGCAGTCTTACCTATATATACTATGTCGCAACTTAGAATTCCTCTGGGCAAGAACAACTAATCAATGTTTCGCCACTCTCCGCCAGTTCGGCTGTCGGAATGTTGATAAGGGTGTTTCAACCCTTGTTATAGGGGTTGTTGAATTTTTTATTCCTACTAGTTAGGGCTATTTGGTCAGGCTTTTGTTTGAATAGAATGAGGCTCTATTTTATACCACACGGAGAAAAACACAAAATTATTTATTTGGTCAAGTGTACATTTTCAAGAGCTCCTGACTACTGAACCAGCGGTCGCGGGTTCGAATCCCGCAAGGGGCAAATGTTTGTGTAATGAGCACGAACATTTGTACCTAAGTCATGGATGTTATATGTATTTAAGTATTTATGGGAGACGCCGCCGTCATTATCATTGTCTAGTACTTCGTAACACAAGGAATAAAAAATCCTTACTTCGAAACTAGACCATTGGTGTGTTGTCTGGCGCATATTTATTTATTTATTTATGAAGTTACTGTAACCAGGCTGCGGTTGCAATATTAACTATAACATAAATTTAACTTTAACAAACGTCAAATAACTGTTGAAAAAAAAAACAATATGACCTGTGGTAACTGTTATGGTTAATTAATATGGTGCAACCAATCTTAAAGTGCGTTTGGCAGAACCGATATTTATAAATGTACGTATTTAGGATTCCATGGTCTATCAGGTAACCCTTATAGTTTCGCAATGTCCGTCTGTCTGTTTTTTTGTCCGTGGTTCAGCTCTGAGACATTTGGTACAAGAAAACTGTAATTTGGCATGAGTATGAATAAAAAGTGAAAAAAAAATGCGTACAAGTCAAGTGAGGATGTTTTATTTTCTAATAATAATATATATATATATATATATACGTGTATATGTAAGGATAAAAATACTAACATACATCATCAACAGCCAAGTTGATACGGAACCCTTTGTGCACGAGCCCGACTCGCACTTGTTTGTCATGTCACTACAAATCCAATTGAAATAAGAACGTAAAACAATTTTAACAAAAATAATAATTACATTCTTCTTTTATTCAGTTTAAAATAAAACACAAAGCATGAATAGGAAAATTAGCAGTTAATTTTCTTTTGGCTTTTCTTTTATCCTTAAATTGGAGACCAAATTGAATTAAATAAACCTCTCTAAAAACGACTGTACATTTTTGTAAATTCACTTGGTAAATAAAATTGCCCTGAAAGTAGATTGCCCTTAATTAGAAGTCTTGATTTCAGTTTTAAAATGCTTCTATTTTATTTGACTGTGCAATTACATTATGATGTTTTATTATTAACACCGAAATAGATTTTGAACAACATGCATGGATAGATCCACGTTATATTAAATAATAAATATTCAATAATTACAATAATGAGATTATTACTTTGGAGCAAATTTCAAGAAATTGACACACACTATCGAGAATATCACTAGTTTGATTCACACTTAAGCGACTTTAGCAACGCGACGGTCGTGAGACAGCCGCGCTGCTGATAATTTCATACCTACATAAATGACAGATAATTACATGTTGTAAAGTAAAAAAAGCTAACAGTTTCCGAAAGGAAAATCTATGTAAAAAAAATCTCTATTGGCCACTGAAATATTTTTATGCCTCAATTAAACAAAAGATGAAGCCATAAATCATTCTAATTACCAGAGGCTCCCAAACCAGCTAAGTTGTTTGGCACTTTCAAGATCGCAAAATGGTGTGTGTGTGTGTGTGTGTGTGTGTGTGTGTGTGTGTGTGTGTGTGTGTGTGTGTGTGTGTGTGTGTGTGTGTGTATGTGTGTGTGTGTGTGTGTGTGTGTGTGTGTGTGTGTGTGTGTATGCACACTATACGTGTGATATGAATGGCTAATCCTAATCATCCGTCATCCGATTACTTTACCTAGATTTTAACATTAGGTACTAACCTAACACATTTATGTACGTATGTTACACAACTATATCAAAGACGTAACCATATCGAGGTCACCCAGAAATGATGCACGTAACATCCTGGTCAGAACTAATGAGGTAGTTCGCCGCCTCCATTTAATACATCGCAGATGGCCCTACAGATGGTCTAATTTCCTTGATGTTTTCCTTTATCGTCGATAGAGCTATCAAATCTGGATGCTAGAGTATACAGGGTGTACGGTCAAAACTTCACAACACTGCGGGATTTTATGCAACTTTGACTTAAATATAAGAAAGATATCGTCTTAAGATTAAAAATGCTACAAAGTTTTAAATCGTAATGAATACATTATGACACTACCTACGAAAGCAAAACTTGGGATTGTGAGTTTCTGCTTTCAGAGAAATTAGATAAATGGAATGACCTCATCAATAATGAAAATATGAAGAATTTATTTTAAATGTTATTTTGTACGTTGCAAAAACTTTTTTGTTTGTGGTTTGCCTAAGCTTTTTTATTTATTTTTTCTAAAGTACTTATTTAAGCTTAGTCACCTCTACTCCTTACACCCTATATTATCTTTTTTATCTTGAAGAGCTCAAGGAAATGGATACGTGAATAATTGTTTCATCGATTCAAGATAATGGTTGCATAGATAAAGTTGTTGGATTTTAATAAGGGGACACAGATTCTATTCGTTGTGATATTGTGTGACCCATATTCGTTGAGTGTGTATTTCTGCCATAAAAGTTAGTTTTTTTCGGTTGTTATGAAAGATAAACAAATTGACACTAACAAAAAAACCTACACATTTGCATTATGGGACGCCATTTTAGTAAAGTCTAACAGATTTAATTTCATTTCGTTGAGACTGACAGTTTGACAAGATTGGAGAGTTATTTGGTGGATCTCCAAGGTACGTTGTCACATCCCAATTTTCAAACTCCAAGCAGTTTCAGAGTTTGATCTGATCAAATTTAAGAGCTAGGCTGCTATTCATGGAGATTTTTCCAAAACTCTAAATTAAGGAAGATACGAGTAGTGTGTATGGTGGTTTCCGCCTCTTAATGCCCATTCAAATACTTTCCTGATATACTATATCTCTAAGCTTCTGCCAGTCAGTAGTAATGTTGTCTGCCCAAAACCAGGGGAACGCTTATTAAATGGTGGCGCTTATAAAATTTTCAGAGTAATTTAGAAATAAACATTGGACTCGAATCTGGAACCTGTCAGGTTCTAACCAAGAGGTCCAGCAGATGGATCACTATATCATCGAGATATGAGGGTAGAATCGAAATAACATGCACGCCGTGTCATATCACGGCTAGTGTAGTACCGTGTTCATTAGGCAGAGTCATTTGAAGAACACCGTGTGACCTACATGCGGGGTCGGAGGAGGTGCAAGTTACGAGTGATCGGTCAATACTGGGATAGGAAGTAGGAATGAAGAGGAAATGATTGGTTAGCCGCAGTGGCAAATCAACTCAATCGTAAGAAACAAGTCGTTCCCAAATAACGAAATAAAGGGACATATCGCCTTACCACTTTCAAAAAGCGCTTGCACACATGACACAAAAAAAGACGTCACGTCAAGCAAAAGGAAACGCAAGGTGCAAGAAATGTTCGTTTGAAAGTGGTTAAGCAACATAAACCTAGCCTAGACCGTAAATGACCATTGGTCGCGATGGAGACCTCATTAGAACAGACGTACCTATCTAATTTAATAAGAATTTTAAATGTTGAATTCGAAACCGTTTGCATGCGTTGAGGCCAAGTGGCGTCAAACCATGGCGCAAGAAATTCGTGGTGTCAGTTTCATACGCTAGTAACAGTAGTTCAATGTTTGTTAGTCTATTTTTTTACATAACCTCAGGCCTCCTACAATATGAGACCCGTTTTAAAGGCCGTGTAGGGCAGGGACTTGCCTTTTACGCCGACACGGTGAAGTTTTTAGGCGGGCGTGCTTAGCGGCCGGTTGGGGACTGACGTTGCGAACAAAACACCGGAGCTTTCGCCTTTATCTGTACCCGATATTACGGCCGCGGTTTCTCGCGCCTAACCACTATAAGAGCAAACATTGATTGCACCACTCATCGTCATTTTTTTCAGATAAAATCAAATTAATGTACGAACGTCCATAAAATTAGATGTACTAACATTACTTTTATGCATAAAAAACCTAAATGCATTGCTTTTATATCATACCAGAACCTTTTAAAAGATCAGCGGTGTGATTAAAACAGACATATTTTTCATCTTTTAGTTCATTAAAAATTAACTTTAGCCTGTAAGATCACAAGATCTCAATTTCAATTCCTATTAACTGTAATATTCCGTTCTCTATTTATGACAGCTTTAATTTATTCCAACTAAATGAAATGAAATTAACCGTTCAATAGCACGAGCAAATCTACTCGTGTTTCTTCTATCGCGTAATTAGATGAACGATTTCACTCGATTCAGAAGGTTTCTTTCTATCGAACGAGTAGACGCACTAAAAGTACGCAATGCCGAGACGGTATTTGAGGGGTCAAATTAATTCGTCCCTTGTGGTATCGTAAGGGTTGACTGCGGTATAAAGATTTATCTGAAACTCATGAATTGAGCCTCTGGAATTTATTGGAGGATTTCCTGATAAAGTTATAAGATGTGGAGGAAATTAAAGGCATCTATTTTTGTAAGAGATGTTAAGCAGTACAATAATTTGTGTACCTATAAAATAATTATTCAAGCTTAAACCAAAATTAAAAATTACAAAGAGAACTCCCCATAACTTTTCAGAATGATTTGAATTTAGAATCTACTAAATAAAAACAAGTCGGGTTTTCCTTCCTGACGCTATAACTCCAGAACGCACGAACCGATTTGCATTCGTTGGAAAGGTCTCGGGCTCCGTGAGGTTTATAGCAAAGAAAATTCCCATAAAACGGGGCTGGGGCGGGACGGGGCTGGGGGCGAAACGAAGTTCTCTGGAACCGCTAGTTTAGTCATAATTTAGACCCCTCACACACTGCGACTTTTAGCCGCGACTGCATCGATACTAACGCGCGTTAGCATCACGACTGTATTGATGCTAAAAGTAGCGCACTGTGTAAAGGTTGACATTTTGCTACTGCATCAATGCTGCATCGTGACTGCATCGCTGCTAAAAGTCGTGGTGTGCAAAGGGTCTTTATGGGTTACCTTACCATGATACATAATTCAAAACCAAATTTCGAATCGATCGGACAACAAGAAACTAGAAAAGAGCGGATAGCGTTAGTAGAAATGTATATTTTTACAGGACATAGTTCGGTTTCCAAGTAAACATGTTTACTATAACCATTAGACAGTTTACGACCACCATAAAAGTGATATCAACCGCATTCTTCATGTGACCACCTTCAGTATTTTGGTCGGTAAACCTTATTTAACTCTTATAAGAGTTTAACTCACTATGAAATTAACTGTAATCAGTCAGGTATCAAACGACTCCCGGGAGTCACATAATAATGGAATTTCTATTGTGTCTCGTTCACACATACTTGACGAGTTAAACTAAGCACCTGTTTCACAAACTACAAATAATCACTAATCAATACACTTTACCTACATTAATTTCATTTAATATTTTTGTTGATTTAAAGAACTATTATTAGTTTTTTTAAATGTGTCTACAATATTTTTTAAGTGATTTATTTTAATTATATCTAGTTCTCATCATCAAACTTCCCCTTTCTACGAATAGTCTATTCCTTAACCCAAAAGTTGTCTGGGAGAGATCGTTTTTAGCGACAAGACCGCCTTAGTTGTAAATTTCTTTAAAGCTTACGAGTATATATTATAGCTGACTTCGTGCTGTTCAATAATAAGGTTTTTTTTATTATAAATCTAGTATTTCATTCATAATTTATGTGGCTTTATTTGTTATCTTCTTATAATAAATAGTTGTCCTCTAAAGTAATACGTAGTATTTAATTTTTAAATACCGCCGTAATTACAAGGTTTCATACTGAGTTCAAAATTCGTACTTGTTACTTTAATTAAAAACGCAATTAACACGTTCCGGGACAGTGCCCGCCTACAGGCGTGAAAACAATAAAACATCTATTGTGTCTGGAGTAGTGTCCCGGAACGTGTTAAAACAATTATTATGATTGCGTACATCATAAATGAGATAGGTACCATTAAATTCATTATAATGGCCTATAGTAATTTGAATAAAATAACATTATAACCTAAGGCTACCCCGTATTGCGTTTCTAAGGTAAACCAATCAAAATTAGCATAAAGGTACCGGTAGGTTTTAAGGTCAATGGCACGGCTAGGGTCCCGGGTTCAATTACACGGCAAATCTATTTAAGGAAATATTTTTTTATAGACTAAGTAAATTAGCCTATGTTTCTTGTGTGGATACAAGAAAAAAAGCTAATTAAAAAAAAAGAAACTGGTGAATACCTTTTTATCAGCTATTTTTGTAATGTTTTTAAATTAGGCAATAAGAAACCTGTTAGACATGACGGGTTTAAACGCGAATAAAAACTTTTATTCGCGTTTAGACCCATCATGTCTAATAGTAATTGCAATGCAACGCGAAAGTTTAAGATCCTAAATGAGAAACCTGATTTGAGTGTATTGTAGAAGGAGGTTTTATCAACAATTAATTGAAACTAAGCTTTATTACTTGAATAACTGACGCCTGGAATTATTTAAAAAAAACTGTTTTATTAGCTACTCAATGTATTTTTTGTTCTTGCAAGATCAAACTTTTGTAACTAGCTAATTATTTTTTAGTGTAAGTGTTGAAATGTGATCTTTGCAGTTTTCCAAAATATTCAGAAGTTATTGTTTACTATTGATAGTCCAAACATAAATACATATACCAGGGGCTTGTGATGTCCGTATAAAACCGGAAAGGAAAACAGAATTTACTTTGCGGCTTTTAATGCCGACGTAAAAGATACGACAGCTTTACTGATGGTTATAGACCCCGAATGTCGTATTCTTCTGTATTGGTAGCAGAGAGCTTACTCTGTCATACGCTTAAGTTTCGACAGTCATTCTGTCTCTTTTTATAAAATAGAATTGTCAGTGGCTAATAAAGATATGACATACTAATTTTCAGTAATTTTTGTAAAAACAATGATTAGGAATATCATTTTTTTAAACTTGAGATTTTACGTCATGCAGAAAATAGGAAAAAAATATTGTACTCTACATGTTAAGTAGTTGGTTGTAGTAACATCAATAAATTAGATGACAACAAGCAATAAAAAAATAAAGAATTTAGTACAAATAAATAAAAAGGTATATAGGTACCCACTTAAAATTATTCTTAAGGAATGGTGTCTGGAAATCATATTACCTCATGCTGCTCTTACTAAGATGCGCTTTAGAGAAAGATAGCTGATTGTAGTTAAAAACATGGGCAGCGGAGTAGGACCTCGACACTAAAATGGGATGGTCAACTTTATTGCACGTACGTAACATTACAAAGCTATTGATTTACTTGACGTTTAACGTGAATACCCAAACATCGTTTTATTCTATTACCTTTACCAATTGACTGAGTTTTAAGAATGCAACGGAGTCTTTAGTATCGTATTTTTAGTGGAGCAATTACCCTGAATTCCGTAGAATAAATAATTTTGGAATATTTTAAAGTAATTACACAAAATAAATAAGTAATTATTTTGTGTAATTACTTTAAAATATTACTTAACTTAATACGTTTGTTAGATGCAGGTGCTTCTTGATGGAATAGGACCAAAACTGTCATTCGGAATTAGCGATTGGCCGTTTCCAATAGTAATAATAACTGCGTTACCCTCAGACTCATATTTAGCAACGTAATTTAACAATCACAAGCATTACCATCTGTCAAAATATTTACATAAACATTTGTTACTATGCAAGTTAACGCAACTGTTGAATGTGCCTTATATTCTATCAATTGAAGTTTCAGATCCAGCCTATTACAATCACTTCATTTTTCAGAGATTCTCTTTTACGTATCTGAGGAAGTCATAATTTTATCATAGCAAAAACAATAATCATACAGATAAAAGTAGGCATTGAACCTAAAACCGGAGTGGCTTTAGCATCAATGCCTACACCGACAACGGTAAGTTAATCAAGGGCAATCAGTTCTCCATTATGCCCCCCTCAAACGTCTCATTATGGGACAGCCTGTGTGGTACGTGACTCTACTGTAGCAGTAGCTAGTTCACAGGAATGATAAAATTCATTTTCGAACGCAAAGACTTGGTTTAGGTTCGTTTTGGTTTGAAATGTGCTTATGGGTTAACTGCCTCCGTGGCGCAGCGGTGAGAGGGTCGCATTTTTAAAGCGACGGCTGCGCCAGAGGTCCCGGTTTCGATTCCCGGGTCGGGCCAAAAATATATACCTGGGTTTTTCTGTTTAGAAATTCTCAGGGTAGCCCGGAGTTTGGAAGTTGGCGGTGTTTCACCCCCGTGCCTCGGAAAGCACGTAAAGCCGTTGGTCCTGCGCCTGATCTCTCTCCAGTCGT
This sequence comes from Pyrausta aurata, assembly GCA_963584085.1. Lineage (NCBI taxonomy): Eukaryota > Metazoa > Arthropoda > Insecta > Lepidoptera > Crambidae > Pyrausta > Pyrausta aurata. The sequence goes on along the minus strand of OY757271.1, from coordinate 10,459,540 downwards.
GTCAGATTGCTGTCCCATCGGGCTATGAGAGTGAAAGGAATAGAGAGTGCACCTGTGTTTGCGCACACACTTGTGCACTATAATATGTCCCGCGCAGTCGGTTAGTCGTTGTGACTGGCCACCGAAGTCGAAATCGGCTAGGGGGACTATTATTATGGGTTAATATGGAACTGTTTTTGTGACCATCTGAAACCAAAAACAAACGCTAGCTACCCTAAAAAACTTCCTAGTTTGATGGCAATCAGCATGCACCTATGTTCAGAGAATATGTTACGTGACTATTGAATTGACAATAGTGACTGAGTTTTTTGCGCAGCTTCTTCTCAGCACTAGCCCACAATTGTCCCGAAGCTGTGGTAGGGTTTATGTTGGGACGTGTATAAGTGCCCCCAGTGGGTCTATATGCAAAAATAAACGACTTTTTTTATGAATCTCTGCTAATTTTGGAATTGGAATAATATGTATTAAATATTTTGAAACACATCTTGTAGTTTGTCGGACTAATATATTTGCGTATGCTAAAGTTTATTTGCTGTTGATGTTTGTATAACTTAAAGATAAAAAGTCTTATCCTTATATAATTATTTTTGTAGCTAAAAGTGTTCAAATAAGGCTTTAATTGCAATGTGACTCGGAATTGATACATGAGTTAAGTTGAAGCTTACGTTAACATAGTATATTCTCACACAAATCGACAAAACCATTAGTAAATATATTTTTCAGCATTGACTTTTCGCTGTGGGTAAAGTTTGTTTTCAGACTCGTTGCAATTTTCTCTTTTAAACTCTTGTTTACCGAGCAAAATATTCTATCTCCGATCAGTCAAACATACAGCATTGCAGTCATGGTGTATGAGGCATAAGTATTTTATTTATACCAGGAGAGCTTGAGCAAATTTTTTTACATTGACAGTCTAATTTTCAGTGATTTTAGAACTGTTACAAGAATAAAATCCCTCCAGGGTCCGTATTGCGATGCAATTTTGTCAGTTAAACAGCTCCTTTACTGCCTAATTAATAATTCGTATTGCAATTTCCTAATTATATTGATACTACGAGTATTATTATAATATAACAATTACATAATAATAAATTACATATATTCATACCATTGCACTCGTTATAATTATAATATTATTTTAGTGATAATATTCGTTTCCACTGAGTGGAAATTGAACGGATTAAGTTTGATCGCAAATATCCCCCGTAGGATGTCCACACAAAGCGTTTGATATTTTTTTTTGCAATACATAAAATGAATTCGACACAAGTATATTTAAGCAATAACGTTTTTTATCCACTTCGAAGAATACGATTATGGGCTCTCTCAAGATTGATGCCGAAATTATAAAACGCCGAGATGCAAAACGTAATAACTCACAAAAATAAAAATCTGTGCCAAGGCACGGAACATTACTTCTACGCGGCAATTTCTCAGATGACGCAATCCGCGAAAAAATACATCCTTCAAAATTCCCATGGGGGCCGGGGTGGAAAACCGCGCCTGAACTTGGGCTTTTGTTGAACATATCAAGTTGTGCAGGAAATCATCTCTTTGAATACTGTATATAATTAAGTATTTAACTATAACCTACGCGCATATTTGACCGCGATTTCTTTTAATATTAGCTGTAGATGCTGTCTGTAGTGGTAGGTACATAACCATCTACCAAAAAAAAATATTAACGTACCATTTTTAACATACCTTTGATTATAACATACAAACAAAAAAATAAGACTTCATAATAATTTAAAACCAACCTATTCAAAAACCAAATCATTTCCTTGTGGCAAGGAGGCTAAGCTGGCTGCGTTGCCGCATTGGATATCTATGCTAATCCTTTGAGCTAGAAACCAGCCAGCTTTATTATTTGCCATAATTCAATTTGTCAAGTTCAAGTTTTAGTCAGTTCCTATGACATCTCGAATAATAATTTGAAAGTAAATCGTTATTATTATTGTATTTGGTTTTCTTTATATCAACTACAGTAACATTACATCATAAATGTGCAAGAAACCCCTAAAAAGGTCTTGGCTGCCAGCTCTCATTTCATAGTCCAGTCACCTTCAACAAATCTTAAACATTCATAAACAGATTTAGTCAAAGCACTAAGGCGCCCTAAAAGCACGTTGTTTTCAAGCGAATTCAATCCGGCCCAAATTGAGATCATGAATACAGAGCGGCCCTGAAAGAAGTGGCTAAAACTAATTTCGGGGTACTACAGGGAAAATTCAGACGGTAGCCGAGACAATGCTTGCTTTGTATGTCTGTTTGTATTTTGTAAAAAAAATTGGCTTTGACACAAATCAGCTGTTAAAAAAACACCTGCCTAGTAATTTTTGTCTTTTAATTCAAGTTTTGGTGGTATTTTTGTTTCTAATTATATTGAAATTTTCTAGGAAAATATAATATTAGTAGTATATTTTTGAAATAGAATATATACGTAAAATACATTTGACTTTTATACCTCGATAATGTTTATAAAATTACTTACAGCATTATTCGATCCTAAAGAAATAAAGATTAGTGTTTTTCAAAGCCGTTTAAAATATATTTATGAATACATACATACACATGAGTGATCTTTCTTTATGTAGCATAACACAAAATATCAACACCAGAAAAACATGGTTTTGTTTCCACCGTTCGCAGAACCGACAATTTATCTAGAACGTTTTGTACCTGTCAAATCGTAGCTGAAAATTTTACAATATGTATGAGTTGCGGCCTTCAGACAGACGAGCTCACGTCACTATCAACGATTTGATTTATCTCTGCGTGAAGTTCATTTTGTACTGAAATATGGACGCTTTCATTTGTACCTACTCGTATACCGGGTGTGACCGGGGGCGTATTGTGATCCAACTTAATCCGTTCCATTTCCAGGCAGTTTGAATCCATACTATACAATCTTACTACAATAGTATAAATATTCATATTTATAATTTTGTTATAATAATATAATCAATAAAATGCGAAATTGAGAAATCGCAATACGCACCTTGTTATTTAAAATATAGGCTTTTAAGGAACCAGTAACCAATTCTAAATGATTCCAATTTATTGTAATGAAAAATAAAAATTACAGTTATTTTCTAATAATAGAAATTGAACCAGCAATGTATTGCAAAAAATGTGTCCAGTCATAGAACTTAATAATGTTATTTACTACAACGAGTAACCGAATTTGATTTACATTGAATAGGGATTATATCTCTGAATTAGATACTATGACCAAGTTAAGGTAACTAAAGCTTAGTTGCATATCGATAGTTAACGCAATTTATGGTTTAATTTCGTTACCAGTAGTTGAATATTTACATTTGTGCCTGCGATTTTCTTAAAAACACGATATTCAACCGCTGTTAACGGCATTGAGTTAACTATTGATCACGAAATTGGGCCTGAGTATGCTCTGTAGAATCATTAATTAAAATTTTTACTCTTATTACAGGCCACAAGCTGTATATAAGCTACCATGTTCCTATTTAAAACAGACAGGAGTCAGACGTAACGCCTACGCGTTCATTTATGTGGAGGTCGATGCCCAGTCTATAAATTCGGCGAATTAATTATATTGGTTTTGGTTACGGATTAGTAGAATTACAAATTATTTGAATTTGTTGGGGTTTATTCAAGAACAACTACCTTGATTGGTATTTCTTATAAGACAAGTAACTTTTTCATATAATGACGGTTGTTAGTTTAGAGTTAATTGAACTGTTTGTATTAACTTTACTTTGGGGTTGAAATCCATATTATGTCAGTGTTGTTCGCTTTATGACAGAAATATGAGTTTATGTACTTGTTCATATTAGTGTGGGATCTTTGTTTTGCGTTAGCAGGCCTAAGTTTTTTATGAAGCTTTTTTCTATTTAAATTACAGCTCGCTACCATCACAAGGCACTGCTGCCACTTCTAAAATGTTGATAAAGCCCGCCATAAACCGATTACATATACGCCCGAGATTGTCAATAAAGCTGCCTATTCACGATGACACTTTCGCATCTAATTTATCCCGTCGTAAACTCTTTTTACCCCACTATCCTCGTAAAGACGCCAAACTACCACGCAAATATATTTCATGGTTCTTGAATGGGTATTCTTTAGGCTATTTTGTTGATGGACCGTCGGCATAAAGATAAGTTGGGACTGAATTTGGGAAAAGTGTTTAATTTTGGACAGTGGATCACAAAATGGAGTTCACTTTGCCCGATACTAGGTAATTAGGCCATAGTTGCTTATATAAAATGTAGTTATTATTGTAGAGACTTTTGTCTATGACATGGGTAGACATAATAATCAACGTGTAGTATTTAAGTACATGTAAACTTTTATATTAGGCTACTTTTGCATTGGATTATTTTGATTGGCTATCATAATAACAAACAACAGATAAGAACCTAAAAAAGAACATTAAAATGGTGATAAAATATGCTCATTATTTCATTTTAATTTCGGAAAAAGTTTTATACGTTCTTTGAAAATTCTCAATGACAGAAAACTTATGTTTTGTAACTAGACTAATCATCACTGTAATTTGAAATTTTAGTAAGACTCCTGCTGTTAACAGATAAAGAAACAAACTATTAAACTATTTTTTCACAGCGTTGCTAAAACAATAGACTATTTATCTTATTCAGATTTAGATTCATTTTTTGCCAGACACAAGTTGGGTATAGTGTTACAAGGTATACATATAGACAGTACAAGTGACGCTCTGCAAGGGCATTGCAATCATGAAGGGCAACTATTGCCCATTTACTTACTATAAAACTCAAAATTGAATTAATTATATAACATAACGATTAAATTCATTACATTGTTAGATTAAGTAAATATGAGTTGTTTATTACATAATTTCATTCAATTACATTATTTGTATGATTACCGGAGGATTACATTCATTGTTATATCAAGTATTTGAAATAAAAATAGACTTCCTAGAGATATGAGATCGAAAGTATTTTTTATTCCATAAAAAATGTCATATATCAGCCGTTCTTCTTTGTAAGCTTACCTTATCTCTAGTTATTTTCACCTTACTCGTATGCGTGATACAAGTGAAACAATTGTAATTGTTTACTAGAAAGCTAATTGTTGTGCTAACTGTTGTGCTAACTAATATTGCGAATGCAAATGTGAGTTTGTGTGTTGTTGCACTTCCGAGGAAATTACCTGTGTGTATCTAGCTAGGGCTTCAGACTTTACTGTGGCAATGCAAATATTTTTGCATATAACAGATGACCTGCATGTAGTTTAATAAATTATAAATATCCATTCAAACATTTTTTATTTATTTTAACAAGGTATAGTTTCTTGCTGAAGGCACTTGCTCATCGTCATCATTATTTCCAGCCCTTTATCTATGTTTCTATGGGGTTCGATCCCAGTCTTATACATTTCGCAGCCAGTTAATTGGATGCCTAGGTAGTTCATTAAACGCCAAAATCCAATAAAGGTGACCTGTAATACAGTTTTTTTTAATACCCACTACCAGGCGCCAGTCATCCACAGCCTTGTTGGTGTGGTGAAAAAAAAAACAATAAATTTTAAATCTAACAATAGCCTACCAGGTATTCACTTAAGATTCTCCAGGAAACCCAAAAAATATTTTTTTTTTCTCAAGAACGATTTTTCTTCAATTCATTTCACTGTTTCTATTAATCCTTTAGCGAATGTTTGTGAAAAGGGAAATAAATGGCTAGCAATGAAGCTAGAGCGATTGGAATTTACAAAAAATCTCACAAATCCATCGGGCCATCTAAATGATAAATTGAGGTCGTCAATGGCACCGCCCCATTAAAATCATTCGTTATCAAAAACCCTAATGTTATGCTGTGGGTAAAGTTCAAAAGAAATGTATTATAATGCACGCATACTATATTTGGATGGAGGATTATTTCATGTCTATAAAATCTGAATCACTAATGAAGAACAAACATTGTCAAAACATTTTGGTTGATTCACACATTGATTACAAAAGTAAATCTATGTAGTTTTCTTCCACATAATATGTTTTATTTTTGTCGATATAATTGAAAGTTGGAAAAGGTTTAAAAGAGCTAGAACCTGAACATTTCATCACCTGAAAAGTGTTTACAATCATATCGAATGGCTTCTAAACGTTTTACAAAGGGGTGACTAGTACAAGGTAAGCGGCGAATATTTTAATCGCAACTGTACCTACTAAGTAGGTATTCGTTTCACCAAATAATCGATTAAAAAAGTCGCTGCTCCAATCTGCCCCTGAAAGCAATTCCTCGTTGAAGATGGACTGCGAAATTGACGTATCTAAGATGGCACTCAAGATCAAATCGATTCCAATGATTGGGGATTCTATCGCATTTAAATATGTTTGTCGACGTTTTATCGAGTTTTTTACGGTGCAACCTTTTTGTGATGGGATTTTTATGTTTGTTTTTGTAATGTGAACACGGTTGTTAAGGCGAGTTTGCGTATAATCCTTACACAATGACTGTTTGCAGATTTTCAGCGATAGAAAATCAAACAAATAATGTTTTAGCAAGGGTTGTGTGTTCCTGTAAAGAATAATGAATGGATTTTGTTTTGAATACACACTACAGAAAGCTCAAATAAAAAAAAACTTGGCTTTGAATCTTTGTCTAAAACTTATTTATATATTTGCATCTGGTCCAATCATTCAATAGCATTTCTATACGTGTTTTACCTAGTCATTAGTGGGAACACGGATATCAAAGGTACATTTTTCCTTTGCCAAAGACTCATATTTGGGTCAAATATCGACTGTCAGAAAGGCTCACCGCAAACGGAACGTCCAGCTTATTGCGATGTAGTACAGTCATAATTTATAGATTATATCATTTTTTTTATTATTCTCTTTTTAATGACAGCTAAAGATGGCGAAAAAAAAGACGCGCTTAGCCAAACATCGTTCTCAAATATCAAAGGCAACATGTTGGTAATGTAGTTTGATTGGGGTATTTAAAAATGTAGTTTACATCGACACAAACAAACGTTTGGCATAAAATTGTTCCTACAATTTTGGAAAAAAATGTGTGTGACAGAAATGCTTGTGAGAACTTTATCATAATTTTTTTGCATAATCGTGACTCGTGTTCGTAAAAGTAATTTGTCTTTTAAAATATGAGCTTGAGAAAATATTGGCTCAAGGTAATCCTTATCGGCATCATTAAGTATTATTTTATACTAACAAAAAAATATCACTTTTTGTTACCATCTGTCCTTACATAGGTACAGCTTCCACCAATGACGTCACAAGTTCACAACGGCAACGCTTAATAATGCCCACAAGTCGGATATGTTATAACAATCTGAAGCCTCGGGTTGAATGTACCCACAACCTAGCAACCTAATATACCCCTTAACCCTTAGCCCGTAAGGTTCGAAATCACCTGTACCGTGTGTCATCGGTGAGTGTACTTCTGATAGGAATCAGTTGGGATCGTTGTATCAGGATTCGAGTGTCGGTATTGTTCGTATTTTAGATACTTGTAAGGATTCCGTGATTTTTCTCGTATCTTCGTTGGAGTGTTTCAGCAGAAAATATGGGCGAGTATTATTTTCGTTACTAAATTTTATTATACGCATAAACAATATCAATAATGTCACATCCGATAAAGCACATCGAATCGGACAGTTCTCTTTCCCTCAATCATTAAAAGATACAATGTTTTAGAATGTTTTTTAACACTCACAGTGTCATATTTGAATTCTTAAAAGATGAAAAATAGAGCAAAATTGTTTGAGTCCCGCCCGTGCGCAATTTTTGGTTTCTTATTTCATCTTTTAAGAATTAAAAGATACACTTTACAGAAGTATGTACCTAATGCTGACAGTATGAGTAGTTATAATCTTTCAATGAATTTAAATAAACTAGTAGAGACCTATGTAGTCATTACAATCAAATGAAAACGGTGTAAAATTAAAAATATTACTTTTGTTAGTGATCTATCACTTGCTGGTTATATAATTGAAAGCACTTAACTTAGAGTTAACTCTAACAATCACTTACTTGTTCTCTCTATTGATTCGCCTTGTCATTAAACCATTGGAACAAACAAAGTAGAACGTAATTATTTAAAAATTTAAAGCATAATACCATTTTTGATACACAAAATCACGAAAACCGTTCTGCTAAACTGAGTTAAGCAATTCCGCCCAGCTTTGAGAAAGTTTTAGTTAAACTCGCCAGATTTCAATAGCAACACCGGACTGGTTGCTTACTTTCGGGACTACTAACTTCGTTTAATACAAGTTTCGGGAAACGTTCAGTCTCATAACTGATTTCAACTAAAAATAATTAAGCGAAGATTCCTTCACTTTGAAGTCTGAGTATTGTGATTCATTGTTGATTTTGTTTTGAGAGCCTATTCAAAGGTTATTTGAAGTTAGAAATACAGTCGTTCATCAGAATAGAAATACTTAGTTTACAAAACTTTCCTACCAATGATACTTCTGGAAATCTTACAGTTGCCCCCGAAAGTTCCAGCATAGTAAAAATTGAAAAAAATAATAATAGAAGGAGTTCAAGAACTTACAAGAATAAACAAAAAACACAAACCTACGCACAAACAGGATTAGGAATTCTTGTCTCTAATTTAGCAGATGTTTTTTCTTAATCAATTGCGTGCTGTGGGTACACATACAGCTCATAGTCATTTAAATGTAGGTACATATTTTCCTCTAACAAACCCTTTTCAACGATTTTACAATGCCAAGATTAAATTCGATTCCCGCTCGAAATTGTTTCACAACTAACTCCCGTAGGAAACAAAACCATATCCCAATCAACAGTCCAACCGTGCCGATACGAAATCGGGAAAAGTGTAAAAACAATAAGCCTTCCTCCCTTGGGCGCTGGACAATTGAGCAACTCAAAAATTTCCCGGGAACTCCAGGACAAAATAAATTCCCTCTCCGATGCACCGCGATGCATGGAGATTGGAAATTGCTGGAAGGGTCGGTTTTACCCTAACTACTTTAGCCAGTTATACTATCAATTTTGTTTAGTCTTAAAAGATCACGTAATGACGTTAATCATAAAAATCTATGTCTACACATATACTTAATAGTAATAGAATTATTGCCATAATATATTTAGCGACATGACATAAGACGAAAGGCTCCTTTTTCTGTATAAAGCACCGGGGTCTAAGGTGGTTACGCTACAAATTTGTTAAGTGTGTCACGATTGAATTAGTTATGCACATTAGAAATTCTGTAGTCTATCCTTTGCAATTTGTAAGTACAGTTCATGAATCCGAAACCAACCGCGCCCAAATCATCGCGGCGCCTGAAATAACTCCTAACAAACACACCTGTTTCTCACTCTAAACAAAATGTAAAAGACAAAAAACCGGCGGAACAAATTGAACAACTCAACAATTTTGCGAGCGCAGCCGACTCGATAAATTCAGTTCCCGACTGCGTTGTGCTACACTCTTTGGCTTTGTACCTTTTGGAGAAACTAATGTTTACTGGAAGAGATTGTTTTTTTTTTATCTGGCTTTAAAATACTCCGCATTTTTGACTTTACCACAGTTTAGTCAAGGGGCTGGTAAAAGTTACCTTGTAGCATTACACCAGTTTTTGTCTAGCAGCTGATAAATGATACTGAAACATAATGTTTCAATAATGATATCAATAATAGCAGGTAGATAGTTGAAATATTCGCCTGTATTGTTTAGGTACCTATTCGATGGTACGGACTTGTGACTACTTGACTACTCAAACTTGGCCTGTTTTTTTATTAAATTGAAATACATACTTTCAGATAGATTTATAGAGTCACTATTACTTACTGTATTAGAAAAATATCCACCCACTTAAATGCTAGTAAAATATTAAAAAGGAATTGAAAATCAATCACACTGAATGGTCTGGGGTCGCATTTATGTAATGTAGATCTAATTAAGTTTGTTCGAAACTTCAAGTATTTACTCTTAGCTAATTTGATTATACAAGAATAAAAAGAGATGTCAGAAAATTAAATGTCAAAAGGACATTGAATTATTTTTTATCGAGCGTGGCTCACTTGATTTTAAATTTTTACGAAATGATGACCACGACTGAAACCTTCAATATAAATCTAATATATACTTCGGTAAAACTTCGTGAAATGTTAGGTTTCCCAATTTTTAGCTGCTAAAGATGTAAAACTACAATTAGTCCTTTGCAGCCTATTTATTGCTAAGCGTGATAGCTTAGGAAATTTTGACATATTTTTTTTTATTTTTAAAATAATGCAAGGAATCGATTTTTAAGACTGGTAATGGTAGCGCTGGTAGGGCCCATAAGATAAGGAGACATGATTCGGCCCTTTCAGGGCACAATTTTTTCTCTTTATATTTGATGAACGTCATTTTATGACCTAAATTTAAATACAAATTTGTTATTAATAAAGGCAATAAAAAAAGATTTTGAATTTGAATTTGAATTTTAAGTTTTATTGATGGTCTCTACTTTCGAACAAAATTTAAATGTCGGACAGAAAAGTGAGCGAAAAATTCTATACGCCTTTATTGTGGCTTGCGTCTAAAACGAAACTTAAGTTTCATAAAATTTTGGTACGTACTAACGTACGTAACTTATACATACCTATATTTCCAAAATAGGTTACCTACCAAGAATTGTTTGATGAGAAAATATATGAGAGTTAAGCAATATTAATTATAATATGTTTGTTTTATTCATTAACGTTATTTGACGTTGTAGCTTTACAAAACGGCTTAGTTACTTACAAGTCTTTCCAAGAATATTAGTAATTACCGTGTAGAACTGGGTTCTCAGAATTTATAGCAACTTGTGATGTGCGATAGTGTTGCTAATAAAGCAATATTAAATTATTATTGAGGATAAACCGCTCTAGACTTCTGTGTCGTATGGCTTATAACATGACATGACACTTTTCAATTCAATCATATATAATTTAAAGATATATAATAATATATATATATATTATATAAGCTAAGTAAAAAAGGACCTAATAATTTACGAAATAAAACTTTTACTATCTATTTTGATGAGTATCTGTAGTAAACGACCAGTAGAGTTAGCATTCTTGGTCTTCCTCGCAATTTTAAAAACCCGGGTTCAATCATTGGATGGATATGTAAGCATTTTCTTTATTGTCTCATGCCTATAAGTTGTGATGCCGCCGTTGCTGATTTCCATAATATTGTATTATTATGTATATAACTATGTATTAACTCTAGCTTTTTATTTTGGTATCAGAGTACCTAACTTTTTTTTAGTACCTAACTTTAAGCTATACATAGATAGTTTTCAGATTTCATGGCGCTTGACAGTGTCGAAATATTGGAAACTCAAAATTATTTACTTAGTTTTATTTATTTTTTCAAGTGCCGCATCTAGTGAATCATACGTACTAACGTAGTACGGACAACAGCACGTCAAGATAAATACTGCGGTTTCTTATGCAGTTGCAATAAGGGCTATTTTGCAACGAAAGTTGGTAGCCCGATGTGCTGGCTGCAGATACTCGTAGACTCAGGCCATCTATTCCGATGCAGCAGAGCGGGTGTTTCTTCGTTTTGTCGGCAGCTGACGGACTGATGTATTGAGTGAAAGCAGTCCGGTGAAAGAGAATCTTTGAATTATCTGTCAGCTTGTGGAAGCGTTAGAAAGGATTTTTGAAGAGAATTCGGAATGCTGATTGCTGATTTTATCAAGTTTATTGAGTATGTTTTATTCGGGCAGGGAAATAACGTTTTAGACTAAAATTAGATCAGTATCATTATAAAACTGTGTTAAAATCTCTCTCTTTCTCTTTTCAATTGGTCACTCATTACTGAGTATCGTCGTGACTCCGGATTTTAGCAACCAGTTTTTTCCATCGGCTGCGACTGCGATTGCTGCGACACCGTTGTTTGGTAGTAGGGCGTTTATAGGTTTTCCAATATCTCTGAAATCTGATGTAACTAAATGAAATAGCGTTATATTTTTCCTGCATTGAAATTAATCCACATTTATTTTTCTTTCGATAATCGGCTATTAGCACTTTTCACTAGCAAAGCAAATAATATCTACTACGATAAACGAGATACGCGAGTCATTCGAGTACCTACTTGTCTTGATAATACTAGGAAAAATAAAATAGAAATCAGTCTAGCTAGATACTAAACCATTGAACTATGTTGCCATTAGTAAGAGGCAATGCAAGTTTGCAAGAGATCTTCAATTCAAACATCCTTTGGCAACAAACGAGACGTTCAATTACTAACTATCTATCTTTGAACTCTGAACTTTGTCTGTCTGAACTGAACGCACGTTCGCGAATCCAAGAACTGCTGAACCAATTTTGATGGAACTTCTTTATTTATAGCAAACTGAATTGCATAAAACTTAAGTGCTTTGTTGAGCAGTCACGAAGTTTGGCTTTAACTTAAAGTTTTGGCCGAAAGTTTGGAAAGTTCAGCCTTTGTCAGCCTATTAACGTATCGTGCAGGAAGTTATAAACAATTAAAGAAAAAAAGACAACCCAATGGCCTTAACCACAAATACCGTTTTCGGTAAGCCGGTTGGTTTGTTTGCTGAAGCTCAGTTAGAGCTCTGATTTAATTCATTGCTAAATGTTGTACAATTTATAAAAGTAATAAAAAGGAAAGTCACTGCTAGTAATTATTTGATTATAGGTGCAGAGCCTCTTTGTACTTGGTCATCACTCCGAAAATTTCTTCGTCTACTTTTAGAGATAAACTCGGTGTGTTGATAAATAATCTTATCCCGTAAGATAATAATAAAACAATATTCAATGTAGTGAAATATGCGCGGGATAATACAATACAATCAATATCGATCTAATGCCAAAACGATCTATCTGACATGTCTAGTACTGTCTATGCATGCTAGTGTTGTCTAACATTGTTTTTAAATTTTGACAGCTTTTTAATGACGCTAAGTAGACTAGACACAAAATTTGACGTTTTAATTCTAACTGAGTGCTGGTTAAATGAAAATACAACCATTGATACACTGGACGGCTATAACGGCTATCGGACACAAAAATACATTAACCAAAACGGCGGCGTCGTCGTTTATGTAAAATCAGACCTTAACCCTATAGTTTGCGAGCCTGATTTTAATGATGCTAATTGCTTGCGTATTGATATTTTAAATCATTTATCTATCCTAGGAATTTACCGCTCACCTTCTTTCTCGAATATCAATCCTTTTCTCGACTCACTGGAATCTATGTTAATAAATATAAAGCAAACGCATGAAGCTATCATTATAGGCGATATAAATATCAACATCTGTGATAAAGAACTCAGCTCACAATATCTTTGTCTTATGGCAGAATTTGCTTTACTCCCTGCTATCAATAAGTGTACACGAGACGACTCCTGCTTAGACCATATCTTTATCCGCTCTAAGCAGAAAACCATTTCAGCGGTTTGTCAATCGAGTATCACGGACCACAGTATAGTAGTAGCAGGCCTATCAAATGAAACCCTGAAACCTCCTTCCAGCGACCGATCGCGCCTCATCGTAAATTATGACAACATTCTAAAGCAAATTGAAGAAGTAGACTGGTCTCCCTTATTTGACATAAAAGATGCAACTGTTGCTGCTGAATACCTGAATACCTCAATTAAAAATATTCTGGATACTAACACTCGTGAAGTAACAAGCAGTCGTTCGCAACACACTCTCAAACCTTGGATGACGCCGGGATTGATAAGATGTTCCAAACATAAGGATAGACTACATGCAAATGCTCGGAAACGCCCTGATGACCCAATAAAACAGCTTATTTACAAAAGGTATCGCAACTTCTACACTGATTTAATAAGAAAGATTAAAACAAAATATCAAAAAGAACAAATAGAAAAACATAAATCTAACCCAAAACTACTATGGAATACAATTAAACAAATAACTCATAGTCATAGCAACAAAAAATCGCTAAATCTAATATCCAACAAATCCGACTCGCAAAACATTCAACTTCTTGACAACTTTAACAAATTCTTCGCAAGTGTTGGTCCAAATTTGTCCGGTAAAATTCTTGAAAGTATAAATGAGACTGAGGAAACTTTAACAACAAAAATAGTTAATCCTAATACCCCGAGTAACTCATTATTTTTAGAACCAACAGATAGCCAAGAAATAGCAGATATAATAGCAAATCTAAAAATTGACTGTGCGCCTGGCATAGATGGCATTTCTAACCGCCTTCTTAAGATCACTAAGCCATTGATAGTCAAACCACTGACCTATGTATGTAATCTTAGTCTCTCCACCGGCACCTTTCCCAAAACATGGAAAACCGCATCCATAACACCAATTCACAAAGGTGGTAACAAAGAGTGCCCCAGTAACTTTCGCCCAATTTCTCTTCTAGGCGCGTTCTCAAAAATTTTAGAAAGAATTGTAAACAAAAGGCTATCAAATTTCTTAGAAGCACATGATCTTTTAAATGCACATCAATTTGGGTTTAGACGAGGAAAATGTACTGAACAGGCGGTTCGTCTTTTGGCAAATTCTATTGTAGATAACCTAGACAAAGGAAATGCATGCATAGGGGTTTTCTTAGATCTTGCCAAAGCCTTTGATTCAGTATCCGTGCCCATACTTCTTACCAAATTGAACTTAATGGGAGTAAGGGGCACTGCCTTAGACTGGTTCAAAAGCTACTTAACTGAAAGACAGCAATATGTTAAAATAGATAAATACACAAGTAGCTCTCAACCCATCACTTTCGGTGTTCCACAAGGTAGCATACTCGGCCCTACACTATTTCTGACATATATCAACGACATTACAACACTCGGTTTAGAAAATGCAGAAATCATCTGTTACGCTGACGACACTGCAATAATTTTTCATGACAAAACCTGGGAAACTGTGTACCGTAGTGCTGAAATAGGCATGTCAACTCTATACAACTGGCTTAATAATAATTTACTTTCTTTAAACACATCTAAAACTAAATACATTTCATTTTTCAAAACAAAGGCATCAGCGCCAACTACAACAAAAGAAATAAAAATCCATTCCAGGTTTTGCCCAAATAACCCTCACCTTTTAAACAATACCCAATATAACTCATCATGCACATGTAATACAATAAGCAGAACTGACTCCATAAAATATCTCGGCATCCTTCTAGATGAAAAACTAAATTTCAAAAAACACATCGAAATTGTATCTGCCAGAGTTAGGAAGCTTACTGGGATGTTTAGGTTGTTGCAATTCTCAGCCGATCTAAACCTACTCCGGGCAGTATATGAGGCGTTGTGCCAGTCAGTGATCACATATTGTATTACAGTGTGGGGTGGAGCAGCAACAACATATCTGTTACAACTAGAGAGATCACAGCGCTCAGTATTAAAGACAATTCTTTCCAAAAACCGCACTTTTCCAACAGCTCTTCTTCACCAACAGTGTAACACGCTCAGCGTCAGACAACTCTTCATCTATAACATCTCTATAACAACTCATAAAACAGTACTTAACTCTGACGACTACAGCAAACTGTCCCAAAAACGAATATTTGAAATTCCAGTCCCTCGTACTCAGACATCCTTCGCGCAGCAACATAACGAATTCCTAAGATCATATTTATACAATAAGGCAACCAAAAATTGCGATTTAAGAAACAGCTCAGTTCGAGAAGCCAAATACAATATTCGCTCATGGTTATCTTCAGTTAACTATCAGGACACAGAAAATATGTTAAAAGTAGTCTCATAAATCAGACAAATTGCAAGGTTTGCTAAACAATCTCTGATCCTAACAACTCACTATCATATCTTAATTAACGCAAGACACTCACGCAGATACACACCTACATACTCGCTCTAAAATTTCTAAAATTTAAGTTAGTTTCTTGTTACTAATCTTGATTTTCTTATTCGCACTATGTTTTTAAAATTGCAAACTTTTACTTATTGGCCTCCACGACACAGGCGTGGCCTAGTGTGGAGCCCAAAGCAAGTACTTTCATGTTGGTCACTTATTATGTTTTTATGTTTTTTGTTACGTGTACTACATAAGTCATTTATTAGTATGCTAAGTGAACAACTTAATTTATGAGTTTGTAAATAAAGACATTTTCATTTTCATTTTTCATTTTCATTGTAATTCACTAATCGATTATCCGATTAACAATATTGACAAGTTTTTGTTCTTGAAATGTGTCGTGTCTATCTCTACTTTTTGCAATGGAAATCTTCTCAACACTTCCATAAATTAACCTTTATTACAACGCTTAATTTCTGAACCCGTAATAAAGAAAGGTACTTAACGTTATTCAATCAACACTCATAACGCACACTCATCACGGCGAGTCAGATTAGCAAAATGCGAAACTCAACGGTATTACCCATAAAACGAGGACCATACGAAATACAGGTAATTCTTGGCGGACATAAAAACTCGTAATAAACAGGGCTAATAAAACCCTTGAGGGACATCAAAAAACTTTTCGCTTTTACGATATTTCATGTGTTGCCTTTTGACCTGACACCTTTAGGTATAATCCACGCGTTATGTACAGTAGATTTTATCACCGGTCGTAATAGGTTTTTCTGTATTTCAAACTTTTCTGTTGTGAGCTATAAAGATGTTATATGTACCTAACTAAATTTACCTCGTAGAAGCTGAATATCCTAATCAAGATTTGGTTTGGCTACAGAGTCATTCATAATTATTCCAAGAGAATTTTTTCATATTTTTATCGTGATAGCTTCATTTTTATTGTTACTAAAAAAAAACACATTGTAAAACCAAATCCTTCACATAATATCAACTAATTAAGCACAATTTGAAAGCTAAAACATGAGAAGGAGACAATATCCTGCACAACAATTATTTGACTCTCAAATTACAGTTTGTTACACAAAATACGTGGAAAATATACTTGCTAATTTGATTCCAAGTTTTTGTTTGTTATAACGCGATACGAGTACGCGATTACATAGACATTATCAAGAAACTCCCATCCCCGAACTTCTGGAGAAAATAACTTTCCCAAAAACAAGACATCTGTTCGGTCTCAGGGACACGTCGCTCGTCCGTGTGTGTAATGAGAAAATAGACGAAATCCCGACGAACTTCGGCTTTAAAAACACTTTGTGGTAATAACATTATTTTTTGTTTGTCCCCAACCAACGTTTCTAAAAGCATTCTAGCTCTCATTTTAAGCAAAAACCTTCCATTACTGAACCACCTAAACTTATTTGTGGGCCATAACTCCAAAAGCGTATTTCTGGCGACCTACATCACGACGCACAAAACGAAAATGAACCTACAACTACACAGATTAAAGTCGAATATGACTTTGACAAGGACCCCATACGACGCGTGCAAAATAGCTCGGGACATAGCGAAAGAATATGCGTGGCTATTGCTCCCGAAAAGGGTCACAGAATAGGGAAATTTAGCCCGTATCTCAATGTGACAAGAGCGGGATTATCACGCCATCATGGCGGAGCAGCGAAGGGTGATCCTATAATCTTCGAGTCAGCATCTCTGACGCCCGCAAACTCCTTAAAGTGCTATCTGGGAAGCTTATAGCTAAATGGAACACAACTTTTTCATCCAAAAAGCGGCTGTAAGTATGAAAATGCTAAAAGAACCAAGGATCAAAATGTTCTGCTCCTGGATGCTAAATTCACACAACAATTTATGGGCGGGCCATTTTTTATGCCAAATTAAAATGTATGCGCAATGAAAATTGTTGTAAATGCGAAACGCGGTGCTGACGGCAGCTACATTATAAACATTTTTGCCAATACTCTTCCTCGCATTGGCGTTTTTCATGATAGCACATTTTAGCCAACAATGTTTCATATTTTTTACCAGGTCGATATTCCAGCTCCAAAAGCCGTACATTAGAAAACGTAACAAAATTAAGATATTTATTTTATATAGTGGTAAGTGGCATGCTACAAATATTGACTCCTCAAGATATGTTCTCGCACCTGCATCTCCTCAAAAGTATCGAAGAAAATGTTTTATCCCAAGGTCAAAATATTTTCTCATATTCCGTTATTTCAATTTTTAAGAACATAAATATTTTAAAATTCGCTCGGACCAGAAGGTGCTTGCCCTCTGAACCACCAAATGGCTCTGTTGTCCCATTTCTCACCCCTAAGTTTACATAGATATAAACTCGCGCACGTTTTTGTTTGCATTCTATGTTTAGTTAGGATGAGGTTTCCTTTCAGATTTGGTTACTTTCAACTAAATCTTATATCGGAATTTTTCTTTCGAGAGTGAGTCATTCTGTATCAAAAATATCTTGTATTTATTTGGGATTGGGAGTTTTGTGAATAAGAATAGATATTAATGCGCCCACCTCGGCTACATCTTCATTCAAAGCGTTTTATTGGTCCCCAATAAGCCATGTGCCACTACATTAGTAAAAGCACGTACCACATTGAATTTTCAAGCTTCAGAAAAATGCAATTCCAAACGCAAAGACAAATAGTTTCAAGTCTTCCAATCAAGCGGTTCCGTAATGTTGTCGTTAGGCCCGGACTATAAAGGGCGCAATTCCACAAAATCCAACGATTTGGCTTCAAATCAAAAAGTACAATACTGTATTTTGTAAAACGGAACTGTCGCTTCGGAATCAGCTTGCGATTGTTTCTATGTTTCCGGACGTTTTGACCGGTCCGGAGTTAGGACTACTCCCGGATGTAGTAGAGCTATGAACAGAAACCTTACGGTGCTTAGTGTTCGATGTTATCAACAATTTTTTTTTCTTAGGTCAGTGCTAATAGAAGTCCTTTTTATATTTTATTTTATCTTAAATGATACTCTTGAAGATGTAGTAGTTAAGATGAGATGAAACTGTAGTAACATCTGCAACTTAACACATAGGTGTAATTCCCTGAGAAATACTTGATTGATGTGGCGTACGCACAGGTGAGAAGTATTATACTTTTTTAAGGGTTCCGTACGAAACCCGTACCTTTTTACATCGCGGTGTAAAAGTTTGCTTACGTAAAAATGATTCCTAGCAAAAAAGTTTTAAAAAACCCGCTGCTTATAAAAAACGGCTGAACAGATTTTCATGAAACATGGCTAAAAACACTCAAGATAAAATTATCTATGACACAAAAATAACTAAACGAAAATCATTTCATCCGTTTGGGAGTTAGGATATCACACACAGATACATAGATCCCTTTCTTTCTGCGTCGGGAGTTAAATGAATTTTCAGGTCCAAGATTAAGATATTACGTCCTACTGAATCCTCTCCAATCTGGTGTTGCACTTCGTATTTTCAATTTACGCATCCGGGCGCGGTTCGAGTGATTTCTTGGCAACGGGAAAATCCGCGGCAGTGTTATTGGAGAAAATTTAAAGTGTCCGACTCTTATACTGTCCAGTTATATTGGATGTGGTTTTTGTAAAGAAACAAATCATCGGCTCAACAAGAGATGGTTACGGATTCCATGCAGATTTTCTTTTCAAATTATCCTTCTGACTGTAGCCGACTGAATTTTTAACGGATATGAGGGAACAGCAATGTAGGTTTGAGTTTTATCAATTAAATATTTTCAATAAATATATATATAATGTTATCTTTTCTGATTTGTACTCATACCAAAAACTTAATATTTTAAAGTACAAGAAGTCATTCAAATCATATTGCTTCTAGTTTTTGCAATGAATAAAAACGTAAGTCACTACCAAACTTAAAATTCTAGTCATCATAACCGTATTGTCGATGGAGAGATTCGCAAAAACTTTGCAATCTCACGTGAAAATTCGTGTACAATTTCGTTACATCCCTCCCTCGATCGGAAAGTGTGGAAAGATCACGTAATGAAAAACCTACGGTGTAACACATAGAGGCGGGAGCGTGTCCTTTAATACAGCTTAATGGGAGACAGGAGCATGGGGATGATGGAAAACAAATGCCTCTAGTCGCTGAGAGCTTGCCTCTGAACGGGGCCACTAAATAGGCGAAGGAGCTTTCATTATTCTAAGATATACGGGGTGGGTGTGAGACTAAGTCTATGACACCAGAAGTACTATCGAGCCTAACTATCTTAAGATCTGAAATCACTTGCACCTCGCGTTTTTTTTTTTGATGTAGCGCCCGTTTTGGTGTCGTGTATTCAAGCGATTTCCGTTGGGAAGCGGTAAGGCGCCAAACACCTCAAACGATACATGTCGAATTGATAACATAAAAAATATATAAAAAAATACGGAATGGTATTTCCCAGGCAGCTTAGTAACTAGAAGTTACAGACAACATAATTACTTTTGATCTGCCTCAGGGACCAAACCAATTAAGGTCAAATTACAATCTTAAAGATGAAGTGAAACGATGGTTACTTAAAAATTAAGTAACCAATTTTTTTGCTTGGCGATACAAATTTTATCACTAAGCGGTACATTAGGATCATCATAATTTGACCAACAATACAACGACACACCAATAATTTAACTGAACTAAAATTGAATATATAATAAAGTTCTCTAACTCGAGCATACCTATAAATAAGCTCGCTCCTTCATAACCTCAATTTCCATGATTTATCTGTCGCAAAATCTCTTTTCTCGTGGCCCCTACTCAAGCACAATATTATACCCTTGGCGGTTCTTGTAACGATCTGTGCCGGTAATATCGCTTTGTGGCGCAAAGCCTGAAGCATTGCTGTCGTCCGTCCCTTTCATCACTATACGGTGTGAGGGGGAGGGTGTCTAGCCGTTTGTTAGTAGTGTCGCTCTGGTTGTTAATATAAAACCTGTATATTCTTTGAATAAGGTCTTTGTTGCTCAAAGCGAAGAACTTGTTATAATATCTTTGGTGTAATAGCCTCACTCCGGCGCTGTTTACTTGAGTCTTTTCTTCGCCTCAGTGATTCAAGCTGCCGCATTGTTTAAGGTTTTCGAGGGCGTTTCGAGTTATGAATCATTGAACTTAACGCGTGGGGGTAATAGAAACGTCTCAATTACTATAGGTACTGCAAATGTGACGTAATATGCTGTATTTTTATTGCACTGATAAAATAAAAATTTAATACAAATGAAGATACTATGAACTTTGATAGTCAATGTGTAACAGAAAATTTGGGAGGAAAGTACGTGTTTCAGACTGAAATGGCGTCGCACTATCTTCAAAAGCGTCAAAAATTTGGAAAAAATGCATATAGAAGATGTTGATGTAAGACGCCAAGTCCGTAAGACACGGCCAAAACCCACATACAATGTGTGGCCTGTAATAGGAGCACTAAATTATAGTATTCGTAGTTACCTTGACCTGGTCATAGTGCTCCAAAATGCTTTGACTAAAAGATATAGTAATCCAAAGTTATAATCTCTAGTCGATGTATATCAAAATCGCTAACTCGTTGTAGTAAA
This sequence comes from Pyrausta aurata, assembly GCA_963584085.1. Classification (NCBI taxonomy): domain Eukaryota; kingdom Metazoa; phylum Arthropoda; class Insecta; order Lepidoptera; family Crambidae; genus Pyrausta; species Pyrausta aurata. Next base: position 10,438,186 of record OY757271.1, on the reverse strand, counting down.
TGACAATGTCATGTTCTATGTCTGGTCTCATTTGTTTGCAATACATTGCTGGTTCGATTTATTTTATTAGAAAATAACAATAAATTTATTTTTCAGTTTAAAAAATTAAAACCATTTAGTATAAATTACTCGTCACTTAAAGGGCCTATATTTTAATTTTTTGCTCCTATTACAGGTCACGCCCTGTATAACATACACCTACAACTCCGCAGGGCAGCTTTACTGTTCGCCGTGTGGCGAGTTGTTTTTTTCAAAGAGTAAAATGAAATTTATTTTTTGGTTCAACTGTTGTCTGGTTTGAATTGGGTTTTTAGTTGATTTTCATCAAATCAATGAGAGGTAAACAATGTGAACGATGGTTTAATATCGATTTGACCGTTCCAACGCACTAACGCACGTTTGCTAACGAAATGTTAGCAAATATATTCTATCAAATAGGTAATTGCGAAAATCGGTCTCTGTTTGGGTTGTCAGCCAAACAAACATTATTGGTAATCATAACCAATATTCTCACATAGGCCCAGTTTCGTGATCGATATATCACGGCAATGTTAGTGTCGATAGTTAACTCATATGTAAATGTCGTTAGCAATAGTTGTATATTTACGATTGTGCGTGTTTTTAAGAAAAAATACCTCAGCCAATGGTAATTAATAACTATTCTGACATAAGTTTAAGTTTAGTCCGTAAATATTCAACTGCTGGTAACGACATTTAAAAAAACCGGTTAAGTGCGTGTCGGACCCGCGCACTGAGGGTTCCGTGCCAACCTTAACTGAATTCAGGGTCCACTTACTTTCACTTAACGAAAACATCACAATATATTGCGACAGCAAAAATAACTTTGTTTTTCATAGTGTTTGTATGAAAGACAAAGTTATATTTGCGGTTGATAAAAATGTGCAATATCTCAAAAACTACTGGTTCGATCTCCTTCAAACCAATTTTCGTTGCAAGTTTTTGTTGAGATCTACATTATATATTTTTTTCAAAATTTTCACTTTCTTAGTTCAAAAGTTAGAGGGGGGGGGACGCCCATTTTACCACTTTGGAAGCGTCTATATCTCAAACCTTACACTTTAAGAAAAAATGGTTTTAGAAACCTCAACATCATTTTAAAAGACCTATCCATAGACACCCCACACGCATAGGTTTGAGTAAAAAAAAATTTTTAGGTTTTAGTTTCATGTATGGGAGCCCCCCCTTAAATATGATTTTTTCTTACTTTTTGTATCTGAATCGAAAAGCGGTGAACAAAATACACCTACCTACCAAGTTTCAGCTATGTGATGCTTATAGTTTCAGAATAAAGTGGCTGTGACATACGGACGGACAGACAGACAGACAGACAGACAGACAGACAGACAGACAGACAGACAGACAGACTTGACGAAACTATAAGGGTTCCGTTTTTTGCCATTCGGCTACGGAACCCTAAAAACTATCAACCAACTGGGCCTAGAATTTAGTTTCAGAAATCCAATTGATTTACTGTCAAAAGCCGGCTTTCGGGTTAGCCAGTAGCCGAAAATGGCTGCTAATCCAAACAAACCGTGTGATGGACATTTCAGACTTTAGACAAAATACAGCATATGAGACTAGAACTTGGCATTGATGGGATTTTGGCAACCCCTCCCCCCCTCTTTTAACGGACCCCGATTTTAGCAACCATTTAAGTTTAATAATAATTTCGGAGCTTGTTGGATGTTTGATGTTACGTGCAACATGCATAAATATTGCATTGCGTAAATTGAAAACAGTTCTGTTATGTATTGTTACATTAGTTGTGGACTATGTTTCGAATTGTGTCTGATATAACGTTGATTTTTTAAATTCGCCATATTTTCTTCAATCACGTTAGCGATAAAATAAAAATAAAAATTGCACTGTAAGCTGTGTTTGAAGGACTTTATGCCTTAAGACATTCTTAACCAGTTAACCGCTTGGGAATGCATTTCAATCAGTGGCGGAACATTACCTAACAATAACTGAAAGTGGTACAACAAAAAAAAGTTGAAAAATGCGCAATGCACAAATAAATATTAAGATATAAAAGCAAAAATTAAGGCTGGACTTTGAAGACGTTATGAATTAAAATTAAACCTACGATTATAAATAAATAAATCATGACAACTAGCGCACAAATTTTAATCTAAAAAGATCAAAGCGTATCTGGCACGTAGGATTTTCATTTCAAAACTACTTTTTTATCTCACGAAGACTTTCTAACTTCTAAAGTGGCAGAAAGATAATACGAAAAGAAAGATGTAAAAAGTCTGGAATTCTGATGAAATCATCTAGATAATGGAATCTCTGTGAACTTGACTATATAACATGACCTTTCGTTAGTATATGGACCTGAAGTTCCAAATTAAAGTGCTGACTAGTTTCATGAACACAAAAACTTGGCATTGGAATATGAAAAGGTGGACACTATTTTAAATGACTTTCTGATCTAAGAGATATCCTAAAATAGATTTTATGAGCAGTAATTGGCCTTCAGATCCTCAATCTGGAATTCTCTTCTGTCAAATAAATTTCACATTTTCCTATATCTCTGAGTAAACGTATTTTAGAGCACTATGACCAGGTCAAGGCAACTATGGTGATTACAATTTTTTTTCCTATTTCAGGTAATAGGATGTATATTTCAATCTAAATGGAGCGCCTATGATGTCCCTTTTAATCTGTCCTCTGCTCGTGTGTGTATCCCTATCAAAGCAAACTTCACAGTGCATTTTCTCGTATCGCACCAACACAAAGCTTAGGGTATCGTTCCCAAGTATTAGCCTGGTATTAATTGGGAAGGCTTACATCGCCGTTGGTCGGATTAGTTAGATCGACACGTGGCATTATCTAGCGATAGCCGGCTAGGACCTAGATAGTGTACTAGGGATAGGAGGGATATTATTGATGATACTTATTGAGTCTTTGATCCTCATTTTGGTGAGCATGTTCTGTAAATAAATACGAGTATTTTATTTTATTGTTGATTTTTGTCATCTCTGCCATATTGGTTGAGGTGATTTTAAAACAACCAAACAAGATTTTATTCTGAAATACGGTTATGCTTTTTAGATACAAGTTTATTTTCCAAATGAATGATGCACAAATCCAATCAATCAAAACAGTATTTTTTTTAATAAAACACAATTTACGGATAATTTCGCGATAATTTATTTGATTTTTCATCCCGACGTTTCGAACACTTTACAGCGTCCGTGGTCACGGGGTAGACTAAGATGTTATTTGTCATTTACATAGTTTTGAAAAATATTAAACTACCATCATACTCATAATTAATTTACGTTCCTATCCACGCAGAAAGAGCTAACCGTGTCTTGAGATCTTGCAGTGAGTGGTCTGGCTTGGGTCTTCGATAGAACCGGATCCCATGCTGGTGGAATTTTCCAACCATCTTCTCTGTTGAAATTTGGATGTTTTCTAATTTCTATGGCTTCACGTAACATACGAGGAACGAACCGACGTTCTTTTGAAAGTATTTTGGGTTGGTCAAAACGTATGAAGTGGTTGGGTTTGTCTAAAGCATGTTCACACACTGCAGATTTCATGTTCCGTCTATGTTTTACGTCAGCTATATGTTCTTTTATCCGTACGCCTACACTTCGTTTGGTTTGTCTATACACCCCTGCATCTTGAAGAGGTATGGTGCACTTGACAGGTGGTAAAAATTGGTTGTAAGTAAGTAAGTAAGCGGCTTGAAATAAGTCTTGATGGAAGCTCGCTTCAAGATATTTCCAATCTTGTCAGTGACCCCCTTAATGTAAGGTAGTACGGCAGGTGGGCGTTCAACTGTAATGGGCTTGGCCGTGGCACGGGGTCTGCAACGAACCTACCTTCCTTACATGCTGAAGTTCAGCAGTCAGGTGTTGGTCGTCACAGATGCCCATCGCTCTCTGAAACAAAGTTTTGCCCACGGTAGCTAACTGTGAAGGATGATGGTGAGATGCACCATTGAGATATTTATCTGTATGGGTGGCCTTTCTAAAAACTGTGTGGCTAAGAGTATGGTCAGGATTTCTAGTTAGTAAAACATCTAAGAAAGCTAGTTTATTGTTTGCCTCAATTTCCATGGTGAATTGTATTTTTGGATGAATAGAATTAAGATGGTTCAAAAAAGCAGAAACTTTATCAGTGGGTAATACTGTGAAGGTGTCATCTACGTACCGTTTATAAAACCTTGGTGATATTGGTGATGAGCTCAGAGCTGTGGCCACGAAATCTTCCATGAAGATATCAGCAACAACAGGTGATACTGGGGAACCCATCGCCACACCATCAACTTGTATGTAGAATTCACCGTCATATAATAAATAGCCAGATGTCAGGCAATGCTCTAGTAGTTCTGCATATTCAACAGGCATATCCAATTCAACTAACTTCCTTGTGGTAATTTCAATGCAGTCCTTCACTGGTAAACTTGTAAATAGGGACTGGACATCAAAACTAACCATTGTTTCATTTTCTGCCAATTGCAAGGTCTTGATTTGGCTTATGAAGTCATAGGAATCCTTGACATGTGCCGTGGTTCCTCCTCGTAGCACGGATAGTGTTTTTGCCACATGCTTAGCAAGTCTGTAGGTTGGTGAATCAATCTAACTCACAATAGGACGAAGAGGAACATTGGTCTTATGTATTTTAGGCAGCCCATATAACTTAGGTGGTTTTGCACATGTTGGCACTAATTGCTTAACATCAAGACTTAAACTATCGCTATGTTTTTTCACTAGGTCGCTGGTTTTCTTTAAAATTTTGTTGGTTTGATCTGTTTTGACATGTTTGTAGGTTGTTTCGTCCGACAGCAACTGCGACATATTAAGTTTATAATCTGATGTATCCATTATTACCGTAGCGTTTCCTTTATGTGCACGTAAAATTGTCAGTTCTGGTTTAGTTTTCAGGTTTTTTAAAGCTAAATATTGGTCACGAGAAAGATTTGACTTCGGTATTTTACTATGTCGCAGGACTGATGATATGTCTTGTCGTAATGATTCCGCGTCTTCTTTCTTCAATTCATTCTTTACTAAACAATCTTCTACGCTGCAAATTATGTTTTCAAAAGGAATATTTCGCGGTGTTACTGCAAAATTGAGACCTTTACTTAGAATATCAATGGTGTTATCATCCAATGTTTGTTTTGATAAATTGACGACTGCCCGATTTTTGTTGTCTATGGTTGGATATTTGACATTAGATGCGTTCCGTTTCGATAGATTTTGCGATGATAGTTTGTTGTATTTGAGTTATTTTGCATCCGTTGTATTTTGACGTTTCGCGTTTATTAAGTACCTGAATACATTCTTCAAAATCTAGTTGGGACAGTTTTAATTTCAATTCTTGACATAGATTTTCCACGGTTGCATTTAAATGGACAAGGTCACTATGGTGTTGATGAATGAGATGACGGAGCATTTTTCGACTTGCCTGGTTTAGGATCTTCGCACTCCCGCGTATGTCTTTCTTTGGTGTAATTTGTACACATCGTGGGATGAGGTTGTGGTCTCTGCACCTCTTAAGGAAATTTAAAGATGATATTTTCCTCGCGCGTTTCGTCTTGAGATCTTCCAACCGGCGGATTTTGTTCGCGGTAAGGGGCATTAAGGGGGTCACTGACAAGATTGGAAATATCTTGAAGCGAGCTTCCATCAAGACTTATTTCAAGCCGCCAAAGAAGATAAACCAATTTTTACCACCTGTCAAGTGCACCATACCTCTTCAAGATGCAGGGGTGTATATACTGGAATGTGACTGTGGCCTTTCCTACATCGGGCAAACCAAACGAAGTGTAGGCGTACGGATAAAAGAACATATAGCTGACGTAAAACATAGACGGAACATGAAATCTGCAGTGTGTGAACATGCTTTAGACAAACCCAACCACTTCATACGTTTTGACCAACCCAAAATACTTTCAAAAGAACGTCGGTTCGTTCCTCGTATGTTACGTGAAGCCATAGAAATTAGAAAACATCCAAATTTCAACAGAGAAGATGGTTGGAAAATTCCACCAGCATGGGATCCGGTTCTATCGAAGACCCAAGCCAGACCACTCACTGCAAGATCTCAAGACACGGTTAGCTCTTTCTGCGTGGATAGGAACGTAAATTAATTATGAGTATGAAGGTAGTTTAATATTTTTCAAAACTATGTAAATGACAAATAACATCTTAGTCTACCCCGTGACCACGGACGCTGTAAAGTGTTCGAAACGTCGGGATGAAAAATCAAATAAATTATCGCGAAATTATCCGTAAATTGTGTTTTTTTAAATGTGTAATATTCGTGTAAACTTCAGAAATAAGTATGTTAACCAGTATTTTTTTTATCAAATAGCCGATTATGTTACCACTGTTTGCAAATTCCAGAGAATGGAAGACTGTTAACGCCATAAATTTCCTTTTAAGAGTCAAATTTTATATTCTATCCGAGATCAAAGAATAATAACGGTAGAATATTAAGCTATCTCCAAATTAGTCTCTATCGAATATTCATTGGAAACTACGACAATGCACAGTCTGGCACCGATCAAGTAAAGTGAAGTCACTTCGTAGAGTTAAATTGGCACTCACCTCCATCTACTTTTGATTATAACTTTTCTTGTGTTTGAATTTTTCTGGCGAATAAGAAGACTGCATAACTGCATTTTAGATGTAAGCAATTGATACAAAGTACAATAAATTTAAATCATTGAACTAATTACTAGCGTAGGTTCATCATCATCATCATCATCATTATCAGCCAAAGGACGTCCACTGCTGAACATAGGCCTACCCTACGGCCTTCCAAAGCGGCCGATCACTAGCGGTCTGCATCCAGTTTGATCCTGCGATCCTTACAAGGTCGTCTGTCCATCTTGTCGGTGGACGTCTTACGCTGCGTCTTTGGTCAAAGGGTCTCCAATCTAGAACTATTTTGTCCCAACGGCCATCAGTTCTTCGCGCTATGTGCCCTGCCACTTGAGTTTAGTGATTCTCATGGCTATGTCCGTTACCTTAGTTCTTCCCCCTCACATGAGAGCATAGGTTTTAACGTAGTAACAACAAAGTGAATGACGTAATTACAACAAAAAACAAACCATAATTAGCTACGAATAGTTTTCATTCGTGGTATTTGTGATTTTGTTCATTTGAATGTATAATTCCAAGGTTTTGGGACTGTGGTGAATACAAATAGGATAAACTCTAAAATTAATTTACTGTAGGGACATCAAACAACCAGAAATTTGCCTATTCCGTACTTATTCAATTACAGGTAACAATGTTTGTACACAGATAGCAATCAGACAAGTTCTATCAAGTAGAAACTCTGTTAGTATAATTGAAAAAGTTACATTTACCGTACCTTGTTTTCCATTTCCATTCCTATTTACAGATAATGGACCTTGGAGTATTGCTACTAACAAATAGCATAACTCGATAGTTTGATTTCAAAAGAAAAATCCCTTACAATGGTAAAGCTTGCAATAAAACTATGATCTATACAAATAGAGTTGAAGCAAGTTACTTAGAATTGGTTCCTGTGTGATTGAAATTATATATATAAGTTCGTGGATTAACGTCTGTTTTGATTTGAATAATACTGCACGTAATTTGTACCCGCGACGGAACGTGGTTGTATGCGTTTGGGGTGAGAGGATGTTTGAGTGTTTGTGTCACAAACAAATGTACCCATTCATATCCCGAACGGCTTGTTAATACTCATATTCATTTCATTGTATTATTATTATATTTCTATTTTTGTTTCAGGTACGTTAACTCCGTAATTCCTCTGAAGTTATAAATGGTGAAATGTCTGTAAGTGCTTCTGTAATTGAAATTGTATACGCTTCTTCAGACAACATAGGAATTCTTCTTTCATAACCATGTTACGGTAGCGCTCAAACTGTAATGGCGACCTAAATAGCATCAGTACCCTTATCACGAAGAACTATCGTATACGTAAGCGTATCGAGAAATGTCAATTCTTATGGAAATTGGACTAGCGCCCCTGGCGGTGCGTAGAGAAATTACTTTTTTAATATGGATTTTGACATTTCTCGATATGTTTACGCATTCGATAGTTTTTCGTGCTAAGGACACAGTACCCCAATCACGAATAATAGCGTCAAAGTATTTGTATAGTAACGTAATCATTACTTATTACTTATATTACGAGAATTAGAAAGCGCCTCTATCGGACGTAAAACAAACTAAAAAATTGACACTCGAATAACTTAATATATTTCAATAATTTTAATTAAATAGATTTAACTTGTTTCCGGACGTGCCATATTTACGTTAGTATGATGTCATCTGCGTTAATGCTTTCGAGCTTACTATACGACACGGGAGTGCTTCGTGCTGCCGACTGACGTAAACTCGCTAGGATTACGCGACGAATACGTCAAATGTTCCTGATTGGGGTACAGTTCTCAAGCCAAAAGTTTTCTTGACAAGAAAAATACTATTGAGAGTTGCACCGGAGCTGATTACGACAACTTCAAAAAAGTCACGTCACGTTCTCTGTTTGGCTTTCACGGTAATGTTGACCATACGTGTATTTTGGAATCATTTAATTATAAAAGATTTGATAAGAAGATATTTAAATTAATTAACGAAATCGTTTTGGTTATCTCGATAGCATACCTAATAAATCTCTAGATACTACCTTGTGATTTGTTCTTAATAGAAACTAGCTATTTGCAGATTGTGGTAGGCAAAAATACGAGTAACAAGTAAGATAATATTTTATTTCCATACAAAAACAGTAAAAAATGGGCTCACTGTCTTTTTTTAAGTTATTTATCAAAATTAGCTTTCATACTTTCCGCAAGAGATATCCCATCTTTTGTCTTATCCAGCGTGCCCTGACACTGTATGCTAGAAGACCTTATGTGTGGAAACGATAAGGCATTCCGCGTCGCCAATTACTGGGCACAACAAATGTAAGTCGCTTTAAAAAGAAGAAGCTTTTCATATTTTGAGCCCTTAATTCTTTTCATATCGGTGGCACACAATCTACGCGTACTACGTCTTCAATTGAATCTGAATGCATCTATTCAGAGGCTGTCTTTCTGAGGATTACCCCAGCTAATCGTATTGATTCCTCTGTGTGAGCGCAAGTGGATGTGGAAGTGTAAAGCAATTGTCGAAAATCATTAATCATCATAATCATCATAAGCAATCATTTTAATGCGCTACCTAATTTGAAACAAGATCGAAACAATTCTTAACCAAATTATAAGGACAGGGACAAAATGTATTATTTAACCCATGTAGTCATCAAATTACTAATAATAATGCCATGCCAGCGGTCGCGGGTTCAAATCCATCCATATTATGTAGGTATAGGATTAAAAATAAAAAAAAATATTGCAAAGAAAATCCGTATGTAAATAACAATTATAGTTGCAATTTCCCAAACATTCGCCCTTTATCTACCTTATTCATTATTTATTTATTTATTTATCTAAGATGAGCTTAAGAAGATATCAAACCTACCTATTGCATCTTTGATAGAATCTGAGCAGATCTATTCAGGGTCTGCCCTTTGAAGGATTATCTGTGCTAATAGCATTGATTCTCCCTGCAGGGTATTCAGTCCTGGGCGCAAATAGGTGTGTTAGCGAGACGGGATTGCCATTTATTGGTTCTAATTAATACCTGGTCTGCGGTCAGAATTAATGTCAGGTTAACAAAGACAACGACTGCTTACGAATATTCAAAATTTGTACAAAGCAATATCTTGCAGATCATTTTTTATCTTTTGGAGAACAGCTGCCCAAAACCGTGTGGAAAAAAGGTAGAGAGGTCTTTGCCCTGTAGTGGGATGCTACATGCTATTAGTAATAATACTTAATAACACATTACCGCATGATAATTAATCAAAACATTGTAATTGTACATATAAGTCCAGATTTAAAATTTCGACCTTTCATTCAAAAGTTGTTGTTCATTGGACGTTCAAAACTGTGAATAAAGTTCTCAACACAAAACTCAAAACTGCAAACGTAGAGTTCTTCAAAATCTGGTCGTGTCTCTATAATGAATTATTCATAATTCAAGCTTATTATTTGGAAGCGCATGCCAAGCCACCTGACATGATGTTCCACAATGAGCGACGTGAGGGAAATTTAGATTTTTACCCGCCCCCGCCGCCTGAATTAGGGGGCATATGTCAGTCAGATGCAAATGAGACACGTGCTGATGTGAGCATACGTTTTGACGAGTGAGTGATGGTAACACAACAGGTTTAAAGTCTGTTTTGCTTTGCCTGGCCATTACTGTAAACCATCTAGACATTCGTTTTTAGCAAAGTTATTAATTTTAAATAAGATAAAAACAAATTTTACAACCAACATAGGTAACACGTCTTCATTTTTAAATATACCACACAAAAGCAGCTGTAGTAAAAATGGTAGTGACTGTTACGAGTGATTCGACAAAGTTGGATTAGTGAACGGGGTATCGTTTCAAAAAAAAATTATACAGTGGCTTGATAATCATTACATAATCATAACAATTAACAAATAAGTACTAATTTGATTGTTTCACGAGAAGCTGCTTAAAATTATAAGTAGTTTGCTTTAAACAAATTAGTTTTCAACATAATTTTGCAAAGGTTGTCTTAAAATCATAATAACTTTCAATTATTAAGAAGCGTTTTTGTCTTGGAATCGAAGTCTATGTCTACTTATTTAATAAAAACTCAAATTTAAACTAAATTCTGTTACGGCTAATAATAAAGCTGGCTGGTTTCTAGCTCAAAGGATTAGCATAGCTATCCAACGCGGCAACGCAGCCAGCATTATAGCCTCCTTGCCAGAAGGAAATGGTTTCGTTTTTTAACACGTTCCGGGACAGTGCCCGCCTACAGGCGTGAAAACAATAAAACATCTATTGTGTCTGGAGTTGTGTCCCGGAACGTGTTAATAAGGTCGTCTTATTTTTAAGTTGCATGTCTAAGTTTTATAGTGTCCATGTTGCATGTTTAAGTATACGTTTAGAAAAGATCTCTCGCAAAGAAAAATGGTAATAACAACACGAAAGTTACTAAGCATTATTTGCTTATTAAGTACTTTTCAATTGGGTATTTGACAATTTTATAAAAAGTATTTTATTGTATTCTTAGGACACTAAAGATACGTTTAATAATTGTTTATTTTATTTTTAAAGTTAATTTATAACAAAAACAGTCATTTTAAATAATACGATTCAAAATTCCCGCCAAAACAGCAAGTCACGTGACAAATTAGGCCGTGACGTCATGATTCAATAAACAGTTAAGTGAATGATCCTGTGTAAACTGTTTTTCTTGAAATCTCGAAGAAATGGCTTCGTCATCATACAAAGTTTGCACAGTTCCTTGCTGTACAAGTACAACAATAAAAAATCCCAATAAATTATTTATTCATGTGCCACAGTCGGGGCCTTTTCGTAAAAAGTGGCTGCAATTAGCACGACGCGATCCGTCCACTGTATCACCTAAATCTTCAATTTATTTTTGCGAGGACCATTTTGATGTGAGTATTATTCATTTATTTAGTCGTCAAATACTGGTATTATAGTGATAAATACCAAATAATTTTAAAATAAAATTACTTGTGAGGTTAGTATTTTCCATATAAATAATACTTGTTTGTTTTATTACAGCTGCCAAATGACATGGAAAATTACATGAAGTACCATATTAAGGGCTCTGTCTCAGCAATAAGATATGAAACCATCTTGTGTACCAACTAAATTTGAATGTCAACCTGATCGTTTAAAGAGAACAGCTACAACTATGCCTCGGTCTGCAGTAATAAAAAGGCAGCGTGCATCATTAATAGAAGAGATACTTGCACAAGAAACTTGTTCACCCTCCACTAGCAACATAGAATTACAGCATAGTAACATAGGAACTGGAGGTAAGTCTAAATTGTAAAGCGATACTATTTGTGTACAACTAAATCACTATCACTACATAGTATAAAACAAAGTCGCTTCCCGATGTCTGTATGTGTGTAAATATGCTTAGATCTTTAAAACCACACAACGGATTTTGATGCAGTTTTCAACTATATATAGAGCAATTCTTGAGCAAGGTTTTGGTGTATGTATGTACCCCGGGCATAGCCGGGGCGAGTCGCTAGTCTATGCTATAAGCAGAAGCCAAAGGGAGAATGATGTTTGTTATTTTTCAACCCCCAAGGCAAAAACGACAGGGTTTTACAAGTTTGATGTGTGTGTGTGTGTGTGTAAATGTATATGTAGTCTGGCATCATAGCTCCCAAACGGATGATCCGATTTTAATGGGTTTTTTTGTTTGAAAGGTATATCTGTCGAGAGTGTTCTTAGCTATGTTTGGTGTAAATCTATGGTTGGGGTTGTTTTTAATTTTTAATTTATACTTGTTTCAGATGTACAAGTACCTGATGAGGAGCTGCATTTTATTAAAGAAACCCAAAATAAATCAATTCAAGTCTTTATGCTATTTTTATTTCTTTATTTTATTTTATTTAGTCTTTATTTCTTTTTCGAACTTTATGCTCAGGGCATATTCTGCATTTCACTGTGCACAGAGTGTGGTCACGTTTTAATTGAACATAACCAATAGCATCATCACCATAGGACTGTCTTGATGATCTGTAAATAGAAATATTTCAATAAAATAATTATGAAAAAAAATTGTAAATGGTCAGCAGACCATGTTACTCATCAATGTATTAGTAGTTATATTTTGATAGACACTTTTTGCATTCTAAAACTGCTTCAGTTAATTATAAATTATTACCTACCGCAATATAACCCGAAATATATTTTTGACATACATAACCAACAAAGTAAATCATGACAAAAAATATCAAAATTTTAAGGCTAAGGACATCGATTGAATTAGAACATTATGAATATATGTATATTAGATAGATACCGTTTTTATACTTACACTGAAGTTTTCACGTTTCTAAATTCTGCAGAACAGAAGTCCGGGTTTGATGCAAAGAAATTTGCAATCATAAACGAATCAACTTTTGGCAGATTAGCACTATCAGCTTTTATAAAGTCTTTCTCCACTTGCATTTTGACTGAATAACTAATAAAATCAACACAAAATTATTAATAAAATAACACCACCGTACAAAAGTAACAGGGCAATTTGTTTCACAGACCAAACAAGATTTGTTTGTTTATTGAATCGTGACGTCACGCGTTCTGATTGGCTAGTGAGCCGTTTGAGTTTTGTTATTGCACAGATGCAAATTTCTTATTTATTTTTAAGAAATAAAAATATTTATAATGTTTAATTTGTAAATTGACATAGTTATTCTGAATCAGCATCTTGAAATCTACATAATTCAATTATTTTCTTATTTAATTGTTAGCCATGTCAAATACCGAATTGTCAGGTTATTGTTTACAGAGTTTTATCAAAAAAAAAAACAATTGGCATTAAATAAACAACTATCTCAAAACGTCCGCTGATCTCTCTTTTTTGAAAATACAAATGTCTGATACATAGTTTGGACTACAAATGGAGAATACACGTTGCTGTATACTACATACATACTCTGGATTTATTACCAACGAAACGAGAACATCTGTCACCAAACAGCACGAACAAATTAGCTTATTAATGTGTGTGTTTTGTTGGAATCTATACTATAACATTATAAAGCTAAAGAGTTTGCTAGTTTGAACGCACTAATCTCGGGAACTACTGGCTGGACGGATTAAATATTTTTGAATTGAATAGTTTATTTATCGGGAAAGGCTTTAGGCTATAAAACATCACTGCTGGTTAAACAATATTTAAAAACTTTAACTATTTAGGTTTCCTTTATAACCTCTTTAGTGCATGTTAAAACTTTCTAGAGAATAAATGCAATACTTGGGTCTTATTTCATCACGTTAACAGAAAAGGCATCCCGCAATGTTTCGCATATTTACTTCAGTCAAAGCTTCAGCTTACAAATGTTTATCTGCATAGAAAAACCAAGGTAGTTCTTTACAAGAAGAAAATGCTAGCAAACAGAAAAGAAAATGCTAGCGAACAGTTTTTTTTTATTTTTCACCTGTTTCTTTATTTTCAACAGTTCTCAGCGGTGTTTGTAGGGAACTCATGTTTTGTACAGGATTTACATAGCATCGTGATTGCGTAAATTGCGGAGAGCGTTCGGAATGAAATAATGTCTGACAGGCGAGTGACGTGCGTGATTATTTATCGACGTCGCCCGAAAAGTTTCACAAGGTTTATAAAAATCGCATTTATCGTCGAAAATATTGTCAATGTAAAAAAGTGCTTCAACATCTTATCCTCGACGGAACATAAGAAAGCGGTATTTAGTTGACATCCAGTGAAGTGGAGTTCTGTTATAAGTAAACCTACTTATACATTTCCCAATTCATTTTATAGCCCATTGTTTCATTTCAAGAGTCAAAACTTTGACTATCATTTTAATGGGTTTAGTTAAACGGTAGATATACACAAGACAGTATTATTTATGTTTGTTCTATTATAACTGTATCTTTCCTTAATAATATATAATAAGATATGCTATCAATCAATGCTTAAATGCTATAATCAACCAATTTATTTGGCAATTATGACAAAAATCCTCACAAATCCATAAGGCAAAATCTCTATCACCAAAAAACCAACTATTTTGAATATTAAAATTGATGGTTTTTTCATTTAAGTAGACTTTTGTTTACGACAAGGTTATGGTATAATCAATCGATATCATTGGAAACCCATCACTAAAATCGAATGTGCGTATCTTACACGTGTTGCGACAGATAACAGCCAGATGTTGTCGATTTCTTTTCTCTCCCCAGAGAGTCCTAATTCGATGCGACGTAAAAACCTGCGTGATAATTTTGACGCAATATGTTTTCGTTCTAATAACGATTTCGTTGTACACAAAAATATTAATAGTTTTTATTTACGACTCGTTCAAAGGATCAAACACATTTTGTATGGGTGAATGGCTTTTGAGGTCTCCGAAAAATGACTTTTTAAAAATATTTGCATTTTGTTGAACAAAACGGGTGTGTAATATATAATATAACAACATATCATATAAAGTTCAAAACATATACAATCACATGATATAATTTTGATTAATATAACACTTTTTTAGTATAATGATGGAATGATATAATTTTGAATGATATAATTTTAAAACGTATAACAAACGATTGAGCTAAAATCAATTGATATAACAACATTTAATATAACATTTACATGATATAATAATTAAAACAAATAATGTTTATTTAGTATAATAACATTTAGTATAACATTCATGTACGATAACACTCTTTTTATATAATATTTAAAACATATAATGATAACTTCATAAAACTCCTATTTATATGATATCATATATAATATAATATAAAAACAATTACATCAAAGAAAACGCAGCTGCTACGTTATTCAAGGCTTGCAGGATGCAGGCAATGATGCAAGCAAGCAGGCAAGCACCATGCAAGCAGGCATACAGCATGCAAGCAGGCATGCAGCATGCAAGCAGCATGCAAGCAAGCACACATGCATCATTAATTCCACGTCTCCGGCGCTGCGGGAAGTGCAGCCTCTCCGCCCTTGCGCAACAAAGCGCAGTCACCCACTCTCACCTCCACAGCTTCGGCTTTTTGGTCGCCTCGGCCTTCGGCCTTCGGCGACCAGCCTCAGCCGCTCCGGCTCGCACGGGTGCCTGCCCCTTGTTACAGCGGGCGGAGGCTGCTCTCCCTCCGCGCCTCCGGCTTCTAAATTACACTCTTGTATCGGGCAGACAAGTACCACGGCGAAGTGACCACGGCGAGTCGGGGATAACATAATTCAGATTTTTGATAATTAGTTTTAAAAAAACAATTGAAATTAAACCAAGTGAAGGTTATATTAATTTGACGGTTATTTCTTTTAATCATTATTTGAAACGTTATTATCTCAAATAATAGTTATATGAAATAATGCGTATGTCAAACAAAATTATATCAAATGAATGATATATAAAATAAGTTTTATTTCAAATGTTTTTATAAGATATGAACGTTATACTAAATGGTATTATATAAAATGAATATTATGTGAAGTAAACGTTATGATAAACAAAATTATATCATGTGTTTTTATAACAAATGTTTCTTATGTAAAGTGATCGTTATTAAAGTTGAATTATATCAAATGATTGTATAACAAATGAGACGCACCCGAACAAAACAATCCTCATTTTCAGTCTTCACGTAAAACAATAACAGTTCAGCAACCACTAAGCTATGTGGCGAATTTCAGTTGGTAATTTGCGGTGAAAGAAATAATTATTTTATTTTCCCTCTGAACGCATTGACAAACCAAAAAATTACACGCGGATTCCATAAAACTTACCTTTTGTATGGTTAACTATATAGGCATGGTATATTTTAAGGTACATCATTAGTAATCACGTTAAAATAATTACAGAAACCACAATTGAAACAAATATATTAATCAATGATTTCTTCTTTTGATTGTGTGTTCGTAACAATTTTTTCTCTACAATTGTAACTTAATTAGAGTTCTTAGATATACGAGTACGAGAAGTTGACATGGCGTTGATACGAATTCGGCCGCTGCTATTGTCAAATATCGGTCTTGTGTTTTGGTTTTCTAACTAGAAGGTGCTTCGGCACTTAGTGTCTCTTCCATCTTTTTTTCTCTTTCCTGTTAACATCTCAAACCTGCGACAATATTTTGCACTAATGTCCACAAAAATCATTACAAAAAGCTGTGAAAAGCAACACCAAAGGGAAAACCTTGTATTTCTTTTATGACTAAACCGCACTAAACGAACGAACGGCTCCGAAATTCGACCCCGCATTTAATATAACCCTGTATTTGTATAAAGGAATGGCAGAAATAAAATCAGTTTTAAAATAAGTGGGCTGGAGGTAAATAAATCGAATTTTACCAATCTATGCGTGTTTTTGATTGGACTGGTTTAATAACATCGTTAAAAGGTATCGAATTTGTGGTAGTTTAATGTTGTTGGGGAAGAGTAAAATGAAAAGTGATTTTCGAAATGAAATGTCGCGTTTTGGGAAGTGTAAAGTTTTCCTTTTAGAGAAATTGTAGGAAAAACTTGTTTCACAATCGACAAATAAACACTAACTATTGAATTATTTAAATAGTTAACGTCATTTCTTATAAGGTGTCTAGCAGATAACGCTAACCAGAGCTTATTTAGACATTATAAAACAGGCTATATATATCTTGTATTTACGAGATAAAGTGCTCTTCTTCTTAAATGACACTGCTTTTCGGAACACCTGGTCATAGCAAAGGGATTGCAAAAAGATTCGTTGGTAAAATATGCTGGCCGTCGCGGGTTCGAATCCTGCAAGGGGCAAATGGTTGTGTGATGAGCACGAACATTTGTACCTAAGTCATGGATGTTATATGTATTTAAGTATATATGGGAGACGCCCCCGTCATAATGTTGTCTGGTACTTCGTAACACAAGGAAGAAAATTCCTTACCACGAAACCAGACAATTGGTGTGTTGTCTGGCGCATATTTATTTATTGTAAAAGAGATAAATGAACGCCTTCCTCCTACCATCTCTAACTAACAGATAACAAAATGGAATAACTACTTAGCTTAGAACTAGTAGTCATGCAATTTCATATACCCCACCCCTCTCCTGATATTAAGTAGCTATTCCACAGTAACAAGTCATCGTAATCTCATCTCTACCCGCTTGTTTTAAGGTCCAGTTTGGTGTTTCTCTTGCATTTTCTCAATTCATTCGACAGTGAGCGATGAAGCCAGGAAAACTAAATATGAGGAAGAGCTCATATTCGTATGGTAATGTGTCATTGTAAGCAGACGATACGAAAGAAGTGTGGCAACTAATTATGCCTTGGCTTACAATATTTCTATTTTATTTAAGTAAGTGTCGAACGCAAACCAATGTAAATTCGCATTGTTGGCGAAATATTTTCTATTTGCTATTAAACGAGTTAATTAACGTACCTACGTTTAGTTTTCTGAAACTAACTTTCTATAAGAAATAAAAAATCTTGGTACCTTTGAACCAGAACTCAGCAGATATTGCAAAAACAAAAAATGTATAAACAATTAGAATCAGATTTCAGGTGCGGTAGTCTGGACATAATTTTACTGTTGAATTTTTATTTTAGATAAGCTAAGGTAACTCTTTATTGAACATAATATTAATCAATTTACAATTTGATTTTGATTTGAATCAATTTACAAATTCGTTTAATGGAAATGTACAATTTAGGTGGTCTTATCGCTTGAAGCGATCTCTTCCAGACAAAGCTACCGCATCAAAGATACAGTTTTGTAAAAAAAATACCACTTTAACTAAATAAACTGGGGAAGGCCTATGTTCATCAGTGGACGACCTTTGGCTGATAATGATGATGAATTAAATAAAATTGCGCAGTGTTTTGTTTTTGCACCTTGCTAGAAACATAACAAAAAAATTGGGGGCTCCAATAACATTGGTCTATTATAACAGATCCGTGTAATTACGGGCAGCTAATGATCCGCAAACGTAAATTGTCCGCAAACAATATAGTTACACTAAATAATTGCTGGCCCCATGGTTTTTATGGCGCGGACGATATTGAGGCTATTTCTCGTTGAGTTCACTCGGGTTTTTACCTTTTTTTGGTTAGTGGGATGATTAATAGACTAATGGGAAGTGATTCGGACAGAAAAATATTATGTAAGAATGAACAAATTAAAACCGTATAATGAACTTCTGAATTAGTATCCAATGGGTATAGGCACTGTTAGTTTTAAAAATTAAATCAACACGATCTATTTAATGAACTAAAGAGAGAATTATATCTCGCCCTGGTGCCTATAATAAAAACGTAAAACATAAATCTTACCAAGCCTTTGTTTCGAAATGTTTGCCTTACAAATACATTAAGATAACACATTGTGAAAGGCGTAAATATTTCACTTGATATTCTCTAATATCCACATAATACATGCCCTAGGTCTTGGCTTCAATAGATTAAATCTATTGTTATGAGAAGCCTTAGAAAACACAATGAGATCATTTTGCATGTTATCTGAAATGCTATTGATCTCATAGAAGGTTGATGGTCACTAAAAACGATCTTTTGGAGTACAGATTATGTTTTCTCTCAATACCATTGTATTACTTAAAAGCATATAATCTGGTAATGAAAAATGAAAATGAAGAGCTGAACAATATACAATTTGAGACACAAAAATAAAGGCGTTTAGTCATAGTAAAAATAAAAATAATCGTTTGTAAGTTATACTCTGATTTTTAATTAGATAGATCAGAATGACAGCTTCAATGGAACTTTTTATTTTTTAATGTTGTTAGCATAGTACCCATAGTGTTGTAACAATTCAATTGTACGCGATTAATGGAAATTGTGATATGAATTTTCATTGATGTGATTTTACTATTATGATAAATTATACACGTTAAACGTTACATAAAGCTACAAATAAACGTAATACATAAAACAGTTTTTGTAAGGAGTAGAAAAATCTTGGTTTCTCTCGCAATAGAAATATTTTTGTATTGTCTTACCTATTTTGACTTTTTAATACTTTCTATAAATTAATTCATTGAAATAATTATGATTTTTGTAGGATTCCTGATTTTTATAAACAGATTTTATTTGAAGATTTTAATATCGATTAATACGACAATTGAATGAATATGAAACTTTTGATTATTAAGGACCAACACTATTTTTAAATTACGAAAAAGGGGCCACCAACCAAATGTTATTTTAGTCTATCTAATTAAAAATCAGAGTATATACTACGAACTAGAAATGATAGGTTTAATAAAAAGAACTAGCTAATAACGAATCACAACAATTTTATCAGCGGCCAGCATTATTATTGTTCGAAAAACAAAAGAAAAACTGGCCGATAATTCTATTTCTTAAAAAAAAATACTCAATACCCAAGGCAGTTCGTTCAAAACTTGCGCCGATGAGCGAGCTATCAGTGCGCTGCAGGCGGCGGTCAATTTGCTGCACATGTGATATGCCGGGCCAAGAAATTCAGTTAACCCATGACCGTTTTGTAGGGAGATCCTGATAAATTGCTTTACGGGATATTTGTTACTTTTCTGCTGACTTACAGCGAAGGTTAGTTCTAATGCACCTTGAAAGTTTGGTGCATCGGCGGTTTAAAGACGAGGCGGGTGGCAACTGAAATTTTGAAGGTGTGTACAAAATACGCTTTTTAAATATATAGATTTTTAATAAAAATATCTTAGTTCTATTAAGGTGTTTCAATTCTGTGATCTGTAGTATAGATTTGACACGGGTTCGGGTGCGGATTCAAATACAACAAGATTATAATGAGTAGTTGCTACAAAAACAAAATATATATAAATATATCAAAATTATACTATTCTGTTATAATAGTTTGCGTTGTGTCAACGCTTAGCATGTGTGCAAAGCCCGCACGCACACAGCGACACAAGGAGATCGACCCATACAGCGGCGAGCAATGACTTTTCGGTTTCCGTCCTCCCAATACATCAAACGATAGCGTATTTTTTGTATTTTTATTTCACATTATAATTGTTAACTAGACTCAATTTCGTATTATTTCAATCGTCCATGACGATCCGCAAGGAATCCAGACACTCTTCTACACGTTGAAACAGTCTATCGAGGTTGACAAAGGCTATATGAAATATTAAAATACTGCCAAATTATCTTGAAACTATCAAGTTGGTAAAAGATTCTTAGACTTAAGAATAAAACTGTTTATTCCTAAAAGGTACCACAAGTTTTGATTTGATGTTGTTATATTTGTGCAATAGAGCTGGTACATCCTCTCCAATATCAACTAACTCGCAATACCACGAACTTATCCTGTATCTACGCTCGATCTACAGTCAATCGATCGATATACCACGTTTGCACAAAGGTGACCTGGCGTTAGCCGGCACTCAGTAATGAATACCCTGGCACCTCACGTCATTAATCTCCAAAACCATAGTGTGAGTTTCCGAACCCTATTAAACTTGCCTCCGCCATCGAACTACTGACTTTCATATGAGTTGGAAACAAAAGAGCTGATGTAATTTCTAAATGAACATGGAAAATATAAGATTTTAAACTTTGTTGCATTTTAAAACTAAACGATGAGACCATGACTCGTGTAACCGGGTCGAAACGTCGGGAAGGTAAATACCATTTTTACCTTTTAAACAAGTGAAAGTTGCATAAAATCTCGTCAATTGAGAAGTGAACATGGAAAAGGGATAAATCTACACTTTTTACTTGTACTTATAATAATACAAAGCTGAAGAGTTTGTTCGTTTGAACGCGCGTGACAGAAGGGGTAGGGTAAATTAAAGAGATGTCTTCAGATCGAGTCTCTATAATCAACTGATCTTATACTACAACAGTCATCGTTAGTACTTATGCTACGAACTACGAGCTACGGTTTGTTTACATTATTCAGATAAGTACTACGCTACGAAGGGCGCTGTCACGCGCACTTATCTCAGAAACTACTAGACCAATTTGAAAAATATTATCTATAAGGTCAAATCGTTTTAAGTGAAAATATTTTAACAGTGTCTTTGTATACATCATAAAAACAGCACACTTTCATTAAGTATTTTTTTTATTTCACTTTTATTATTTTATTTAGCAAAGACAATATCATTTTTTTTCAAAACAGCACCCTGACAATTTAAAAAGTTATCTTCTTCATTGGCTTTGCTTCTCTCAATTCAATGCCCAAACCTTTTTTTTTCTAAGCTTGAACTGGATAAATTTTAAAATAAAAAAAAACATACCTTAGTCTCCAATTTTCTCAAAAACTAGCGGATAAAACCCTAAAGTATTTTCTACAAAAAATGAAAGAAAGAAAGAAAGAAAGAAACATTTATTTGACACACTTGTTGTGTGTACAGACATAATAAAAATAATAATTTAAAAAACATGATTGTGTATCAAAATGCCTCCCTCCCGCTCAGCACTAAATGATTAGTTTTAGGTGCTGAATTAACCCTTTAAATATTATCATTTAAAACGAGGTGACCTTATATATCTTAAAATTTATCTAAGTTATAAAATACACGCTGCAACGGAAGGGGAGGAAACAAACTTAAAACGCGCGGACGCATTCGCAGTGGACCGCTAGTTAATAATAAAATGCTTTTACAATTTACTTAATTAAAATTGTAAAATTTTTAATTTTACGTCACGCAATGACGTATCCATGAGACCAAGAATTTCGCGCGGTCAGACCGACAGCACGGTAGCTCAATTGGAAGAGCAGTTGGCCCGGTTAGCCAGAAAGATGCTGGTTCGAGTCCTGCCCGTGCGCAATTTTTGGTTTCATATTTCATCTTTTAAGAATAAAATGCTTATTATTATTATTATTTTTGTTTGTAATGAGTGAAGATGGAAAGTTAAAGCCCAATATGAATAAGATTACTAAAATATTTTCTAGCAAGTTACAAAACAGATTCCTAAGATGGAGTGGTCCATTGATTATTTACGGAAAGATGAACAACGAAGTGATCCTTTTAGTTTTTTTTTCTTTTATGGTAGTTGTAGAACCCTAAAAACAGACTTCAAGTTCCCTTATTTATAGACGAACAGCTCATTGTGTCTATCGGGTGTGAATATCTATTCAATCATTTACCTTAGAATATTTTCCAAAAACATAGGTTTTATTTACTCTGTCGTCGAGAATCAGTTACACAATGCAGGCATAATTTCAAAATCATAACGTTTTGTACGTTTAAAAACCTTATTCTCCTATATAAAAATAAGTCGGGTTTTCCTCCCTGACGCTATAACTCCAGGACGCACTAACTGATTTCCACGGTTTTGCATTAGTTGGAAAGGTCAGTTTATGAAAACGGGGCCGGGGCGGGACGGGGCTAGGGGTGAAACGAAGTTCGCTGGGACCGCTAGTTAGGGTTCCATACCTCAAAAGGAAATAACGGAACCCTTATAGGATCACTTTGTTGTCCGTCCGTCCGTCCGTCCGTCCGTCTGTCAAGACCCTTTTTCTCACGAACGCGTGGAGGTATGAAGCTGAAATTTATATCAATTACTCAGGTCTACTGTCCCTTGAAGCTGTGAAAAAATCAAACTTCTAAGCCAACGCAATCAAAAGATACAGCCGTTTATGCCGCAAATTTTCGACACTTGCAAGGGAATCAAAACCTACAGGGTGCTTCCCGTGAACTCAGAATCTTGAAATTTGGTACGAAGCAACGTCTTATAGCATAGATAAAGAAACCATAAATTTTTAGTTACATCACATAATATATATATTTTTTTAATAATTTTAAACTTACTACCCATTTCCTCATAAACGCGTAGAGGTATTAAATTGATATTCATACCAAATACTCAGGTCTATAAAACCTTTAAGCTGTAACATAATCAAACTTCTATGTCAACGCAATCAAAAGAAACAGCAATTTAAGCTGCATATTTTGAAACTCGCAAGTACTCGCAAGGGAATCAAAACCTAAAGGGTACTTCCAGTCGACCTAGAATCTTGAAATTTGGCATGAAGCAACGTTTTATAGCACACATAAAGGAAAAATTCCGAAAACCTTAAATTTTTAGTTACATTACAAAATATATTTTTTTTAATAAATATAAACTTATTACTTTTTTCCTCATGAACGCGTCTTGCAGGTTTGTACGGAATCCTCGGTGCGCGAGTCCGACTCGCACTTGGCCGGTTTTTTTTTTATAATTGTAATCTATTGAAGTGGGCATTCAAAATTAAGTTATCTTTCACAAAATTCCTGCTCTACGACAGACCGACGAATGATAAAGACGTAACAAGATTACAAGGGCTGAGTTAATTCACGGTTCTGTCCTCTGTTTAATTTTAAAACCAATTACGTTGTACTAAAACTAATCTAATATAATGGTTTTAGAATGTTTTTAAAATTATTTCATCTTTAATAATCTAATATACGTCTATTTTAAAACTGGCTAAATAAGTTTTGAGCCCGTGCATATTTTCATCTATTAAACTACTGGATTTATTTAATTAGCGCGATTATTAGATTCTACGGCGCCGCGCCGTAGAGATGGGGCCGCGGCCTTAGGCCCAATTTATTCATCGATAGTAATGATAAAGTTGCGTTACCAGCGGTTGAATATTTACGATTATGTGTATTTTGAGAAAAAACTACCCTAACCAAATGTCAGAATAGCTATTTTAATGACCATTCGTTAACTTACTTTTTCTTCAAAACACACAAATCGTAAATATGCAACCGCTGGTAGGTAACGTCACTTTACCATTACTATCGATCAATTGGGCCTTAGGCGTGAGAGATTGCGATAGCACATCAAAATCGTACCCTACCCAGTGCTCAACTATTGCCATTCAATAAGTTTGTTGACATTAATTCAAGTCAACCTAAAGTCGTCCATAGCCGCCCAATTCAGACGTTGACAAACGTTGTTATGGTGGGTCCAATTCTGTGAACGGACTAATTGTCCGAATCAGACCCCAGTCGGATGCGGCATATCGATTCGTCATCCCAAGATGTCGGCTGATTTAATTAATTCCAAATTTATTGTCCGAAGGGTTGAACGGACCGGAATTTATTTTTGTTGAAATATTGTGTTTCTTTCCGGGATTTAGATGGATGAGAACTGATTACTTTCCCGGCAGCGATTGTTTGACGCCCTTTGATTCTTTTGCGAACGTTTTAATTGATTGCCTACCCGTAGGCCCGGGTATTCGTTTGTTCTGAAGACAGTTGATGAATTGCATCAGATGCTGTCATGTTTCTTAATTAAAAGATAATAATTAATTAAATTAGAAATATGCAAAATACAACCAGAGTAATCTGGTAGCGTTAACCGGCTAGATAGTAACGTGGCCTAAAAATATTTTAGTATGTTCTGCTCTGAGGACCTGTTTCGCTATATTATGACTTGCGAATAGACTGAAGTGCTCACAGAGTCACTGAAAAATCATCACCATTCAAAGGACGTCCACTGCTAAACAAAAGCCTCCCCCGCGATTTTCCACAGCGACCGGTTGTGAGCGGTCTGCATCCAGTGCGATCCTGCGATCTTCAGGTCGTCTGTCCATTTTTTCGGTGAAAGATCATTGTGATTAAATATAATTAAATAACAGTCGTAGTTATAAATATGTACCTGTAAACATAGCGGTCAGCATCCAGTTTGATCCTGCGATCTTCCGAAGGTCAACTGTCTATCTTGTCGGTGAAATATCATTGTGATGAAACATAATTAGATAATCAAAATAATGAGAACGTCATTTTGTATGAAGTAGTGGACAGGTATCGCTAATGGGAACGTATTCAGACATTGTAAAACGCGGTAAGGAAATCATACTAACAAATATACACATAGGTATACTGATATTTCCCTACCTTTCCACTTTTACAGGTCGATGTTTCATTATCGTACTTTTATTTTGCAGGTGTGTTGTATCAAAGCAAACGTTGAGAATTCTCAGACATGAGTAAGATACGAGATTATCTCCATTGTTTGTCAGACAAACGTTGGTATGAAACCTTTCTGGTGCAACGTATCCAACTGAGAGCTTTATTTATCCGTTGTTCCTCGTTTTATAACGTAACTCGGTAAATATAGCAAACATGGGCTAATATAGTTTTAACTGACGTTTTAAAATCGGCCCTTGGTCGTATTTTAGTGCCTCTGGATGAGTGTTAACATCGTACTTTGGAATCGTATTTCGTATCAAGTTAAAAACCTTAATCATTTTGTTGTATAGTTCTAAGGTCATGCAATATAACCTTCTTTAACAAATTGAATTCTGTTTTGATAAATCTGATACTAAGCCAGACAGTTCTTCATTAACAGCTCTATTGACCTTTCATGAGAGGGAGTCCAAAACAGTGGAGGCTTCGTCCTCGCATATTCATCAGGTTATCATTGCGGGCGCAGCGTGAAATATTCAGCTACCCGCTTGTTTATTAGACACTAGTTTCAGCGGTTTTGATGTGAATTGGTTTGACTGTCATTGTATTTAAAATTAGGCTCTGTTGCAAAACTTTGACTGTTGGAAGTGCCTAATTGTTCAAGCAAACAAACGACCAAATTAGAAGTTTAATTTACTGTCAAAGCTCTAAGTATTAGGAGTTTTATTCCTTCTCAGCATGGGAGAATATTGACAGCCTTCACTTTGACTCGATTTTTTTAAAGTTGTTAAGTTATCATTTCCCTTTGTTCATAAAAATCTTTGCATATTAAAATGCAATATAAAGTTACAATAGGCTGGCCATATGTTTTGAAATTGATTCTAATCTGTGTTTACGTTTGTAAGCAGGGTGTTGTCTTAGCATCAAGTAAGTAAACAGGCAGGGCATTGAGACTATGCCACGTCGGGTCTAGTCAAGATCAAGAGCGAGAGCTTATATAAGCTAATAGTAAGGGGGCAGGATAATGTGTTATCTGGACAGAAAAATCCAGGTGCATATTTTTTTTCTGTTCAGAAATTCTCAGGGTAGCCCGGAGTTTGGAAGTTGGCGGTGTTTCACCCCCGTGCCTCGGAAAGCACGTTAAGCCGTTGGTCCTGCGTCTGATCTCTCTCCGGTCGTGTCAGATTTCTGTTCCATCGGGCTATGAGAGTGAAATGAATAGAGAGTGCCCCTGTGTTTGCGCACACACTTGTGCACTATAATATGTCCCGCGCAGTCGGTTAGTTGTTGTGACTGGCCACCGTAGTCGAAATCGGCTAGGGGGACTATTATTATTATCATTAATGTGTTATAGGACCAGTAAAAGTAGCTTTAAACAGAATCACAGTAACCAAATGCCATGAATTCCGCGCACTACAACGAGCGGTGGCCAAACAAAGTGCATCTGATAAACAAACCATGGCGGTGAATGTTTTACGCGACCGAAGCGTAACGAGCCAATGAATATGCGCGGGCATTCTCGGAACTATGATATTTGATCGTAGACTGCGGCACGTAAGTTTTGGTGACACAATGGCTCATGTTTTGTGTCGTTTTTCTTTTTTTTTAATGCAATCCCATGATTAGCTAAAGAAACAAAGAAAAACATAGTTTATCTGAGATAAAAGCTTGCTATAAACGGAAGGCATCCGACATATCGTCAAAAAGTCAATGTATGTTTAATGGATGATGTAAAATACTTATTAACAACAGCTAAGAAATCAAATCAATCATCAATTTCCTCTACAGTGTTTTAAAGCTCCATTCATTTCCAAATTCATCCTATTCTACGCTATCCACTACAAGTCGTTTGTAAACTAGCTTACACTATTTTCCAAACCAACTTCTTAACCCATAAATTCAAGAGAAACTCTAAAAACGCAAATAAAACTGTCCCGATCAGTTCGCCGATAACAACAGACATTAAGCGCTAAACAGCTGTTGACACTAGCGCCTCTAAATAAGTTTTAGCACTACCAGGTGGCGCGGACGGGGCGATTACCGTAAAATGCTAAAATAACGCTGCAGCCTGTATAGCGCGAAAGAGGCGTATTGTACAGCTCAGCTCCCTTTGTTGCCAAGCATTGTTCGGTGTCAGAGCCATCCCGAGCACAATGGATAGAAAAATTGGCTTCCTACAGCTGGTTATTAATTTATTTCATAATAGATTTCGTTTGGGCCTTTTCTATGGCCGATGGAAATTGAAAAAGTGTTATTATTTTTGTTTTTTTGCGGTCTACGCTTGTTCTTTTTGGAAAATTTTAGGCTAGGCATTTGGTTAGGTCGTTGAACTTGAGCTTCTTTTATTAAAATGTAACTTAATATCTCTTACTCAAATTAATAATTTGTTTATTAAAAGCATACCGCCACAAGCTGTAGTCATTAAAATTACTCACAAACTTCGTACAAAATAACTATTTATATCATTAAGAAGCTGGCATCGTAACATCTTCGTAATTATATTATTTTTGAGTACTTAACTAAATCAGCCATTCAGTTAAATTAATATTATATTATACAGTAATTGAAAACATAATTATTAACAAATACCCGAAGGAACTTAAAACTAGTATCTGATACTACAAGTTAACGAAACCCAAGTGTATTCAAAAACTACTCTTACCATTAGTTAGATAGTCAAAATGCCAAGAAAGTATGAGATAATCCTAATTAATAACACTTTCACTTAAAATCGCCATAGAACAGCAACAGCCTTAACCCTTAATACATCCTTCAAAAATTAAGCACGGTCATAAAGTCAAATGAAACAATTACCGAACTGGAAAAGTTCGAAACAGGGTTTGGAACACGAACGGAGTCGTAACAAGTTTCGTCACGCGAGTACGTTTCCGCGGGAACGACAAAAAGGCGGGACGGGTCGCACTTGTATATTTATCTGGGGATAATGCAACTGGCTGGTTTGAAAGGTTAAAAAATGTTTTTTTTTATTACGGTTAGCTTAACTTTAATAAAAACAACATTTTTGGTTCAAGCCAAACGCTAGAGTTACGGTCAAATGTCTAACAAAAAAACTGTCTGTTAGAATTAAAAAGTAAAAAATGTAGAAAGATAGCACTGATTCTCTTCCACGAGCTAGCTAGATATTTAAATTATCAACAAGTGAAAACGAGGTCGGAAAGCGGGCTTTTTAGGAAATCACATATTATGCCCCTGTAAATATAAATAAATATATAAATATGCGCCAGACAACACCAATTTTCTGGATTCGTGGTAATGAATTTTCTTCCTTGTGTTACGAAGTACCAGACAACGATTATGACGGGGGCGTCTCCCATAAATACTTAAATACATATAACATCCATGACAAATGTACAAATGTACGTGCTCATCACACAAACTTTTGCCTGTGTTTGTTCTTTGATGTTCAATTACTATTAGTCTCGTTTATCCTACTACTATTATAAAGGCGAAAGTTTGTAAGTATGGATGTATGGATGTATGGATGTATGGATGTATGGATGTTTGTTACTCTTTCACGTAAAAACTACTGAATGGATTTGAATGAAACTTTACCACAATATAGCTTATACATCAGAATAACATATAGGCTACAATTTTAGAGGTTTCTAATGTGAGGTCGTAAAAAAAACACATTTTTTGCGCTACTAGACGGGACGAACCTGAAGTCCACGCGAACGAAGTCGCGGGCAGAAGCTAGTTCATTTATAATTCTTGCCATTTTCCTATTAAATAAGCGTTTTTGTATTTGTTATATTGCGTCAGGCAATTTGTCCTTATTAATAACACCGAGACTGCATTAGGTTAGGCGGGACTAGGTCTTCCTGAAAGAGTATACTTATAAAATTATAAAAATGTTTTTGGTACGAGAGTTTTAAATAAACCAATCAACGTCAAGGCTTGGTGCACCCTTATTAAGCCACACCAAAAGCACTCCGTTCCAGTTACGAGAAACTTATTCTAGATGAGTGCGGCGGGCTAACAAGTTTTGTCACGCGGCTTCGCTCCGAGGGATACAGCGAAAGGGCGGGACAACCGACCGGACTAAAGATCCGTGTGTAATATACGTTACGTTCCAAGTGTGTTTATTTTTTGGGAGGTGTGACGTATTTAGTTTTTTATTTTATTTACTGACTGTCACGTGTAGTGCAAAACTAACGCTTTTAACTTTTTTTGTCTCCACAAAGCAAACTCAAAATTATCTATGGCTTCGATTTTTAAAACTGAAATGACAGACGTTTTTTTTGCTAGCTACACCTTATAATGTTAGAAAACATTTCCCACTAACTTAAAAATTACTTGTCCACTATTGACTGACGGTCTTCTCTCTTGAGACCGAGTCAACAAGTTTTATCACGTGACACTTGCTCACGCCACCTTTAGCCAACAACATCGAAAAGGCGGGACTCTCGGTCCAAAAGCAAACGTGAGTGCAGAGGAGTGACGCTACGTGTGTTAGCTGGTAGACAAATTGGCATCAATGTCTTAAAGGGATGTTGTATTTCAAATGTCACCTCAAAAGGACACGTGGATATAAACAGTCAAACCGTAAGGGAGGGGAGGGGGGGGGGGGTACATTCAGCAGAAGGAGATCCTTTGGCTGTTAAATATTAAGAGTTTATGAGTTTTTAAAAGGCTCCGACATATTTAAGTCTTGCACCAATCAGAATCTTGATTGTCATCTTAATTTAAGGGTGAATTTAACCTTTTCGGTCACCAACAAGTAGATTTATTGAATTTTTATTATGGTTACTAAATTTCACTTTAATATGACACAAAAAATATGTTTTAACATGTCATGTCAAACGCTAGACATCACCGCTATTTCTGTTTCCCACTAACTTTCTATGCGAGCTAACAGTAGTGGTTGAAAAAATTCATCGCGCATTTAACTTTGCAATGTATTAAGCATACATTTTTGAATTTCAAATCGGCTGATTAACATTTTGTTTTTAGAGCTAAGAGTACCTTGGGCAAAAGTAAGGCTAAGACATTAAACATGTAAAAATATGACCTCGGTGAATGAATTTCACCTTGGTCTGTTGCTATTATTTTGGTGTGGGTATTCTACCCAGTTGTTCCTACTGTTCCGTAAAAGACACACCTTAGTTATTAGATACGACTTGTAGTTATATCAAGGAGCTGACTATTTATCAGTTTTACATGTTTGCATTTAAAATTAGTAAAAAAAAATATACTTTTCTATGTTCTTAATAAATTTATCAACCCATTTATTACAAAATTTAACTTTGAAAAAATATTTTACTAAGTTAATAACTAATTTTAAACAAACAAATTTTGTTCATGTTTGGCACATAGTACCTTATGTATTTAAGACAGAATTTTTCCGGAACATCTGGGCCCAGATAACTAGAACAGGCGAAGCTAATTTTCAGGTAGAGATATTTATTCAACGTTCCGAAAGGGGACTCTGTATATTGTTTTGATTAAAATTAATTAAACGCCACGTCTCTGTCGTAAGTTACACTATCGAACGTTACTAATAGATGATCATATTTTTAAAAGTATATCTAAAGATGATTAAAATATTTTTAATTATTTTTCGTGACTAGGCACTATTATTATCTACTGCATCATAAATGAGAAGATATGGGTACACTCACTACTTATGTTTCGTTATGCCAATTATTAGGCTTGCGACATAATCAATACTCTCTCATTATATGAAATTTCCAGAGATACCTATATACTATACTAGAATCAGAAAAATAATTTTTAAGCTACCTACATCTTTTGTGTTTTGGCAAATAAGTGCTATTTGATAAATGAATAGAGAATGCTACAAGGCGTAGCTTTAAGCCCACTTTTTGATTTAATACACAAAATTGAGAAAATTCGGTATACTCGTCGAGCCTTAAACACGTTCATGAATTATAAATGTGTGCGCTTAATTTGTGCTAAATTATACTTTAAAGAGAATCTTTTTGTGTCTACTCAAAGGAACGTTACCGTCTTTAATGTTTGGATTTGCATGAAATTGAATAGAAAAATATAATTTTACTTGCATGTGCTGTGTTTCGAGCGAAAATGAAATTGGCTGTTTAATTTATTCCAAAACAAAAATCCAGACAATGTTAGCAAGCCTCACTGATATTTTTTTACACATAATTTGTGTATTAATTAAAATAGTCGGGTGCATATTAATGTATAGAATTTTCTACTTTCAGAAATTATATATTTGAAACCCAAAATAATAAATGCGGTAATTTCCATCCCTGCATTTAGGTGAATGGCATAATGACGTCGCCTTGTGTTCAAATACAGTCATCACCACTTTTTTTTTTTGGTTTCGCTGGAAAATGCCTTACGCATACCTGCCGCCCTCGGGGGAGGGCAGCAGGTTATGTGGGACTCTCCCCGAACGGGGCATACCCACTAAAAACCAGCGGCGTTCTCGGGAGCCATGAGTTCGGGGCCACGAGTCAGCGCCATAAGCACACATCCGCGGCCCCTCACTGACTAGACCGACACACGGTCTCACCCGATCTGGAGAGGGCAAGAGCCCCTGCCTTCAGTGCCAGAGGAGGAAGAGTCCTCCGGCTTGATGTCCCGATGATGCGTAGAACGCATTACACACCATCGCGCCTCTTAGTGGGAAGCGGACGCCCCCGCGTCCGCGACCCGAGGCACAGGGAGGGGCATGTGCAGGTGGTGGAGGTTCCGCCTGCGCCCAGAATACAGTCATCACCAGCTACAACTGCGTCCAAGTTGACCAAGCAAGTAATTTTAAACAACCGGGTCGTAAAGCCTGACCCGCAGACTACCAACAATTACATTGAAATTTCCTTCCGACCTAATTCCATCTTCAGTAGCATTCGCGTGTTCTGTATCAGTTGGATCTCTGACTGCTCACGGTTCATAACAATTATTACAAAAATCTACGATAAGACCCACGATAATTGCCTCAAGCTGGATTTACGCTTTCGCCCCTTTAGCGGCGTAAGTTTATTGTTAAACAAGATTATTTTATGGCTCACTGTGTTGGTTTGCAACATTTTTACAGTGGTCCTTTAAAAGTTTAACTGCTTCAAACTAGTTCAAGCCGGAATATGCTTGCTTTGTTTCTGAAGATTTTAGCATGTTTATATGAATTTGGAATTCTTTCTTTGTGTTGTTTTTCGTTATTGTTTTTCCAAACGTTTCTTTTAGAGTTTATGTTTTAAATACTTTTGGATTATGATCTTTTTAGTTAATTATATGATTCATTTGTAGCATTTTATGTTTTTAACCTTCTTCTTATTGTCATTTCCATGACCTACTAAAGATGACGGCAAACCAAAAAAGTGATCGGTTTTTCCTCCCATTTCGTTCAATATTGCTTTGAAAAGCGTTACCCTTTTTTCCAAGCCCATAAGATTTTCCCGCAAGTGTAGGTAACATTTTGCAAACGTTTGATCCCGTATAACTTGGCAAAGTGGCTTAGTTTGATGCTTTGAGCATAAGTTGAGCTCGGGGGAAGTTTGACCGATACGGTTTGTTGTGCTGCCTAAACTGCAATGCTGGAGGGGTATCGTCCAATAACAATTTTAAAGAGTTCGTAATATCTTGTGCGGAAAATATGGGAAGCGATTTTACAAATATTCTTGAATGGGTTTTTCTTTTCAGTGATTTTCATAATCTGCATGTTCTTACTTATTTCTGAAGTTTACGCGAATATAACACATTTAATAAAACACAATTTACGGATAATTTCGTATTAATTTACTTTACTTTACAGCGCTCGTGGTCACGGGGTAGACTACCCCGTGACCACGAAAACGTCGTCGTTCGAAACGTCGGGATGAAAAAATCAAATAAATTATCGCAAAATTATCCGTAAATTGTGCTGCGTGGTCTTAATTCTAAAATACAGTATTGCTAACCTCCTACTTTTTGAAGCAGATTTGATACGGTCAACTCTATTTCACTCAGATAATAAAACGGTATTAACATCATAATTAATTGTATTTGCGGTACCAATACAAATTATCAAGTTCTATTTTGAAGTTATTGTTAGCATTTGTATTTGCATTAGCCAGACTAGACAAGTACTAGCTAAATCAAGTACAAGGCACTTTAGTAACTACCTCCATGTTAAACATGCATAAATAACAACTAACTTCCCGACGTAGATTGCTTCAATATTTGTTTGTTCCTTGCTTCTCCTGATTTGCCTTTGATTATGAAGATTTGCTGATTCTGATGTTCAGTAGTTAAGATTCGGTTATGCAAATCCCTAAGGAATTGAGTTGGTAGTTATTGGCAATGTTGCAATCCATTAATAATAAGGATCTAGAGTTTGTAATTGATATTATGTCTGGAACAGTGTATATGTTACATTTGGTTTCATAATTGAAACTTTGGGGGATGCCGTATTTAGCTGTGGACGTCCTTTGACTGATAATGATGATGACTGCGAGTCTATAGGAGTCTATGTCTGATTGTTAGATTTGGTTAACAGCATCGTTTTCATTTCCTTTATTTTATAAAACAAAAACTACTTCAAATAATGAGTGGGTTTTCAATTCATTGTGTATGGTTTATTGAACACAACGTCTGTTTTTTAACATGTCACCGAACGCGAACCACTGTCGTTTAGCAGTTCATTTCATACTTTCGAACCATTACGAACGCAGAACGGGAATACTTTGACGAAAACAAACTTCTGCCAGTTTACTTACAAATGGAAAAACCTGATTGGAATTCTTAAGATTGTGCTAAAGCGCCGGCCGAACAATACATCACGGACCAAAGGAACGGTTAGAGAACGCAATTAGAGTTAACTTTATTCATTTGTACGAAATAACCGGCTTGGCAATGTGCAGTGGTAGTGATGTAGAGATGTCGGATAATCTGTATCTGTCGAAAAGTACGCGTAATTTTGCGGCTCGTTCGTGATTTTTGTGACATTTTTAAATAATAAACTTGTGTGTCCATTGATTTTAATACGTCAATTTACTTTCACTGTTTTTATTTTTATCTCAAAAAGTTATACACATCTTATTGTTCACCTTTCACTCATCTATGATATTTAAACATTAGGAAGTCAAGAGCTTTTATATAGAATCCTGGCAATGATAAAACATTCCGCACTCAACAGACACATATTTCTCTAATAGTTATAATACATTTTTGAATGGACTGCTTTAAAATAAAAAGGTCATTGACATCACTGGCAGTAATTCAACAAAAGCACCACTCGACTCCGGACCGTGGTAATTTGAGTACGAAGCAAAGAGGCTAGATTGTAAAATGGGAAAACAAGGAAGAATGGTTTAGCTCAATGAATAGTACCAACGTATTCAACGTATTTTATGCGCGGAGAACATTTGTTTGCATTTAATCTAGTTAGTCAAGGATGCATAATGTTACTCTGCTCTTATTCCGCTTGCGAGATACGCTTTTGATAGTAATATACTTAATTGAATCGCAACCTAAATAGTAAAATGCAGAGGTTTCCAAAATCTCCTGATTTTTTAATATTTTTACAAAAGATTCAAGCATATTTTTGGTCAGCCCTAATTGCATGTTTTTTTTGCCTAAAAGTAAGAATCATGAAAATCTGTCAACTCGTTCTTGAGTTGTAAGTGATGAAACTACAACGACTTTCTTTTATGTAAATAGAAGATGAGATAAATATAAAATTAAAGATAGAAATAAAAAAAAACATCCTATGACCTAAATATATCAATATACATTCAAGGTCAAAGGTCAGCTTCAAAAAGAATTCGTCTATCAAATTGTGTAAGACTGGCAGCTTATTAAAAAACTCTTTTGAATTTAGAACAACTAAAATTTACGGTCCAAGAAAACTTCGTTACATAACTAGTCTGAGCATTCTAGCCAGCCATTCCGGAGTGATTGGTGGCGAACCAGCTGGTTCAATAACAATATTGACTCCAATAAATCCTTGTCTTGCCGAACCCGACTGTTTGGAGTTCGAACTAAGGACTGACGCAAACATGTGCTAGTTCGGGAATCTAAATACTGGTAGCTGTTTGTTGGCTACAGAATTTTAAAGTTTTTGTAAATAGTAATGAGTTTTGTGACATAAAAAGGTTAGGAAAAATAAATGCTGGCTAGTGGTACAAATGT
This sequence comes from Pyrausta aurata, assembly GCA_963584085.1. Lineage (NCBI taxonomy): Eukaryota > Metazoa > Arthropoda > Insecta > Lepidoptera > Crambidae > Pyrausta > Pyrausta aurata. The sequence continues at coordinate 10,402,653 of OY757271.1, read as the reverse complement.
GATCATTTGTGCGAGCATTATTTAGTTAGCATACAATGTTACAAAGACGCACATTGTGACAAAACAAAAAAAATCCTTGGATACATATACAATGGCTCTTAGGATTACAAAATTAACAGAATTCAAAAGGTTTAGTTGACGGTAAGATATGGGTTTTATTTTAAATTGTGAAGTGAATTTTTATTGAAGATGGAAAGATTTAAGAGAAACCATTCTTTTGAATACGGATATTGTAGCGCTACAGAAATGTGTCAACAACAAAGAAAAATAACATGTTTTGAACCCAGTTGCTTAACCAAACGCACCCTTAACCCTAGGACTTCTAATTTTACTTTCATAAGGCATAAAACGTCTCGCGCTTCCACAACTTTTAACACCGGCACATAAATTGTTTGCGTTCGCAGTAATTAAATCCACATATTTGCATTTCATGCTCTGCCCGCAATAAGTCTAAGCTCTGCGGAAGATGTATTGTTTTGTATATTAAAAACACTCCCTTTTGAAACAATCCGTTGACATAAATTTATGGCAGATATTGTACAAAAGGTCTTTTAATAAAACCAAAAGGCACGCTTTGTTTAAGAGTTCGCTTTACTTGCTTCTTGCTAATTATTTACAACGACAATACTTGAGAGAAAGAGGTTTATTACAGTTATGAAATTATCTATGTTTGAGATTTTTAATTAAAATACTAGTCATGTTAAGAGTATGACCTTACAAGAACCTATTTTTTTTTGCTAATGATAAAAAAGTCTTAAATATTAATAATAAAAAAGACTTAAATATAAATATTAAAATACCATTGTTCAAAAGTTTATAACTTGTTAAATTAACTTCGTTCGACTCACATTTTCAAAACCAATATACATTATCGGTACAAAAACACAAGAGAGAAACTTTGTAACCAACTCCAAGAACGACTCCAGGGAACTCCGCTTATTATAGAAAACAATCTGAACATCTGCAAAAAACTAAAAAGCTTTTAAACTCATATAAAATCCAAAGTGGACGCCTTATAAAAACAAGATTTTTCTAGAAACTTCGCGAGTTGATGTTTGGTTTCACACAAGTTTGCCGTAGCAAAAATAATATGGGAATACCCAACAGAATATGAGTGGAAGTAAGTTGTAGTTTGTTCGGTGCATTATAATTATTTTCTAGTTGAGACAGACTATTTTTGAAAAATTTGCTTTTTTATTTTGTAGGTCGTCAAAGGCGGACATTTAATATTTAGTAGTGGGTTGCATAAAGTAGAAGAAAGTGTTCGGACACACGAACGGTACTTGACGACGTATGAAGGCCCATTTACATCAGATGAGCGAATGCTCATTCTATCCCCACTTCATTAATTTCTTCTCATGTAAACAGACTCAGAGCATTCGTTCGTTGTTCTTTCTATCTAATCAAACTTCCGTCTACAATAAATGATCAAAAAAGAATGTTCTTGCTCTAGCTCTAGTTCTTTGTTCGTTTGGTCTCAACCCACATTAAAGAAAATACAGATGCCGTCACTTAAAAAAAAGTTAAGTTAGCCTGTAATCATCCCAATGCTGAGCAACCGCTTAGCGCTTAAGCCGGGACCAACAACCTTAACGTGCCTATCATCTGTCAATTTTCAATGTTGTCAGTCAATAAACCAAGTAAGTGTTAAACTAAACCAAGTGGCGCTATGTCCATCTTTTGTAAAATAAAGTATAAATAAATAAATAAACCACTGTCAAAGATAAGATGACATACAAACCAAAACCGCGCACGGGCGGGACTTGAACCCTCAATCTCTGGCTTAATCACTGTTAAAGAATGAAGCTTACATATAGCCAGTGCGTCGAAGGCAAACTGTGCTGTGTGTACGAGTAAGATCCAATTACTTATTATTATCGATCAGCAATATCGTACATCGTTCATTCTTGTTTTTTGATTAAATTATTAGTTATTTTGACGATAGTTATTTCTACGAAATCGAATCAGAAACGAGGAGGAAAAGTTTTAGATTGGAGACCCTTCGACCAAAGGCGCAGCGTAGGACGTCCACCGACAAGATGGACAGACAACCTTGTGAAGATCGCAGGATCGCACTGGATGCAGACCGCTCACAACCGGTCGTTGTGGAAAGCCATGGGGGAGGCCTATGTTCAGCAGTGGACGTCCTTCGGCTGATAATGATGATGATGATGATTAGTTATTAATTACCTACTGTATGTATTAATGTAAGATGACAAGTATGGATTTTACCTTATAGAAATTGCTCACTCAGCTGAGAATTTTGACGTTTTTTTTAAATCTTCGAATACCTTATTTCCTCATTGGATTAACAAAGCTTAACGAAGCTTGTTTAAAGTAATCTTCACATCAATCAATTAGTCTCTGTCTAGATTGATCTTTATTTACAACCATTCGTCTTTATTAGCCTACAAAAGGAAATAATAAGTTTTGCTTTACAATTTGAAAATGTTACCTACAAGATATTTGCGAAATTGAGATGTAACAAGTCATTTTTTATCTAGTTAAAATAATGAATTGCACAATACAGGTGCTATCACCTCCATAGGTAAAGACATCATTGTTGTTTTTTGCATTTTGGAATATCTACAAGACAACAGCATCCAAAGTACAGCAACAAATGCTAAGAATTCTTTTACTAAATTACCGGCGTCGTACAAGCTTACTAAAGCATATAAATAAATTGGTCTCAAAGGGGCTTTTACCTTAAAATACACTGCAAAAACAGGGACGATTTTAAAGTAACTGCCTCATTTCAATAAAATCTACATACTATGATAGTTCTATTTAGTATCTCTACTCTAATTTTTAAATTCTCTACTACATTTACATAAAAAATTGTCTTCTGTGTTCAAATTTAACAGAACCATTATTGCCCACTTAGGACAGTGGTATTATTTTTTGAGAATATAAAATAATCATGCTTTAGAATCCGTTCCCTGAATTTCTTGTCGAGTACCTTAAGAAAAAAAATGTTGTAGAAAGTAAGGGCCCTAATTCTGCGTTTATATTTAACACATTCCGGGACAGTGCCCGCCTACAGGCGTGAAAACAATAAAACATCTATTGTGTCTGGAGTAGTGTCCCGGAACGTGTTAACCATCTTAACACGTTCCGGGACAGTGCCCGCCTAACACATCTATTGTGTCTGGAGTAGTGTCCCGGAACGTGTTAATTGATTTGCTTTATGTAGATTATTTTTGGTCTTCCTCGCTCTCTTGTTCTTTTTTTTTTAAATCAAAATCAAAATAACATTTATTGCTTTTGTTATAGGTATTTTACAGCTGATATTAATGCTTAAAAACAGGACTCTATAACATGCCACTATGGCGTACAATATAAAGCATGGTACACATTACATTTAATAATAAACAATGCGTGCACAGTTTAAAAAATAATGATAATGTTGACTTTTAATACAATTTAATTTAATTTTTCTTGCCACTATTATAGCTTTAATGAAATGATCGTGTTGAATCAGGTGTCAAAACATTCGTCCTCTTCTACTTTCTATCTGCCTTCAGCACCTCATCTCAAAAGCCTCTAGAGTCTTCTTGTAGCTGCTCTAAGTTAACATCCGTTTCACATCCATAGAGTGCTTTACTCCAGATGTATACTATCACAAGTTTCTTGCGAACACTGCTTGATATCCTGAACTTGGAAGCTTTTCTTGCCATTGCAATTTTTGCTTTGACGTCCAGTGTACAGTCGTCGTGTTATATCAGGAGTCAAAAGAATAGAGAATGATGAAGAAAAAACTCTATCTACAAGAGCCAAGCTCTTGAATTTGATGATGATAAACCTTCCTATATACTTTTGCTTTTATCCATGGGCCCACGTGATACTTTCTAAAATAACAATGTTACATTCGCAATCACAATGTTCCATGTTTACAGGAACTTATTAAGCACTTAGCTAGCTGTCGCCCCACACATATTCGAGCGAGATCTAATTCAGGCTGATATATGCCGTCTGGCTGTTTACAGTACTACCGTGGTGCATTGCGGGGGAACACCGGCTTTGATCCCCGTCGTGATAATTTGTTTGGGTTTGCATGTATGAAACAGGAATTTTGGAGTATCAAAAACGCAATTACAAATAAGTCAAATCGGGTCAAACTATAGTGATTTTTATATTTTCACTGCGTCACAAAGTTTTAAAGCAACAAGTACAAAACTGTTGATGAATGAATACCTATTTTAAATCACACTTCACAGAAAAGGCTTGTCACTGTCACACAAACAGTAAAGCAAATGTTGTCTACAGTTAATGAAGAATGCCCCACAAAGAATGAGCCCAACTGGTATATTACTTAACTCAATCGTCTTTGTATTGCAATATTTAAATGTCATCATAACAGTTTGTATTTAGCTACATAATAGGCATAGGATTAGTGTGGTAGCGCTTAATTAACCACTGGTGATCTATTTGGTGGAGTTTTCTCAAATTTTCTCCATTCTTCGCCGTCTTTTTAACCTTTTATTACGATACGGCGTCCATATTTTTTTACCAAAGGACATTGTATTGATTTAAAATCACATGGTTACTAGCATTATCAGCTTAGTGAAAGAGAGTGAAAGGAATAGAGAGTGCACCTGTGTTTGCGCACACACTTGTGCACTATAATATGTCCCGCGCAGTCGGTTAGTCGTTGTGACTGGCCACCGAAGTCGAAATCGGCTAGGGGGACTATTATCAGCTTATCCGCAACAACTTCAGTTACGCCGTTACGATGGCACTAGCAACGGTGCCGAAATATCGGGAACTCGAAAATAAAACTAAGGATATTGGTTTCTTTTTGTTTTTGTGCCAGTTATGCAACTTGCAAGCGCTCGAGTGCGTACTCTGGAGATGCCAAAATTGATATCAATTTAATAGCATTGTTTTTAATTTACGTAATACACCTACAGAACTCTCTTTGTGCTCAGCTGTGTGCGCGATTACGACTGATTATGAGCAGTTTCCGATTGTTTTCCGTAGAACACGCGGGACTACACTCTTTAACGTCGTAATGCTGAAAGCTGATGTGGACCGTGATTGGTTTTGTGCCTTTTAAAAACAGAAGTAGTAAGCTATGCTTCTCTGATATCAATGAAAAATAATGCAGAGATTTATTCCGCCAGAGCATTGTAAATGTGTACTTATTTACCATGAGAGCTTGGAAATCTTTAGTGAAAGCTCACCAGAATGGATCGCGTAACAACTAGATATAAATAACTATATTACGAGTTAGTATTAATTTTAAGCTCTGTTTGTCATCCTGTTAAATATTGTCCATTAAAAACTAGTCTTTTGGTAATAATTTGTAAAAGAGGTTGCTTGGATAGCAGTTTAACTTAAACATATTAGTTTAATTATAATTTCAACCAAAAAACACTGTAAGTAAATGCTAAAAAAAATCAATGTCTATATTCGTCTAATTCTTAACCTTCACCTTCTTCCGCCGAACAAACATAAGCCTTCAAAATCAACCTTCCCCCAATCAGCGCTGTTAGAAGCAACATCAGCAAATAACAGTTCAAACGAAGTCCGATGCGATGAGATTAAAGCTAACGTCTGAAGCAACCAGCCGGAAATTAAACTCGGGTTGAGCACCCCTGCAAGAGTGGGTAAGTGAGGTAGCGAAATAGTTGCCACTTGGAAGTACGATGTTTACCCCGTTGTGGGGTAATTGGATAAGTAAATATTATTCATATTTTTATTGTTGATTGAATAAGAACAAGCAATTCATAAGAATTTGAAAGCTACTCGTACTGTAACATAGAAATAGATAGATAACTCTTTATTGCACACGAAACAAGTTAATTAGAGTTAAAGGAAATGTTTTACTATTTTATCAGTCTTATTGCTATAAGCGATCTAATCGCCAAAGAAGGTTGCTTGGCTACTTTATCATTATACAAACGACACATCCTGGAGACAGGGTTGAAAAACTATTGTAACTAGGATTAAAGAACCAAGTATTGCGACAACACTAGATCCATTGCCATTTGTAGCATAGAGTAACCGTCAGTTAAGTCGTCGACCTTTGAGAAACTTGGTCCTTCGACTCACAAGTTGCAAGTAGAGCTTGAAGAGCAGCTGAAGTTTTATCGAAGATCGTGCAATCTGCAAGTTGTTCAGTACAGAGTGGAGTGAGGTGAAACTATCAAAAGCACTTGATCAGTTTCTTATCAGGTACCTATCTAAAGTACTTGCCTGGGATTTTTTTAAATTATTTCCATAAAGCAACACGCATACTTGTTTAAGATTATTCTGGTAACAATCGCATCATTAGAGCTTAGGCAAAAATTGGAGATATTTCTGCAGATCTATTGTAATTATCGCTTACCGAGATTTCAACAGGCTTGCCAATGTATCTGTGGCCGAGTGATTCCTAACGAGAATACAAATTGATAACGTTGTTGTTATTAAAGAGGCTTCTGAATATAATCTGTGAGACAACAAGACTTCCTTAGCATAACTTAGGTACAGCGAATTTATAGATCCACTTTGTTTAAAATTACCGGATATCCGTTCGAAGGCAAAACGATCCCCGAATTTTGCCACAGCCATATTCCACAAAGGAAATATTTAGTCTCTCAAATATAATTGTTTATTTTTCCATAAAAGAAAAATCTTTATAAAGCACTCAAGAATTATTCTTATCAAACGAACCGTAAATTGAAAGAAAATGACTAGTTCCATTAAGGAACTTAAAAATAGAAAGCTAAAGTAAAAGCTTCAGTGTTCAAACTTAATTGAGGGAATTTGTAGTTTTACTGCGGTGAAATAAAAGTTCTTTAGTAACTGCTATAACTTGAGAATGTTATAGTCTGTTTCAGGTACCTAATACTCTTTGCTAACTAACTACATAATTAGCTGTTGTTCCAGTTGTTAAAAAAAAACATTTTTAAATAACGGAATTACTCGTTGATAAAAACACAAAAAATATGACTATCACAAGTACCTTATATGCCTAGTTGTACCATCATACTATAACCAGGACGATAGTAAAATGTTTTATTTGAAATTACACAAGGGTACACTGATAAATTGTATGGTTATTATTTGATTTATTTCAATTTTAAGAAACTGTGCCGTGTGATTTCACCTTACCCTATTAACATCTTCCGAGCAGTACCATAAAAAATAACTTTTTAGTAACTTAGGAGTTGCAAAAAATGTACCCTATGCGGGCCGTTTCCCACGTAGACATTCCGTATTTTGTAGGTACTGTTTTCTGCAAGATGCGGTCTACTAGTATGCGTTTTAATGCTATTATTCACACGGACATCTCGTTTGCAGTGACCCGCAAAATACCTTTACCTGTATTTTACTGATGCAGTTTTAACATTAAACTGGACCAGTTCCACTTCTAAAATGACAGTATTCACAAATACAGTTACAATGACATCGCTGTGAAAGATTAGAATATACAGCGCGACGCTTTATCAGTAAGTGCCAGCGACATCGACTGTTGATAAGACGCAGTTGTCGGACAACTCGACCTGCAAAAAATGGTTGTGTGTATCACCACAGTTTTCTACAGCATCCAGTAATGCAGTGCTCCGCAGAACTGGACTGCCGTAGAGAACGGCCCTTACTTTTACTTTACTGTATATGACGCTATAAACTAAAGTTAAACGCAATAAATAAGGCCATGCCATGTCAGAGCGCCCTTAACGAAATGATCAAAATGTTATAATAAAGACAAAAGGTATTTTCTAAGGCATCAGCAAGCATTAACATAACTTTAACCAATACATAATGTTCGTGCAACCAGCCCTAAGTAACGCTGCAAACGCGGCGGCCATTAACATTTTAATTAATGTGCTCTTTATGGGGCACGCGCTTACGGCCGTAATGTTGTATGCAACCGGAACTTTACGGTGGTATTAGCTATTTTGTTGGAGCACCACTAAGCACTATGTTTAGGACGTGATATACGAAACATTTAGTATGTGGTTAGCTTTTAATGGAAATTGGAATTTTACAGTAGGCTTTTTTCACTTAGGTTATTTAAACCAAGACCTGAAATTTGTTGTAATTGTTTAGTTAAATTGACAGAATATCTCATTTGATTTGGAATAATGTCATATATTCGTTTCTTGATTAGATTTTATTGGAGTTTAAATAAAGACAGCCGTCTGGATAGCGTAAGACACGGGGTTCGATTCCTCGTCTGTCACAGAGTCACGGTTGCTTTTTACAAGTGCAATTTATATGGACAGGTTGTTTAATATCAAACCAATTCTAAATACAAGAAAACAATAAAAATAAACACTTCTCAATTACCTACTTATACGGTCCCTAATAATTGTCAATTTACTCCACTACCAATTTAGCCAATCAAATTAATTGGTGCCTATTTCACCTACGGAAGCACTCAAACATCCACGAAATAAAAACACTATTCTCATGATTATAGTTATTTCAAGGTCATAAAAAATCGTTTTATTAAAAAGTGTCCACGGATATTTAATTGTTGTGATTATTAAAAGTCATTAAAAAGCAATTAATGTCAATTCACCGTCCTTGGTATAATAAAAATAAACAAAATAGTGTTATTGTTGATACAGACTAGAAAATAAATCAATAAATAAGTTTGAGTTTTATTCGTTAGTAATACATCAATATTTGCTTGTAATTTATACAATATTTCAATTTAGAGCCTCAGTCTTCTTCTTCTTCTTCTTCTTCAGCCACTGTCTACCAATCGCTTGGTGTAGGCCTCCTTTAACCCTCTCCATTTGTCCCTGTTTTGGGCAGTTAGGATCCAGTTGCCGCCCGCTATCTCTTATAGGTCGTCCTTCCATCTCATTTGCGGTCTCCCTCTTGGTCTTTTGTGTCCGTATGGTCTCCATGTTAGGACTTCCTTGCACCAGGAACTTTCCTTTCTCGCAACATGCCCAGCCCACTTCCACTTCAGTCTTGCTACTCTCTCGACCACGTCAGTCACCTGGCTCTGTTGTCACAGCCATATGTTGGTTTTTCTGTCACTTAGAGTTACTCCAATCATTTTTCTTTCTAGAGCTCTTTGCGCAATTCTGAGTTTTTCTAGAATCTCTTTGGTTGTAACCCAAGTTTCCGATCCATAGGTGAGTACTGGTAGAATGCATTGGTCAAAAATCTGAGCTTTCTGCTGTCGCGACAGATTCATGCGAAACACAAAACTGAGTTTGGAGTAGGCTGCCCATTCAAGTAGCACTCGTCGGCCTATCTCATTGGTTTGGTTCTGTTTTCCAATTTTTATTTCCTGTCCCAGGTAAACGTACTTGCTGACTCGCTCGATTGCTGTGCTTCCTACAGTTATCTTTGTCAGGTCTTCACATTCTGAGGTCATCACTTTAGTCTTGTCGAGATTCATCTCCAGACCTATAGTCAGGGATGCCTCCATCAGTTCCATCCATCTGTTTGCGACATCGTCAGGCGACCTACAAATTATGATCCAGAGCCTCAGTACTAAAGATTTAATACCCTATTACTTTTCGCATAACAGGATTAGCCTTAATCTAGATAATGATGATGAAACTTGTAACGACACTAGAACTCAACATTTTAGTTAAATACAAATACACAAAAATTGTACATATGGCGAGTCGCAAAAGCATCTTCTACCAGTTAACATTAGGTATTTTGATAAGGTAATTATGACCTGATCAGCTGTTTGAAGATCATCGGCTCTTTAGTAATTAATGCGAATTGACTGCCTTCCAAATGTCTTATCGATTCGAGTTTGGTACTATGTTACTTCAATGATATTGAAATAATTTGGAAAGGTAATCATGAACCATGGTAACCAACCACCTACCACCAACCTCTTTGAATATGAAATGTGTTGGGGAATTTTTTTATTTAAGAATATTACAGCCAAATACTCGTATATTCCCAAAGTTACCTACGAGAGCGCTTTTTCTGGATATTATAAAAACATCAGATGATAAACCTAAACTGAAACTAAGATTTTTCAATTTTACTATCCGAATAATATACAATGGCATAAAACCTAAAGAAAACTTTTATCCGCACCTTAAACTCACGGCTACCATATTAAAGATTCTTGGTCGTCGCTCAGCCGACGCAGACGCGAGAATTTTTAATTAAAATAAAATACGTGGGTTTATTAAAAGCAAGTACGCAAAAGAAGGGATTACCTACCTTTTCCTTGGGGATCTTCCCTTTTACGTTAATTAGTGAGGTCCGAGGTGTGCGAGGGATGTTTTTCTGCCTGTAAGTAATGTTGGGATACAGAGAGAAGGCGGTTTAGGTGTTAAAAAGACTTGGTTATGTTTGTATGGAGAAAATGCTACCACCTTGTACATGATGTTTTAAAATATCATTATGTAAACCTGATGCTTTTTCGGAATGCTTTTCTTCAAATAAATATACGGTGAACATTTTTTTTTACACCAATTGTCTGGTTTCGGTAAGTAATTTTCTTCCTTGTATTACGAACTACACACACAATACATTATGACGGGAGCGTCTCCCATAAATACTTAAATACATAAACATCCATGACTTAGGTACAAATGTTCGTGCTCATCACACAAACATTTGCCACAATGTTTTCCTATCCAAAAGAATTTATATCAAAACCAGAGATGCATGAAAAATGCTACAACAACTAAAGAGAGAAAATCTTAAAACTTGCACATTTCCACATTAATTTCGGATTTACTTTCATGTCTAGTGTTTCAGACACTTTCGTAATATAAAACTGAATTTTGCTGAAGCGAAAAAATACGAAAGAAAATGATACGACCACAAAGGCCGGTATACTATGACTAGGCTTGCTCAGAGGCCCTACTTTGTATGAAAACTATCGTGTTTACAACTCTGCCCATCTCTATTGCACGCATTGAAAAAATAGCATGAGTGATAAGGACGGCTATACTCGAAATATGGAAGTCAGGTTTAGGAGTAGATCCTGAAGAACGAAACAGATAACAAAGGAGAATGTTCATTGGTTTAGAAATAAAAGAGAATTAAATATAATTTCAACGCAAGCTTTATTGGTTACAAAATTGACGAAGTGTAAATATTTGCTGGGCAGGCAATAAAATATTATTTTATTCGGTCTCATAGGTCTAATTTTGGACCGACAAATCAAATACTAAACGAAGGTAATCTTTCACACAACTTAAACATTGGCAACATCAAAGCAATAAGTGTTATTTTATTTAAGTATTTGAAAACAGATACCTATGAAATCATAGACTTATATGTTTTTATAGGTACTAGAAGTCGTTGTTTGAAGTCGTTGTATTTTCAGTAATAAATATTTGTTTTGAATACTAATGAAATTGTTTTATTCTTGTTCCAGGTAATACTCAGCAATTACTCCAAAACAACATAAAGGTACAATATCTATCGTACGTACACAAAATAAAATATCGAATCACCAATATAAATTCGAAAGCATCTTTGAGCAGCTATCTGTTTAAACGGTTTCGTTACATAAATGAAAAATTAATGATGAACAAATATCTTAAATTCCACTTCGCGCACCGTAAATAGGAACGCGGAAAATCCAATCACGACGGATGTTTGTATACGTAATGCTTGTGTTTTAATTAAAAAACTCAGTCTCAATTTATCATTCGTTGTTAAAACTCTTATGATATTCCGTCATAATTTATTTTGGGACATTCGCTGTGACAGCAATCAGGGGTACCTAGTGCACACAAACAAGTTTAAAACCAAAAAAGAAATCGCTTAACACGTTCCGGGACACTACTCCAGACACAATAGATGTTTTATTGTTTTCACGCCTGTAGGCGGGCACTGTCCCGGAACGTGTTAATTACTCAGAGTTCGTATAACGACCCCGCTTCGTTAATATTAACTGATTAATGGACGCATGGTGGTGCATTTTCCTTAATTAATATTGGTAACTATTTGTAACTGTTCCATCTCCATGCTCTCTTAATAAAATGTTTTATTATCACGTTCCGGGACACTACTCCAGACACAATAGATGTTTTATTGTTTTCACGCCTGTAGGCGTTCACTGTCCCGGAAAGTGTTAAAAATAAAAACAATTCCTACAAATAATTGTTATTAAAATCAATGTAGAGTTATCAATGTGTCAAATATACCAATTTTTGAGCAAAAATTTATTAAAAATTTCACCGTCATTAATGAGTAAATAACAGAAGTACCTTTTCCTGAAAATAAAGAATACGAAATTAATAAAAAAACTGTAGATAGCGGTTCAAAAATTATTCGTAGGTTTTTATAGCAAAGCTCTTTAGAAGGCTTACTAAAGGTTGGCTCTAACTTTAACCTGATTACCAAAATATAGCTTCAATGTACTTTATTACACTTTTTTACAATAATATTGAATAATTGTAACTTCACAGTTAGAAATTAAACGGTAACACAGCCGTTAAATTGTTCTTCAGGATATCAATTACCTATCGGGAACGATCCTTAAACAAAAATCTACCCCGCCTATACGTTTCCTGAAATAACAAAACTAACTGCAAACATGTAAATTACTTATATTTAACTCGAAACTCGAACAATAACAGACAAATTACTACGGTCGAGTTCAGGGTCCCACTAATTTTGCGGTCCGAACCGATGCCGAATTTCAATACGGTACCCTAATAATAACAATGAACGTTATACCATCGGCAGCTGCCGAAAACGGCCGAAACGCGTAGTCATTCTAACATATTGTACCATAACCTGCTCTTCGGAATCGCATTTGCATGTATTTTTGAAAGAAAAAAGTATGAAAATAATGCTCTCTTTGTAGGAAGTTTTCGTCATTACCCGTTGATGTTTGTCATTACCGTGTAGGGATCGCGGTTTAGGGTTAACATTACTTTTGATGGCTTGGTATCCAAATTATTTATAAAAGTTATCGTGTAAGTTGGGTATGGCTTGATAACATAATAATACAGGCTTGTAGGTTACTGAAAACTGAATGATTCTTACAAAATATTGTTAAAACTGGAGGTCTGATTTACTTTACTCAACCATTAATTTAAAGAGTAAAGCTGCATCTTTTTGACGAACCTAAAACTTAGAATAGAATATAATAAATTTTATACACTGAAGAATTTAGTATCACAATAATTTTGTCAAGTTTGGAATTAGATTACTTGCCAAGTAATTATTTACCTTAAAGTGGAATAAAAAGTGTATATGGTACTGGCAGCAATCTGACACCAAGCTTGAATAACACATACCATCATTCTCAGTTTACAAAGATATGCAATAATAAAAATGCAATGTCACGGTCAAGCAGCGGCATAAAACGGCAATAAAATTATGCAGCCCTCCACGTAACTGCGTAATAGACCGCTATAAGCTTTTCGACAATTATTTCAGACATAAAAAGCGGGTATTTGTGACCACCCGATCATGATAGGGTTGATAAAGTTGCGAACTTTGTGTTTTTAGAATATTTTGATAAGATCGCCATTTTGATGGCAATTTCTGATTGGAGGTTGGCTGTAGTACAAATATACGTTGTTGTCAGAAATTTTCTCATTTTTTAATCAACTAAGAATAGATAACATAAATGTATTAATTTTGGCTTGCGAGACATGTTTGCTATCAGACTGTATGAGTCTACTGTGCTTCTATGAATGATGTTCATTCAGTCTTTTAGTAAATATTTAGACATAAAAGTTTTACCACCAATCGACCTCATTCGGTTTCCTACCATCAATTTGCCCAGTACCTCAGAAATAAGATTGTGATATTGTCCTCTCCGCCCACCTCAGAAACGCCTACACCATCACATAATAAAGTTCCTACATTCCGTTATAATTGAACCAGGTGTTCCGCAATTCGGTCGGAGCGTGGCACGCTTTGATAACGGCCTTTTTATAGATATGCGATAAAAACACACTTCCGAAGTCCACAATTCCCGTTTCCAAGGTAACGGCGAGATATAATCTCGGGGACCATTCTAACAATTTAATTTGACGTCACATTGTGGCGGTCACACAATTGGTGAGAATGGAAAGAGTTCAGTTGTTATCCAATTTATAATTTGGAAAATGAAAAATAAAATGCCAATAGGCTATAGGTAGACCGCGAAAATGAGACCTCGCCTGCGGGGCACAAGGGTGCGGGGGAGACGAAAGTGCGGCTAGTGAGCGGCGCGGGCGGGTGATTTCACGCGGCCCCGCATCCCTCGCACGACCCGCTATCGCCTCCCCCTGCACCGCTCTGTTCCCCAAAGGCGAAGTCGCAATGAAGCGGTTTACCTATTTATAGTCGAAATATACAATACACATATTTTTTTCAAATGTAGAGCAGGTTTTTTAAGTCTAGTGAGGATTCAGCTAATACTAACTAAGCAATATGGGGTGTTTAGATAAGTTTGAATAAAGGCATTCTGTAATTGATATATGTAGCTCTATTAATTAAACTTATAAATCATTACACGTTTAATTATTCAGCTTATTTTATTTGACATTTAGTCTGTTTTACCATAGCAAAATAAGCACTAACCAATGAATAATTGAAAAATGGAAAGTCTTTTCGTATAAAGTAATAGACACATACTGTTACTGGTTCTTTTTTTTAACCACAAAAATATTTAAACTGTACTATGTACTAAATTGAAATAAAGGTAACATCACTGGTTACTTAAAACGACTTTGTGAAAAATCTATAAGTCTTGTAAATATGTAAAAATCATTTAAATAGACGACAGTAAAAAATTTTGGTAAATTGTAAGTACTCCACAATAAATGTTCATCCATGTCAACAGCCAAAACTATGTATTTTCATAACCTCTACCGTGCCACAACTCGCAATAATATATCTCAATGGTAATGCACAAGTACAACAAGAGTCTACCGCATCAATCGTTATTGTGTGGCGAAGGAAACACAGCGATGGTGCCAAAGTATAATTTTATAGTCATTTTATGCTAAAGCAGTGCACGGGCTGGAATGCTAACTCAGACCCGTTTTATAGGATTTGTGTTCCTTCATGCATTGCGGTGTTATTCTGCTGACAGAGCGGCGAGGGTTAAATGCTTTCGTTAACAGTTATGATACAATATTTTCGCTGAAGGGTTCAAGCTTCTGTTAACGTTTTATTTTCGTAAAAGGCCTGCTCTTTTTGCATGACAATAAGGTACTTTTTGTAACGTGATTTTGAAGAAAATGAGATGTTTATTAATAAAATGAAATATGCGCCAGACTACACACCAATTGGTCTTGGTTTCGAACTAATGAATTTTCTACCTGAAAACGATTATGACGGGGACGTCTCCCATAAATACTTAAATACATATAAACATCCATGATTTACGTACATGTACATGTTCGTGCTCATCACTTAAACATTCACCATTTGCGCGATTCGAACCCGCACGAGTAGTCAGAAGCGTTAGCCACTACACCAAACGTATCGACAATTTAAAAGATAAATGCAAACAAAACTGCACTTAAATTAGATGGTAGAAGAGAGCAGGAATATAAATAGCAGTCCAAATTTTATCTTTACTCTAGATATTATTTTAATTACATTTAGAGTTTTTTTTTGTTAGCCTGTAAGCATCCCACTGCTGGGCAAAGGCCTTACCTCAAATATGAGGTAGTATGAGCCATACTCCACCACGCGGGCTCAGTGCGGTTTGGCGGAGGGGTGTTTGCAAGGCAAGCGACCAACCTTGCTGTCAGATTTTATCAAGCCGCTCATAGGGCCTCTGACTAGGCTTAACGACTAATATCAACCGATATTAGCCGGGAACAACTGCTTTACGTGCCTTCCGAAGCACGGAGATGCTTGTGATATACGTCACGTAATGGTCGGAATGGTCACCCATCCAAACACCGACCGCGCCGTAAGTTGCTTAGCTTCGGTATTACTTACCAAAGCGCTGCCACCACTGCGCTAAGAGCACCTCTGCTATCACATTTAGCAGTTAAGATCTTAAAATAACCTTAATTTGTCAAGTTTGAAACTTTTTGTACACGAATACTATTGTGAGCTTGTTTAAGATCATTCTTTTTACGACTTAGACAATATTATACAGGCTCTTAAATATTAATCACAGCTGTAGCCATCTGTTTAAAACTTGCAAGCAAAAGAACAAGGGTTGTAGAGGAAAAACTAGATATACCTACTATTTTACGACCGCGAGTTTTGTCATTCCGACCCATTTGAGGGATGAATCGTAAAACCTGGAGTTAGATTCTATTGGGTGATCTTTTTGTGGATTCGTGTTTTAGAAAAACAATACATTAGTGATATTTATGTTGTACGGGAAATCCAATATTTCTGCAGACGTAGTTGTA
Organism: Pyrausta aurata; assembly: GCA_963584085.1. NCBI lineage: Eukaryota > Metazoa > Arthropoda > Insecta > Lepidoptera > Crambidae > Pyrausta > Pyrausta aurata. The sequence goes on along the minus strand of OY757271.1, from coordinate 10,386,394 downwards.
AGTCTTTTGGGTTAGTTTTAACTGTGTTGCACAGCTGTTGATGCTTAGGTATCATAACATGTTCTGAATTAATAAGGACCATGTTATATTAAGCTTGAAATTTTCTCATATTAACTACATTTTAACCCTCCTTTGCTACATAACTATAAAATCAAACAACAACTGTTATTATTTAGACAAATCACGATAGTATGAAATTCACCATAATTGAACAGCCGAAACTGTTAACGGAATTTAATACCATTTATTTACCATCCAAATGCAGTTCGGCGAAATGATTGCCACTGGCCGTCCGTAGTTTAATATCTCATGAATATGTAGCGACTCTAACTAATTAGATGGAACTTGCATCAGGGAGTCTTCTCTTGTAATATTTGAAGTGACTGTTTTGACTCTACCATTTTTGTCATTCATAGTAGTCTATCGGAGAAAATAAGCGTGACAGCGATACTTGTTTCTTAAGTTAACGCGAATACTAAACATTAATATAAAACAAAATTTATTCCTGCGCCGAAAGCTTCTTGTGAAGGGGAGCCTGACACGGAGGGCTTCATTACTGTGGAGCGCAAGAAGAAAAAGAAGCCTGTCAGCCGCAATCAATGCGGAACTGCACCGACCGGGCCTAACATGCTGCTGCGTCCTGCGATTCCGACGGCGCTGTTGTATGTTTCTCGCCTACATCACACCACAAAGGCTGAACAGGTCTCGGAATACGTGCAGAAGAAAACCAACATCACTCTGCGGGTCGTCAAGTTGGAGTCTAGTCGCAATGTGAATTTTAATTCATTTGTGATTAGAATTCCAACTGAAAAGATATCGACCTTCATGAACGAAGGTTTCTGGCCGAAAGGTGTCGTGTTTCGGCGGTTCCGCGGAAGTCTACGCGACACCACGAGCAACACGCCCGTGAAATTGCGTGTAATTTAAAAATATTTTAAAACAATTGTGTAGATTTATTATTTTGTATGTATGTTAGCCTGTAAGGTATATATTTTATGGGTCTGTATTGCACTTTGTAATCCGCTGCCTGATTTAAATAAATAAATTAAATAAATTAAATTAGATTTTTCATTCCGACGTTTCGAACACTTTACAGCGTTCGTGTTCACTGGGTAAACTAAATAACTTACTTACCTAGTATAAAAAAAAGTTAAATTAATGCGAAAATATCCGTAAATTTTGTTTTATCAAGCGGTACTTAGTCGAAAATACGGTCAAAATCTAAAGGACACCTTCGGAGCAATGTGGCTTGCGTCATGCATCATTGGTCACCTACTGATTACAGTAGGTAATCTATTAAGATTCTGTACATTTTGGCCTTGAAAGATAAACATTCCTTCTGTTTTAAAGATGGCCTAATGGCTGATAGTGATAATGTAGCTTGCGACAATGTGGCTTGTGTCATGACACATGAAGCATGTCCGATTTCTACCTAATACACGGATTACGACATACATAAGTAAATAGCTGCTGACATGCCATCGACCATTGACACGCCAACAACATGACGTTGTGTCTTTGCAGGACTTACGAATGTACCATTGTGAAAGTTGTATAGCTGGCATCAAGTGGCAGAGTCCTTACATAGAACCTTAGTATAAGATTGGAAGTGGTCCGTAAATAATTAATCTTTTACGAAGACTTGATAATGTAGAAATGTTAGTGTAGAGAAATAAAAACGTGAAAAAAACATTATTTTATTCTTATTTTGAGCTCATCGCCTGTTTTTTTTTAATGCATTATAAATTTGTTTTCATAAAGTTTGTTTCCTTCATAAGTCACAGAAAAATCAACACAAACACGAGCAAAAAATGACCACTATTTATTTAGCGAAGAAAAAAAAGTAATAAAAACTCTTTTGTGCTCAACGGAACAGCACACAAACTTCTCAACTTACAGGTACGCTCTGTTATTTATTCTTGTAAATGGAAAGAAAACATTTTTGTTAGTTTTTCTTACAGTTTGTCCCTCCTGGAAATTTGATTCGAGACGACACCGGAATACAGATAATGCTTTGAACAAGTTATCTCTTTGTGCAAAAAGAGAAATGTTAAAAAAATGCGTTTGGACGGTAGATTTTTTGCAACTACCTTTAACACTAGGTTCCTTAATATTTTTTGATACACATAAAAATTACGAATTGCAATAATTAAAGAAAACATTATTGCATAGTAAAGTTATATTTTGCAGATAACATGAAAACAGGATGTGAAAATTGAAGAAGAAGAATTTAAGATTATTTTTTTTTAATTTATTTAGTATGGGTTTGCTGTTGACTCCAGACCAAGCCAAGTACGACTAAGACGGAGTCGAAGATGAAACGAGCTCGCCCAGAGAAGCCTGTTCACTCTAACTTTGTTTTTTCGTTTCAATTCAAATCAAATTGTGTTATTTTAAAAATTTCAATCTAAAAACTCTGTCAACCAAAAATGGCACTTATTGAAGCTGCTTTTATATTTAACAACAAGAACATTTTCAAAAAGTAATCCATTAGAGTCCATAGAAAATAATAGCCCATTTTCGTCGCGAACTCTTTGGCTCGGAAATATTTAAGCGCAAAAAACTTTGCAGCGATAAATACAAATTATCTAAAGAAATAAAAGGAGAGCGTGCCAGTTTTGTACTGTTATTACTACACTTAAGTTTTTCCCCAGGTCCATTTTCGATGGAGTACTAGAATCTGAAAGTCTACAAAGGAATTTCCACTAAAAGTACCCGTACATTTTTCATGCGGAATGTTTCTGGACTGCAAATGAAAACAATAAAATTTTAAGAGCAATCCACTCGAATGCGAATTAAATGAACTTGTAAGCAAAATAGGTTCTTTTACAGCTACGAAGGAAAAAAAATATTTTTTTCTACTTTTGTGTCAAATGCATTAGTAATTTCATAACTAATTTCATATTGTAATGTGAAGTATGTGTGTAGTATCTTCTTTGACAAGTAACTGATTCTATAAAACGTAAATGATATTCCGTATTTCAAGCTTGTTGAAAGTTTAAGGGAGACAGTACCTATAAAAACTAATATTATCAAATATTTTAAAAAAACTAGGAATATAAATAAGAGCTCCCTAAAGATTGCAAACTTTAGTATATTCATAGTTGTAGTTAAATGTTATGAAAATAAAATTATTAGAGTTGAGTGAAATAAACATTTCAAAACTATTCGTGATTATTTTTTATTAAAACCTATTCAAACCTCTCATTGCAATTCTCGTAAAAAAAAACTATTCGATATCACGCATCAAAACACAAACCTCTTCATTACATAATAATCGGATGAAAAAGTAAATTCACAAAGCCTGGCTTAAAATGAGTAATTTGGGACTAAATAAGACAAAAAAAAACTCTTCTTTTTTACGAGTTTTTCCGTAGCTGCCAGTAATCGCGCTGTTATTTTACGGGGAAAAGATTCCGATTTTAAGCATGAAGGATGAACTCTTTACGTATCCTGTAAGGAGTTTTATTAAAATTTCTGAGTCGGGCTTAAGTGTCACTCCGGGAAGGCAGACTTTATTACTTGCCTGTAAAAACTACGTCAAGATTAATATTAAAATGCCTTTTTTTCTGTATATTATTATGGCTCCGTTTCGGGACTGCATCATAAAAATGTAATGTATTTTTTGTTCCATTTCATTGCTGCAGGTTTAAAATTGGAATTGGTATTAACCACTGGAAAAGGCAATAAAAAATATTATTTCAGAGTGTAAAAACATGTACCTGACCTACTCGTTTAAGCATGTGAATATGTGGAATAATCATAAATCAGAAATGAAGAGCAGGCAAGAAAGATGTTTAAAAAGAAGCAATGGAAAATAGTTGTCGTATACTTAATTCAATTAACTATTCTACTCGACACAATAACAATTATTATCATCTTATGTTTCAATTATTCTTTTATTTTGTAATCATGCTTTTTTACATTATATTTTTTAAATTTTATTTTGTCGGTTTATTACGATGGAAATTGAACTTCACATGCTTACTTCGTGATTACAGCTTCAATGTTCACATAGCAAGAAATATCGTTAATTTATTAACCGCCGTCATAAATTCTCATCAGAATTTTAGTTAAATTCTGACGTGACGTTCTGGAAACAACTCGCGAAATCAGTTCGGTTTTGTATTTCGCGGTAGGAGAATCCAATCGGCATAAAACTCGGGTCCCTGGAGGCGTTGCCATGGCAACCGGGCCAGCCTCCCTGAAAGGGGTCACAAAATCCAAACTTATCTCATAAATTTACACCGAGGCCCGATCTCGTTTCGACGCGTCGCGCCACCCAGCGAAATTCATTCCGCGCCGAGGCTGACCGCGCTTAATTCAGAAAATTAAACATTCGATTTTTGAATTCGCGTGGGAAGTAATGACAGCGTCAAACTTTTATTATTTGTTTATGTACGAGTACTCGTCATAGAAATATAATCCCTTTTGGAAAGGAATATTAATTTTATGGTACTAGGATAGATTAATAAGAAATCTAGATTTGACATCAATGAGCAGTTTTCTTCCATCGTTTAACAGCTCTCACTAGATGGCGCTAGGGTCACTTTAGGAACATTTTTTTTTCATGTTGGCGAAAAACCATAGACAATGAATTTCCTAGTTATGAATTAATTAGGAAAATTATATTTTGGCATTATTATGTTCTTTAATTCACTTTTTTACTAAAGGTTCACATTTAAATTGTTTTAATATTTATTATATACGTTGGCGAAAAGCATTTACCCTCTGCTAAGATTCTCTCGATGATATAAACATCTCATGACAAGAAAACTGCTCATTACTACTGCTTTTTAGGGTTCCGTAGCCGAATGGCAAAAAACGGAACTCTTATAGTTTCGTCAAGTCCCCCCCATCTAACTTTTGAACTAAGAAAGTGAAAATTTAAAAAAATATATTTAACGTAGATCTTAACATAAAATTTCAACGAAAATTGGTTTGAGCGAAATCGCACTAGCAGTTTTTGAGATATAGCACATTTTTATCAACCGCAAATATAACTTTGTCTTTCATACAAACACTATGAAAAACAAAGTTATATTTGCGGTCAAGAAAATACTGTGGTATTTTGGCTAAGTGAAAGTAAGAATCTCTAATTCAGTTAAAGTTGGCACGGAACCCTCAGTGCGCGAGTCTGACTTGCACTTGGCCGGTTTTTTTTTTAATATTGTAAATTACCAGGTACCTAAAGCAATGGAATGGGTTAATTGAATGGATTGTTTTTTAATAAAGCTTAAATTTTGTAGTACTAAAGCAAATAAAAAGATAAACCACAGTACGTAGTTCTTAATAAAAAAAGAATCAAAAATTAATCCTTAGCAGCTAGCTTAACCTTTTAGTTACTGTTACGTATTCAAAAACAATAAATATTTTGAAGGAGCAATAAATGTTTGTAAGTCCAATACCTACCTATTGTAGTGCAATACGAAAGCTTTAAACTTTATAATTATCACAGTAGTGAAAAACATATTACAGAAGACTTTTTGATCTCCGTGTTTGTGGGTTCGAGTGTGTGTATCTATAAACATTAAAGCGACGCCAATAAATTGAGATATTACCGCATTCAACAATGTTTTACAGCTTATTCTTTTCGGCGATAGCTCAACTGATTTTCAATCTTATTCTTGTAGGAATACAGTTTCTCTCAGATTTGTTGAATGGTTTGTTGTCATAACAATAAAAATAACATCCGTATATTTTTCTCACAAAGGCATCAAAGGATGACAGAGAAGTGTGTTTGATACGGAAAACGTTATTTTTTTAAACATATTCGTACAAAAGAACATCGGTTCAGACAAATAAATAAATCATTTTATGCAAAAAACTTGTTGACTTAAGAAGTGCAGCTTTACATAGAAACAAAATTAATAGTATTATGTTATAAATTCTGGCCTACTAGACGAACGAAGAATAAAATTTAAAAATAACACATCAAACTTACTCATGCAAGCAATAATTAAATAACTGTATCTGAAAAAAATATTCGTTAAGTCTTTTATTTCTATTTTGACTGAATTTAAAAATTATTTATTTCATTAAAATAGTATTTTTTTTTACTAAAATATCAGTGGTTTACTTCCCAAGTATTCTGACATTTTCGTAAACATATCATATCATCCGCGTACAAGACATGTAAAGGCAAAGGCATCACAAACACAGACATAGAGTTCCCACTCTGTAACTCGTTGCCCGTTATGTTGGCTCTCCCCGTCTTGCTCGCTCTCGAGCTCTTATTGGCATGAGCAACACAAATGGCCAGATTCGTTGATATGAACATTGACATGGGGCTCTTCTTTTTTTGACAGCCGATTGTAACCCACTGCTCGGAAAAAGCCTCTCCCAAACTTTGTTCACGAATTATTATGTCACTTCTAGTGCTAGTATGTATGACCGATCCGGATTCCATCGTAGCATAGTATTTTTAACAATACATGATGTTGGTTATAGACGTTGAACGGACTTTTAAGTAAAATGATTCGTTTAATCGGCGCTTGTGGCGCGTTGCGCAAAAAGGGTGTTCCAACAGTGAATTGTTATTACAAAGTATAAGAAGCTATCATCATCATCTGATTAAAGAGCTAATCTCTTGTCGGTGGAGTTTTTTTCATTATTTACGCTCTTCCGCCATTCTCTTGACCTCTTGATACGAAGCAACATTCAAATTTGCTTTATTTGATCTTGAAATTTAATTTAATCTTGGTCTTCCTCTCTTCCTTCTTCCTTCTATTCTTCCCTCTATTATCGTTCTGATGAACTGTTGTGTCGTATCAAGTGTCCCAGCATTCTCCCTCTTCTACTCTCAATTGTTTGTATTAATTTTCTCTTTTTCTTTACCAAGTTCAAGACAAAAAGCTATGTCAAGCAAAATATGTGTCGCAATTAGGACGACAAGTAGGATGACGAGATTTGGTTGCGGTGTCAGTTCCATACGTTAGTAATAGTAGTTCAATGGTTCCCATCGTCTAGTGCACCAAAGCATTTGCATGCGCTTGAACAGTACCAACAAGGATGCAACGATCGCATCTAGCTATGTGAGAGCGAGACATGGCATATGCCAATTTCTCATACCGCATGCGCATGTGGTAGTGTCTAATTGCGTTATAAGCTTGATCACTCTATTACCTGCGGCATTGTATCACCCAAACGGATGATCTTATTTCATTGTTTTATTTTATTTTATTGGTGAGTCTTTTAAATATCCTGAATGTAGATAGTGCTTTGAGAGTAGGCTCTCAGAATGGGCCAGAGGCAGAACGTGTTCGCCTCAGGCCTGTCTTCGACATACGGATTTAAGACCGTACAAACATGTAAACCGAGGTAAATAACATTGTTGGGCTTATGACTATGTGCTTAGTATGCCCGTAAAACGCCCACACACAATTAATTTAAAGGTATTATTATGTCTTTTGAGTTTTGGAGTATTATGTTGGTGCCTTAGAATACTCAATGGTTGGTGCAATTATAAAATGAGATTTTTTTTATATTTATAATTAGACAGACAACCTTGTAAAGATCGCCCAAGACCGGTCGCTTTGGAACAACGTGGGTGTTCAGCAGTGGACATCCTTTGGCTGATAATGACGATAATGATTATAAAATAAGTTAACTGCCTTGGCGGCGCAGCGGTTAGTGGGTCGCATTTTAAAACGATGACTGCGCAGAGATCCCGGTTTCTATCCCCGGGTCAGGCTATAAATATTTACCTGCGTTTTTCTGATCAGAAAATATCAGGGTAGCCCGAAGTTTGGAAGTTGGCGGTGTTTCACCTCCGTGCCTCGGAACACGTAAAGCCGTTGGTCCTGCGCCTGATCTCTCTCCGGTCATGTAAGGTTGCTGTCCCATCGGGCTATGAGAGTGCAAGAAATAAAGAGTGCACCTGTGTTTGCGCACACACTTGTTCACTATAATATGTCCCGCGCAGTTGGTTAGTTGTTGTGACTAGCCACCGTCACCGAAATCGGCTAAGGGGACTATCATAATGTAGTTGGCTCGATCTAAGAATACCAGAAAGATAAAATAAGAAATTTCAAGATCAAGTCACAGCCTGTATTTCAGGCACTTTATCCAGAAGGTGCGCGTAAGGCCGAGGCGGCAGGTGTGACAAGCGCAGGATTACTCGCATGACAAACGACTCGAAACAAACATGTTAATAATTAGGTAGTCTGTCACGCTACCGGATGTATACAAAATGATACAGGGTGTGCCGATTTGATGGTTGTAATTATGATGTATTGTCATCGTGTTGTTTTTTCTAGCCTTAGCCTTTATTTTACCACTTTCAATTATTTTTAATGGTCTGCCACTGATTAGACTCACTGCATTCCCAAGCGGTTGACTGGTAGAGAATGCCTCAAGGCATTAAGTCCGCCAATTGTACAACTTACAGAAAAAAAATGCGTCAGATGTCTGTCATTTGACGTTTTCAATTACTTGCTGAACGACGAAATGAAATATTAACAAATGACTATCGGATCGGAAAGAAAAAAGACTGCTGAAAAGTTTTTTTTTTCACAAATACAGGATTTCAGGGTCAGACTAATATGTAAGGCATGCTGCACGCTTGGCACCCTGAAATCCTGAAAGATACACGCAGAGTAATAATAATAAGTGTAATACAAGAACACGCAATGACCGTTGATCAAGGCATGTACTTTTAACCAAAGTAAGAAACAGTTTTTTTATTAAATTCGTTATTTTGTGTAGAAAGAAAAAACAATAAAAGTGACTCTAATGACAATATAAGTACCATAGAATATGTGTTTTCATGAAAAAAAAAACATTATATTATTTTACTTCGAGAATTCAATTCATAATACACGTTAAGAATAGTTCTTATACATTTCCTTGGCACTAATCAGCTTTGCAGTATCACTCGTGCAAAGGCATTCTTAGAAATGAAAAATTTCCCACGACATCATGAGGGCTTTTAATGTTATAATTCCACGAACAGCTCAGTGATATATTCTCAGCAGAAAATTCTGAAAGTTGTAAATGAAATTTCCATTACTTCATTTATCTTAGAGAAAACAATTCAGATTTACGTCATAAATAGTCTTGAGCAGTTGAAAGTGACGGCTGAGTTTAAAGTTCGAGGTTTTTGATTCGACTTACATAAGTTATCTGGTAGACAAATCGAAATATTACGAGGAAGTAAAGCTATGATTAATTCCAGTTTAATATGGCTACATTCATGGCCTGGCGCATAAAACATGATTAGGAATTTTATGGATTGGAGTATATTATCTGCTTTTATTGAAAACATCACAATCTACAGCGTTCAAACCGAAAATTTGAAGAAGACGCAAAACCAAATCAAGCGTAGTGTTTAAAAAACACGATGTTTTCGTGCCTAATTTAACAATACAAGTCAAAATATTTATGAAAAGTAAAAAAAACTGTTACTCATTTATAGTTTTCGCATTGTAATGTTTAAATCATTCAAAGTTAGAGTCACTCAGTAACAAGAAAACATTTATTAGAATGACACGTACTAATGATACCCACATACTAGTACCAACTTTAAAACTGCCAAAGGCCACATTCAAAAGTTTCCCAAATCGCAAAAGCTTCAGTATTGACGAGTACTTTTGTCTCTCAGCCCCGTCAAAGAAATCCTCGTCTATTTTTCGTTTGAACGCACTCGCCTGCGCCGGGAGATTGCACTACGGACTCGCACGAATAATTTCACAAGTGAATTTTTGATACTATTCAAAATGCTTTTCAATAACTTGGTCACATGGTTAGTATATAAACTGTGGCGGTACGCAGCGGCAGCGGTAAGAGGGTCGCATTTTAAAGCGACGGCTGCGCCAGAGGCCTAGGGTTTACCTGAGTTTTTCTGTTTAGAAATTTTCAGGGTAGCCCGGAGCTAAGAAGTTGGCGGTGTTTGACCCCCAAAGTTTGAAAGCACGTAAAGTCGTTGGTCCTGCACCTGATCTCTCTCCGGTCGTGTCAGATTGCCGTCCCATTGGGCTGTGAGAGTGAAAGGAACAGAGAGTGCACCTGTGTTTGTGCACACATTTGTGCACTATAATATGTCCCGCGCAGTCGGTTAGTCGTTGTGACTAGTCACCGTAGTCGATATCGGCTGGGGGGACTATTAATATGATTCAAAGATATTTATATTATATATTATTTATTGCACTTATAAATAACACACAGAAAATACAAAAAGTCACAATGTGAACAAAGGTAGGATTATCCCTAAAATAGATTTCTTCCAGCCAACCCGTAGATATTCACTATATAACCCGAGAACCTTGTAAATATGCTGAATAATAACCTTACTCTACCGTGGACTACGTTAAGGACTCTGTCAGATTGCTACCAAAATAAGATTCCTCTTTGCTCGACTCCGGTGACCATCAAAAAGAGGATTGTGTTTTTGTAACTGATTTTCTAGTAGGTGTTAGCCGTTCCAACTGAAAAGGCTTGAAATCAACATACTAAGTAAGCAGTAAAAATACCGTTATAATCTAACCACATGACCCGTCCCTATAATTAATCAGATTTCAACGAACAACACAACCGAATCTTTTATCCATTAATCGAAAAATTAACACAGACACGACTCTGTCCTATATTAATTTGGCTGAAACACATCGCGTTATTCAGGCCTGCGTTTAACGATTCCATACATATTTATGGGAATACCTACCCTATAAATATTTATAAGTGTAAGGGCGATGGAGATCGATTCTTGCTGGGAATGACTGGGCTATTGTTAGCCTGAGATTCGGATGGACTTTGCTTTTTTTATAGTCCTTTTTCATACAAAGCAACGTAAATGAAGATTCATTACAATGCATTCACTAATTAAAATTTGCATTTTAAACACTGACTGAGTTCTTAGAAGTTCATGGTACAATACCAAGTAATTAACAATATAGAGTGATAAATATTTTTTTTAAAGTTAGGAACACCAAGAGTAGGTAGTTTTGCGATGTTTTGCGTGAACGGAGATTAGCTTTGACAGGAACAGATCTACTCTTGAACGGATTAGCTTACTCGTATTGCGATTTCGTATAGGCAATCCACTCCGCAGATGAGCGTGGGACAGCACTAGAGGAGTGAGTGGAATATAAATACTTAAAGGCGGCTCAACTATCTAGTTGATGTGACACTCATCTGAGTGGAAGTTGAACTGCCTGGAACTTGAACGGATTTAAGCAAAATAGTAAACGCTCCTTGTTCTTGACGATATCAATTTCTCATAATATCTGCTTGTTTAAACAGCGTCATTACATTGGTTGCTTCATTCGCGTTATTTATCAGTTTCCATTTTGATAAAAACCAGTTATGACTACCATTTCTATATTCTGTCTAATAAAAATTCTCTTTTGAGGATAACAGCCGTTCTTTTAAAGGAATGGGAATAATTTATATATTTTCACAGTACATCAGACAGCTACACAGATGAATTAGCATCGCAAAGAAATAAAAATAATAAGAGGGAAACTTCTTCAAAGAGAGTTTCTCTTGTAAAAGTATCCGATGGGTTGGAAAATTAATCTCAGATGCAGTGTTCTCAACGAAATGAATAGAGACGTCGGTACACGGGCAGGGTTATTACGTAACTTGTAAGCTGTTGCAATGCAATTACAATTCGTATGTGGCATAACAAGAGTCTGTAGGTAATGAACGCACAGTTTTTTTTTTTTAATTATTTCAATATAGAGGTACATCCACAGATTCTGTGATACGTGCCTTTTTTAGTTTAGTTAAATAACTGCGTAGAGTTAAATTAGGAACTCCGCGCAATTACGAGTAAGCTCTTTTTTTACATTGTTACTTATTCTGTTGCTTACTTTTATAACTGTTTACTTTTGTCTCATATAGTAGACTATTGCCTACTATTGGTGCTGTGTCGTCGACACCGTATTCGTCGATTTTCCAACATTCCAAAATCAGTTGCTATTTTAATGTAATTGCTGTCAATGAAACTTATCAAACGATGGTAGTGGACTTATTTATCGTCGTTGGTCACTGTGAGGATGGAGAGGAAGAATATTATATCTCTCACTTTGGAGCTTTCAAAATACTTTGACGTTTCTAAAAATTGCAATGCATCAGCGAGTTACGTAATCACCTAGCGGTTTGTATTGTAAAATAATGTGCAGTGACATTCGATGCATAGTATTCGTGGAGCGAGCGTGTTTAGATATTGGAAGAAGTTGGTGGAGTAATGTACATTGTGTAGGATGATACTTGTTCAAAAATAACATTGGATAAGGAACGAGTCTACTCTACAAATAACCTTACAGGGGATAGTACTCAAATATAAAAAATATAAAACATATTATGTTTATTAAAATTTTAATTAAAATATAAAATAATTCAGTTTCAAATAACAGTGTTAAATTTTGTCTTATTTTTTTTTTAATAATAAATAAATATTACTAGGTTTGTTTCTGAACATTGTGAAGCTTTTTATCTCAGTATCGTATCTTCCAAAATATATAATCAAATCGAGTTACTTTAACTCAACATCCTTCTAAATATTCATAAATTTTTGCCTAGCCGCAGAAAAATTAAAGTTTTGCTAATAAGGGAGTACCCTTATCTGATGTTCTACTTTAAGTTATGTTGTCTCTAAAAACTATATTTTATTTCCTTTTTGTGTTAGAAAATACAAGATGATGAATCAAGGGTAACTTTGAAAAAAATGGCATTTCAATTTTACATTGTTTTACGAGAAAAAGAAAACATTTATTTTGTCTTATCTTTCTCTATATTTCTGTAATAAGGGTATGACGTAACACTGAATTAGTCTTACATCTCTCGCAAAGTCAAACGCATAACTTTTGATCTACTTTTACATGCATTTCCACAGCAAATCCATGTTCGCAAAATCAATTTAAAACTACAAGACGCTCTGCACCTCGAAGAAAGTTCACACATCTCCGGTTAAGTTTCTCCGCAGTGACAGTTAAGTTAAGGACACACTAAAGTACCCACTTACTCTTAGCTCTTGGCCTTTGCAAATAATAGATACCTGCCAACTTTTATTGGCCTGGTAGTGCTTGAAACGTAGGAAGGTTAATGTAAAGTGAGGTACGTTTACCAAAAAATAGTCGTCGTCGTCTGACCACCGACAAGATGGAAAGACAACCTTATAAGGATCGCAGGATCAAAATGAATGCAGACCGCTAGTGATCGGTCGCTGTGGAAAGCTATGGAGGAGGCCTATGTTCAGCAGTGGACGTCCTTTGGCTGATAATGATGATGATGATGATGAAGGTACGTTTGCTAATTGAATTTCTGAGTTATAGCCATTGTGATTATAATTATTATTACCATTTATAGGCTCTGCTCAATTATTGATCTCATGTAATAATTTGAGTTATGAAAGCTTATTGTGATATTGTTTATACATTTACAGTATTGGGCCCCTGTTGGGACATGCATAAGTCATTTTAGTGAGCCTTCTTGCAAAAATAAATGATTATAACATATAATATCAAATTCGTGCTTAGAACCTTTATGTCTATTCCTCAATGTAATGCAACGCAAAAGCTTAAAATCTTACAATTTCTCATTTTGTTTACTTCAAAGCTTGCGAAAATCTTGTTTAATCTTCAAACCAAACGGGATTTCCATAGGTAATCCTCTATTTCTGTCCAAGATGGTATTACATTAACCGCAGGCATGTGATCATACCCTAAGGATACCCAATGAAGCGAGCGTCGTGTGGTACAGCCTTAATCCTGTTAATGCTATGTGTGGCGAATGTCAAAGAAACTCGTCCGAGATGCGATGAAGAAATTACTGAACTAAGAGCTAGTTAAATAATATTTGCTGTGACAAAGCAAGTTGAAATGTGGTTTTTATATAACAAATGTAAGTGTAAAAATCTCGTCATCATCATCATTAAATTTGAGAGCTTGGCTCTTGTTGGTGAATTTTATTATTTCCGGTTTAAGCTATTCTCTTGACTTCCTGAAACTACACGACATTTAATTTAAAAAAATCAGATATTCAATTCTTAAATCTCATATAGAACTGTTGATTATTTAATCTTGTCACAGATATTATAATGATCTTGTAAAACTCTTTATCCACAAACAATAAACGAAAACTATTTGAAAAATGTATGTTACCCTTAAAGTAAAAAAACTTATAAATGGATTTCTTACATCAGACAATTATGGCTGTATTGTCACGTGATAATATTTTATTCATGTCATGTAAGTATGTGTATGTTTGTATTTTTTTACTGTATTGTTTTATATTTTATAAAGAGTAAACTAAAATCTAAAAATGTAATCGAAATCCCTTTACCTTCCATTTTATAAAGCCTCGCTTGACTAATAAATCCTCACCTTACAGTTTCCATTATCCAAATCGTGGATTTAATATAGATTTCCGTAATATCTGAACATTGTTACCTGCGCCCAAATAGTTTTCGGAACCTCCAACCAATTTATTATTGTGATACACACAGCCACTAAGCCTGAGCCAAATTTTAATAGATTTTCTTATCTCGTCTTTGTCATTACACCACTAGGACATACGAAATCACACCGTTCATTATTGTGGCGTATTTTCATTACTTGTTGCAAAGATAATAATAATATATTTGAAATATTTTTGTCTTGCTGTAACTGAGGTTGAGCACTGTAGGTGATGTGATAGTAAATCAAGCTTACATGCCCAGTTGCGTGATCAATAGTTTACGGTTGAATACTTACGATTCTGCACGTTTTGAATAAAACATACCTTAACCAAACGATTCTGCGCGTTTTGAAGAAAACATACATGAACCAATGGTCATTAAAATAGCTATTTTGACATTTGGTTAAGGTATTTCTTCTTCTTCTGGAATGACCCATTTCTTACTAACAATGAATTTCCACGTTTGGAATCACCGAATATATTATTTTTTGGCTATCGCTACCCATAATGTATCGTGACGAATGGGTTCACGTATCAAAGTGGGAGTTCTCCGGAAATTCATTCACATGCGTAATGGGCCCGTTATAACCACAGTGATTTATTATTGCGAAATATGGGCGTCTAGTGTTGTTTATTGAGTATCGTTGTCTGTCGATAATCTTCTATTTTTAAGGTTGTTTCAATGCTTTCAACACGATGCAAAAAAATTAAAAACAAATCAATATATCAGATTATAATTCTTAAGACTGTGATTATATACCTTATTTTTAACAGTAGTAACTAACCTACTTTTTAAATTGTCTGGATTTTCTAATTGTAATCGTGCTAATCTATACTAATATTATAAAGCTGAAGAGTTTGTTTGTTTGTTTGAACGCGCTAATCTCCGAAACTACTGGTTCAAATTGAATAATTCTTTTTGTGTTGGATAGTCCAGTTATCGAGGAAGGCTATAAGCTATATAACATCACGCTACGACCAATAGGAGCAAAGATATTGTGGTAAATGTGTAAAAAACGGGAGAAAGAAGTCACTATTCCACGCGGACGAAGTCGCTGGCAAAAGCTAGTAAATAATATAATGTAATGAACCCAAATAAAAGTGGTATGTTATAATAATATACAATCGTTACAGTAAATATCAACATCTCCGTTATTACTACATTACTCGTAGAAGGTACCAGTATCAATAGCATAAAGTACGAATATCAATATTTTGTATCGATACTCTCAACTAGACATCACGCGCAGCCACGAAATAATAGCCTAAGGATATAACATCCAGTGTTCATGAAGACATCCTCTACCTCGTAATTACCCTATTAATTTTCACTGTTTTTCTTGACAGACTTTTAATAGAAAACTTGACTTATAATTTGGCACGAAAGTCATCTATTTCGATAGTAAAAGTTAAGTTACGGTGTTTCACTATTGATTATAAAACACTACGGATTTACTTCGCGAATATTTAACTGAAAACGTTCCAAATTTTACTGGTCTAGGGGCAAATATTGATTGCGCTCAAAGATGTTTTGATTTTGGTGTAATTATTAAACACAGCTTATTTACTAAGTAAGGATATTGAAACCGCTCCTTTTTATTATTATTTTGCAAACGAATACTATAGGCCAATAGATGCCAAGGATTTTTGTCCCGTCTCAAAGAAGGTCTTATATCTCAAGTGCCTACAAGCTTACAAAACCGAGAAAGCTATCCTATACTTATACTATAAAACGTTCTTCACAAACGTTTTTCCGCCTTCAGCCCAACAATAGAATGTATCTCGGAATTGGGAATACCTTAAAATACGTCCTATTTAGACCGTCTTGGGCCAGTATTTTGTGTATAAAACAGAGCAGAAAACCTTCGTCACGACGTACAATACGGTGACATATCAACCGTGGGTAGAATAGCTGTGTATAAAAGGAAATGTGGGTGATATTTTGAATCTTAGGACAATAGACACAAGAATGACAGTTTTGGTAAATATCCGTGTGCAAGAAATGTGACCAAATAATAAAACAAGTGACAAAGGTCAAAGTAGAGTTGACTGATGGAAATGTAATTTACAAATGAAAGTTTTACTTGCACATGGCAAATCACGTTACATTATCTAAGCAAGGCCAAGTCTCCAGCAAAAATATACACATAAATATCTCGTGTCCTTTTAAAAAAAATCTCTCTCTAGATTTATTTATTGCCGATATAAATAATAACAAGAATGTAGTAGCATATTTGCATTTGACTATAACTTTTTTTTACTGACCAAGGGACTATTTCACGTGCAAATGGCAGCTGCCACTACTTACATACATCATCATCATCATTCATCATTATAAGCCGAAGGACGTCCACTGCTGAACATAGGCCTCCCCCATGGCATTCCACAACGACCGGTTGTGAGCGGTCTGCATCCAGTGCGATCCTGCGATCTTTAAAAGGTCATCTGTCCATCTTGTCGGTGGACGTCCTACGCTGCGCCTTTCGAAAGGCGCCGGTCGAAGGGTCTCCAATCCAGGACTTTTCTGCCCCAACGGCCATCAGTTCTACGCGCTATGTGCCCTGCCCACTGCCACTTTAGCTTACTGATTCGCACACACTGGTTGAAGGCTTTCGTCTTCAGTTACTCGGTAATCGAGACTTACATAGTTACATTGAGACTTTACTTACATACACTGAAAAGATATTTCGTAGCAAGATTACATGATTACAGGTCCAACCTACGCTTCCTACGTATACTTGCAGAACCTTGGTACAATCCCAACACAAATACGCATGTAAGTCGTTCCTCTACTAAACTCAAGCATTATTTATTTACCCATTACAATTGTCGGTTTCGTGGAAATTCGATACGCCCAAATTATCGTGCGTCAAGGCCTTTTGAAGGACAACAAAGAGTTGGACAAAAGAATAAACAACAACAGAAGCGTCACAACAGAATCCGCATTCCTATTTACATAATACCATTGATCACTCTGTTGACCGCTCGGATTGGGGTTTGGCAATAAATCGAGGGAAACGGTTCCGTGCATCAGTACATGTTAGATGGATATGGATAGGCAGCGATACAGACGCAGTAGGGTTTATTTTTAAAAAGTACTGGTCATTTTGCTGCGTTTTAATGTGTAGTGTGCGTGTGTGTTTAAAAATGCATGTCTGACTAGTAACAGCATATTACTCTTTACTTTAATATGCCACATATAATTTCACTAAAAATAGAAATGTTATCACCAATTTTTTAACTGTTTGAGGCGCTTCAATATTATTGATATTGTTGAAATTTTGGTTTAAACTTTAAACCAAAATTTTGACAATTCCAAACGCCCAATGATTTATTAAACACTGATATTTTGCTATTTTAATTGGTTACTTTATACATACGCTTGAGTTCCTACTCAAATATAGTAATGATTTATAAATAATGGTATGTAGAATGTCGTTTAAGGTTAGGTAAATTTTTTCTCAATAATTGTTTGTTCGTAGATAAAAAGTACTAAAATCAGGAATAACGAGTGATGTTTTCTGTACTTATATTTTTCGTTAACATGAAATAGGATAGCGTACCATGCTAATGTTGTCAACATTCCACCTGCTTGTACAGAGCGTATACTTTGTAATGCTTGCAGGTAAGGAATGGAACTCGCTGCCTAATGAAGTTTTCCCTCAGGAATATGGCTAAAGCCGCTTTAAGATAAGGGTGAATAGGTTGCTACTAGGTAGATATGCACCACCCTAGACCTCATCTACACCTGACGTTAAATGCGATGAAGGCAAATATCTACAAAGCCTAAAAAAATGGGGCTTCTGTATCCTATTTATTCTATGGCAGGGCTGGGGTACGCCCAAGCGGTGATTTTTCATTTTTACGGCATGCCAAGTGATAGGACGATGGCAGATAACGATGAATAGGTAAACATGTTACGCATTTGTTGGATGGGAATAAGTTTCGGATTGCTATTGTTATCGGCAATTTATTTCGGATTCGGGAAAAAACGTGGTATATCATGAATATTTATTGCTGTTTTAATTTGATGCTCGCGTTTTTCAGTGCTGGTAACTTATTTTTTTTTTTCATTTAAAAGTTTCGGTATATGTATCAACAGACATTGTGGTTTGTGTAGGTTTAGTTTAAAAAGGGAGCTTAAAAACACAGTTTATTGATTTTTAATATTCTCCGTGTATTAGCTGTGATGAGTATATCTGCCATAGAGCACGACAATTCCCATGTAGACCATGATGAAAAGTTTCTGACGCAGTCGGTGACAAAAGAGCGCACATTGTAACATGACAACAGACATTAGCCGATATCAAAATCGATAAATCGTTAAAATAGTAAATGACAATATTAATTTCTATGACTAGACACATTTGTTCGCAATACATTGCTGGTTCGATTTATTTGTAAAAAAAATAACAAAACATTATTTTTTATTTTAATTAAGATTTGATTACTGGTTACTTGAAGGGCCTGTATTAAAAAAAAACAATCTACGTTTTAGTTTCCAAAGATACGGCGCCATCAAAATATTTTAAACATCGAATATCTCAAGCGTAATCTATACCAATAAAATGCTTTGTCCTGAACGACTGATTTATTGATTGACTGACTGACTGACTGACTTACTGACTGACTGATGGATCAACGCACAGCCTAAACCGCTGATCGTAGAAACCTGAAACTGGGAGGGTGTGTTCTTTGTATGACGTAGGGATCCGATAAGAAAGGATTTTTCGAAATTCTACCCCTAAGGGGGTCAAAAAGGGGTGCAAAGTTTGTATGGGACAACGTGATCTCATGGTCCAATCTACTTCAAATTTTGCATACACATTCTTTTACAGAATTGACGGAAGATTCATTTTGTATTTTATCGCAATTAATCTCCTAATGGGGTGAAAAAGGGGCACAAAGTTATTCTGGGGGTGATTTCCTTCGAAGTTGATATCAAAACTCTTTAGTGCTTACGACTAAAATAATTATTATTTTATTTTGACAATAATTTGACAAGTCTGAAATTTCAATGTTTTGACACATGTTTGTTATTGATGTTGCTCTAGAGAAGAGACTTTGTTCCTTAGAATAATTAATCATTTTTTGTGATTAAACAGGGTAGTTAAATAGACCCCACAGTTTTCTACAGCGACCGGTCGCAAGCAGTCTGTGTCCAGTGTAATTCTGAAATCTTCAGAAGGTCGTTTGTTCATATTGTTGGTGGACAGATTATTTATCTCTATAAGTGGACATCCTACGCTGCTCCTGTGGTCGAAGTGTGTCCAATTCAGAACTTTTCTGCAAAATTTTCGTGGGGTGTCTATGCTTAGCAGTGGACGGCTTTAGATAGAACACCCTTTAATGATGATGATGGGGTAGATACCTACATAGAATGGTATTTTAATTCACGGTTTGAATTCAAAATAGTAAAATTTTCGTTATGACCATAAACAAAGCTGAAGTTCAAACTCTTAAGGTAGCTAGCGGGAGAAGACTTGAGGGAATATGATTCTCCCACAGCCTCTAATGTTGAATGATATAGTGTAAGCACACAGTAGCCTGGTCTTTCTTTAGCACCCGAAGAAACATAATTGACGAAAGGCGTAGTAAGTATTTTCATTTCGTTGTAAAATATAAATATATCCCCGTAAAAGTTTGACCAGAATAAAGACCAAGCTACGAGTTGTGTGTACATGAATTAATATAATATTTGTTTATTCGTATTTATATGTTATACGTATATTAAAAAGCTGGATGTTTTTGTTTGTTTGAGCGCGCTAATCTTAGGAACTATTGGTCCGGTTATAAAATTTGCCAGATACTTTGTTAGATAGTTTATTTACCAAGAAAGGCTGTAGAAGTAGTTTAATGCGTATAGGCTTGTAAAAATTCTACAATCTATGGGAACGGAGTAAAAATAAGACGCGCGAACGTAGTCGCGGGCGGCCGCTAGTGTTCAATAAAATTTCAGAGGTTAACGAGCCAAAGCATCCATGAAATCGAAGAGACATCCACTGGGAATACATTTAAACTGATTATAACTATTACGGCCTATTCAGACGAAATGATGCAGCCAAAAATTCTCGATAGGCCCTATCGGGACGATCCCGGCAACAGTTCCGAAGTCGATTTAACTTGGACCTTTTTCGAACAATCTCCTTTTGGCCCGGAGCAAAATTTATTTTCCCATATCTGGGAAACAAAGCGGCTCCCTTCGGAACCAATTGCGAGTTTCGCGTACATTCCGCGCGGAAATAAAGTTGTGCTCTTTCGTAATTCGGAGTGATAAGGTCCTAAAGTTATAAATGTGTGCTCGGTGGTAAGTGTATTAAATTTGCGTGTTTTTTATTGAAGTCGGTTCATCCGCTAGTAGCAAAATAGTAATCTATTTACACTTTTTTGTACAAACAACAAATACTACAGATCTTTGTGCATACTGATATTTTAGAACTGAAACTGGTGCAGTTAAATGACAAAACTGGATCAGTAAAAAACAATTATCGGTTTTTTGCTACGCACTGGAAACGGGATGTCCATGTGATTAATAGCATTAAAACGCCTAGGCTGGTACAACTCAACAGCAACCTGCAGAAAACAGTAGGTACCTGCAAAATATGGGATATCTCTATGATAAATGGCCCTTACGGTAGCAGGTTTGTTTATGCTCAATTGCGTTTTTTGCTTAACTGTGATATTTTTTTTGTAAACAGATGCAATTAAAATATACCGCTTTAAACAATTACGTTTAAATAAACGCAGTTGTTTTCATTCATAGTTATTGGTCATTCACAAAATTGCTAAAAAATATACAAATAAATATTTGACACAAAGATTTTATGAATAGTAGTAACGAACATACGCCATTTCACGCCAGCGTGACCTTCCATTTATATCCACTTCATTTCCGATTGTGAAATCAGTTACTTCTGCCAAAAACACAATCATAGATTAACTAGAACAGTCGTTCCGCTAAAATAACAATTATCCCAAAGTGCTGTGGCCAATTTTTTCTAGAACCAATAGAATTGTGGGTCGTTTCTACTAAGATTAACTTTGTAGCTTATACAGCGAGCTGGCAACAGTATCGGACCGTCAAAATCTATGGACCGAGGTTGGGCCCGATCCAAAGTGACTCACAAATGTCAACGAGTGGTTGCCGTTCGTAGATGAACCGTCTTTGGAAAAGAACGACCCGTGATAACACAGACACAAAGAAAGATCAATGTGTGCTGGGAGATGATAAAATTAATGTATGATTGTTAACTTACCTATAACTAGAGTCACTATTCTTACTTATTGGCTGAATCACTTATTAAAACGTTAAGGAACTTCCAGATGTCCTAGAAACTTGAAATTTTGCATCCATCTAGATTATTGTGTGAACATAAAATAAAATGCTGAAAACAGTTATTTTTTAATTGAAATAATATACAATACAAATATTTATAATCATGATCACAAAAAATATGTAGTAGATGGCTCTTCTAGAGTATTCAATATTACATAAGAAATATCAATACTGAAAATACGTACACAACATTCATGTCTATCAGACAGGCAGACCATACCAACAATATACGAATTATTGCTAATTAGAAATACTCGCCCAGTAAATTCTAATACGAGGAAACAAAGCGTCTAAAATGGACATTCTATCAAGCACATGCATATTGGCCGGCTGATCACGTTATTGTCACATACGGCATTCGAAGCCGCGTCGTGACATCAAACTGACTTGCAAATGACGTCTAACTAGCCAATACAGAGCGAATGCGGCCACAATAGGCTATAAATGATTAGTAGAGCCACAAAACTGGATGGTTTTACGATTAATTAAAAGAAAATAAAACATTTCCCAATTTTGTGTGGCTAATAAATCGTGATTGTAATAATTTATACTTAACAAATGTCGAAGCGTTTTGACAGCTGGTTTGTCCTTACCGCAAGCTGATATAATGTGATTCTTGGTAACTTACATAAGAATGTCTCACAAAGATTCGGATGTTAGAATAAAGGACATTCATAGAGCATAGTAAAAACAAATAAGTTCATATTGCTTACGTATTGTATTGATACAATAGCACTACAATATTACATACCTAAATGATGTAGGTATATGAAAATGATTTTGAGCATTTATTATGTAAATTCGATCTTACCTTAGGTACATTATTTTCATAGTTTTCACAATGCTTTATTAAAGGAGTTCACTTAGTTTGCTTACCGCTAACTAGTGGGATTTATGTAAAAACCTAAAATCTTGACTAACAAAGTGGACAGCCAACCTCACAGTTAAGTAAGCAAAATAAATTTTTTTTTAATTCTTGGATAAGCAGATATTTTAAATTTTATGCTACTTATCTGTTCGTACTATGCTCGGGGCGACCGCATACATTATAGTCGCACAGGCCCAATGTTTGCCCTCCATATAAATAGCCCAGTATATATCATGGGGAATACTCCCTGTATTTGTCCGGGATCATCTGACACTACATGTTAACATTAAAATGCTGCAATCTTACTTTTGCCTTTTCTGCCGTAAAATTATATGATGACATCACTTAAATAAAGAATGATGGATGATGGAAGATGTATAATACACCCTGAAAATATTCGTAAAAGTCGACTAAGACTGTAAACATCCCATTGCTGGGCAAATGCCTCACCTCAATAATATGAAGTGGTATGAGTTTACGGAATTTTACTTTTTACGGAATGGTAAATATTCATGTATTTCCAGAGGACGAGAAAATCATTAATCATCATTTATTCATAGCAAGAACACAAACCAAGAAACAATAACAGGCTTTTTACGAGTTTGAAACGACTAAACTTGGAATATCTCGATATTAATTCTGAGTATTTTAGATTTAGGAGATCAAAGAACGATAAGTTATACCTATGGAAACAGTATCTTTATGTAACATAAATATTGTTTCCCTACAGTGAAATAAAACGCATTTGTACAAAAACTATGTAAGTTATCACAGTAAATCTAGTGAAAATATATTTATCATTATGGAACCTGGATTGATATAAGCGGGTTTGTGCTTTGCTCATTGGGTACCATTAAATTACATCTATTTTAACTTTGATGACATGATTTTCTGTTTGTGCAATTTGTGATCATATAGCATACCTAATCTTGAAATTCCTACTGGCTTTGATTTTTGGTCGTCTACTTTTGTGTTGTAGAAATGATTCCATAGTTATTATCTTTCATTTTAGGAGATAGGTAATACATGCCTCGATGCGCAGCTAATGGAATGGAAAAAGCACTTGAATTTCACTCATATATTTTCTAATCGGTCTCGGCTCGTGATTTCTTAAAAAAAGAACGCTATTTTTTGGTGCAGAAAATTTCGTACCTTGTAGTTTAACCTTTGTGTTGACACACTATGTATCGTATAATTAATGCTGTTGCATTGATAAACATAATTGTTTAATGATTGCAAAGTACATAATATATATAAATTGCACTTGTAAAAACCAACTGTGATAGACGAGGAATCAAAACCCGTGTATTACAAAGTAATTTTTGATAGGTATTACCTATTTCTGAGCACTTTTGAAGCATTGAAGCTATAAAACTATTCAAAATATTAAGTTTAACCTCTCCAACGCCGTGTAATGCGCCATGGGAATCGCTACACAAGACGTATGAGCGTCGTAACGTTTCCAGAACGAAATCTTAAATAATACATAAACAGATACAGTTTTCATCATTTATGTGACGAGCACTTTGCCTATGGAACTTGGGGCCTTACTCTCAAAGTGTTTTCAATATTTTCTTCTTCACTTTTCACTACACTCAAACTTGCGGATATCGTGATAAGGCGCAATTACCTATAAATACATATTGGACAACAATCGCATACATAGCATGATACAAAGTAAGTAGCTAGTTTACTTGTGTTATAGAAGTCATAAACAATAGTGGTACCACAAAACCCACACATGGAAAATGTAGGAATCAAACCCGAGACCCCGGAGCCGTGACGCCTTGAAACCCTGCGTGCTTAGCCACTAAACCACAGATGTCCTCAAATAGAAAAAAAAAAGTATATTTACAAGATCTTAATAAAAGGTTACTTTAATTTAAGCGTGGTATAGTATACTAGCTTTTGCCCGCGACTTCGTTCGCGTGGACTTCAGGTTCGTCCCGTCTAGTAGCGCAAAAAATGTGTTTTTTTACGACCTCACATTAGAAACCTCAAAAATTGTAGCCTATATGTTATTCTGATGTATAAACTATATTGTGGTAAAGTTTCATTCAAATCCATTCAGTAGTTTTTACGTGAAAGAGTAACAAACATCCATACATCCATACTTACAAACTTTCGCCTTTATAATAGTAGTAGGATATATATAGTATATTATCAACTGATAAACGAACGCTAGGCAGCAATTGCGACCATTTCAAGGTCACTATGACCTTTCAACTTGAGGGATTAAAGTCCAGTTTTCATCCCGCATATGATTTTCCTTCTTAGTGAGTGCTTGTGAAAAAGGTTTCTTATGCCGTCTTCATAGTAGAGCCTCTGTTACATATTCCAACTGAGATTTGGCCGATACATCACAGTGACAGTCGGAATATATCTTGCAACTTGTCTGCCTGAAACATTTTATAGTCAAAGGATGACAACAAAAGCTTTGAATTTCATAAGGTCATAAGGTGCTCTTTGCGGATGCTTTCAAAAAATTATTGAAAAACTTTACGAAATACAGGGTGTTGTTTTGGTCAGTGAAATCCAAGTCAGGGATGATAATATGAGTTATGTTTATTAAAAAAAAAAATCTTAAAATTATATGCAAGTTTTATAAAAGAAAACCTCTTCACAACATTCTAAAAAACATCAAAACGAATAGGGAACGTTATACCTAACTATTTTAACGATTCTTCTACCTATCCTTTCAAATTTGATTCGATCTCGTGAAAAAATATCAAGCATAGCCCTCTCCATCACTCCTTGCGTGACTTGAACTTCTTTAGAATGTCTATCAAATCTATAATTAGTCAATATGTATGAATTGCGAATATAAAATCCAATGCATTTCCCTAACTTCCTTAACGCTTGATATAGTACTAGGCAAGTATAGAACGGTCGACATAGTTCTTGGCTGCTTGCCTTCACTGTGTCTTTGTATTTTTATCTTTTTCAGTTGCGTTTGAATTTTATTTTATCTGATCGGTAGACTTTGGGTAAGAAAAGTGTCTAGGAATTTACATCGATAACAAGGGTTCTAGGTTTACCTAGAAAGTTTTTCGTCTTTTATTTGGCGGTAAAAATTAAAATTTAAAAGAACAAGTGGCAGTTGTTTTAGGATTGTATGTTGAGTAAAGGTTTTCACTAAGTTTAATGTTGATAAAAGAGTGAATCTTCACGCCAAATGTTTATTTCATGACATCGATCCTAATGAAGGTTCATTGACTTTATCTGTCCGTAATTAATTAGGTATAATTCAAGGTAACATTTGCAAGTCATTGAACACGAGAGTATCTACAACAATTATTTTGTTATGAAATCGTGTATTCATGTAAATAAATAAATAAATAAATAAATATGCGCCAGACAACACACCAATTGTCTGGTTTCGTGTTAAGGAATTTTCTTCCTTGTGTTACGAAGTACCAGACAACGATTATGACGGGGGCGTCTCCCATAAATACTTAAATACATATAACATCCATGACTTAGGTACAAATGTTCGTGCTCATCACACAAACAAATGCCCCTTGCGGGATTTGAACCCGCGACGGCCGGCGTAATAGTCAGGAGCGCTAACCACTACACCAAACGCGTCGTCAATGTATGACGTAATGAACCGAATGAAATTTTTAATGAGTTTTGATGCTTATGTACGATGATCAACAATTAATGATGTTGATGAATTTTTCAAATTCAAATTGACATAAATTCTAACAAACATAAGTTTAAAGACATTAAAACATATTTGAGATTTCTAAGGTGATTGCACTTGCAATCAATATCTGTTTAATCTTCAATCAATCAATCCCAAAAAAATACATCAATAAAAAAACATTTTCACAACAACACAACAACAAATTTACAGCAATGTGACCTCAGCTTAGCAGTTTAAGCACCGCGTAATTTATAGACGCGTTTATGATTATCGACAGAAAGCACTCGAGATCGGAGTAGGATTGAGGTATTAATATTTTAGGCATGATCGAGCAGTCTAATGTACAGCGATCTGATTTGAAATGCGTTAATATTACATGTTCTTGTGAGAGAAATCTGTAACATTTTTGAAAAAAATATGTAGGTAGCGGTAGCTTTTATATGTTATAAATTGCACTTATAAATAACAACTGTGTCAAATAGGGTATCATACCACTATGTATAAGACATAAAAAGACAGGCAAAAAAGACTTTTACATGGTTCTATACAGGGTGACTTTGAAAACATTGGCAATATTTTAAACTAAGAAACTACTCGTGCTTCATAATCCCTTCCACATATTAAAATGAAAATTAATTTTTATAAACTATAATTTGATGAAATCGAGAAAAATCATATTAAACACTTTAGAATTTATTATTGCTTCAAATTAAACTAATAAATTAGTAAACGATTTTCTAAAATTGACAAACAATATTCAAGTATCAAAAAAATAACTCCGCCTAAACGGATCCCGGAAATCGGAGTGAAACTTTATGATATTTCTCGGTTTGATAAAATCAATTGATTTTCATTTTAATATGTGGAAGGGACTTTAAATCATGAGTAAGTTCTTAGTTTAAAATATTGCTAATGTTTTCAAAGTCACCCTGTATAATGTGTTCTTTGACGGTACTTATTATACCTCCAGACAAGTTAACAGTTAGCCGTGTAAGCCAAAAACCGAGAAAAAAAAAAGTTAACAGTTAAGCTGTAAAATTAGAATGTAGGTATAAGTGATTTAATTAATAAAACGGTAAACCCATATAGTCTGAAATTTGCACGTTCACTAACTTATAGTTACGTGCATGCATATGCATGGTGTAATCGGATGAGCGAAATTGTAGATGTCTGTCAGGAGCAAGGTACCCATTGTCCCTTCAAGATGAACTAATAAAGAACATCGCTCATCTCAGAATAACATTATTCGTGAATAATTTCTCAGAATGCATTTATTATGAACGTTAAAGGTAGCAACGTAGTGTAGATTTATAGTAAGGAAGTATTATAGTACCTGTATTTGATATTAGCCTTAGTTTGGTATACTAAAGTTCCTAACACACTCTTACAATCTGACTGTCGGTATTGTTTATCTCCTCTTGGCTTATTAAAATAGCAAAAGCTACCATATTAATCATTTTGATTTACATGAATATTTTATTAACGGTGTAAACGCTCCTTCTTGGTGTGTTTTTTTTTTCGTTTCCTTATTAAAAGCTAATAATAACACACATTCCATGATCAAACCCTCAAACGCAGACCTATGCACACATCAAAGAAAGAAAGAAAGAAAGAAAGAAACATTTATTTGTCACACAACAATACAGACATAATAAAAATAATAATTTAAAAAACATGATTGTACATCACTAGTAAAGTTAGCCTGTAAAGTCCCTCTACTGCTGGGTAAAGGCTTTATCTAAGCGGATTGGTGGAGGTGGTATCTTTGCAAGGAAAGCGACTAATCTTCCTGTCAGATGTTATCAAGCCGCCCATAAGGCCTCTGACTAGGCTTAACGATCAATATCAAAATATCAGATATTAGCCGGGACCAACGGCTTAACGTGCCTTACGAAACACGGAGATGCTCGTGATATACGCTACTTATATGGTCGGAATGGTCACCCATCCAAACACGACCGCGCCGTAGGTTGCTTACCTTCGTTATTTACTACCCAAGTGCTGCTTCCTCCACTGCCCTACGAGCACACATCACTATTGCATAAATAAATATGCATGCACCTAATTATATTATAAACCAGCTTGTATATAAGCTTGCACTGAGTACAGATATTGTCAGAACTTTGTAATGCCAATCTTGTCTTGACTGACAAATATTATAAGCAGAGGCGTAAACATAATTTGAAATATTGAATGGGTTAATCAAATTGTCTGGAGCCAAAATTGGTTGGTGTCAACATTGGGACATTGGATTGGTAAATAAGTAATATGGTTTCATAAGATATTGTGGATTGTTTAGGTCTTAATTGATGTAGGGTATTATTTTGATTTATTTGTTCGTATTGATTGACTCATAGTTTTAATACATACACACTGAACCAATCGGTCGGGATGCGTTAATTCGAGTTAAATTGCTTGAATTAGAAAAAAATGAAAAAAAAAAGAATTAAGATTAAGTATACAAAATAATATTTGGTCGTGTCAGATTGCTGTCCCATCGGGCTATGAGAGTGAAAGGAATAGCGAGTGCACCTGTGTTTGCGCACACACTTGTGCACTATAATATGTCCCGCGCAGTCGGTTAGTCGTTGTGACTGGCCACCGTAGTCGAAATCGGCTAGGGGGACTATTATAATATTTGATATCATATCATTTGACATACGAGACATGGGTGCATATTGTGATTAACAATTCTTTTTTCTTAATTCTTATTGATATTTCGCATTATATTGATAATATTACTATAATATAACTATACAAATAATAATATTCATACCATTGTAGTATTATTATAATATCATCATATTGATAATATTCGTTTACACTGAGTGGGAATTGAGCTGCCTCGTAATAAAACGGATTAAGTTGGATCGCAATACGCCCCATGGTAGTCGATGAGTAGATTCTAAACTACTGAATATTAACGCAGGTACTTAATCCAACTAAAAGCGCAACAAATATTGTAAGATTACTAGTACACATAAGTGCATTTTTTTTAATAATAAAAACAAGTCCGTAAACAAATGAAATTTTATTTCAAGCGACCCGAGATATTTATAAAATAACACTGAATGCGCGTGAAGTCAACAAAAATAACCGCACGAGGTAAACTTTTCCGAGCGTTTTATTCAAACATTTCAAGCTAGAATTATGTCATTTCAAATAAAAGCAGACACGCGACGCAGCAGACAACTATTTCAGCGATATTACATTTTATTGCGTCTACACTGCCTAAATGAGTTTCGCTAAGACTCCCAGAGAAGTCATCTTGTGATATTATCGTGCGGTTTAAGATAATCCTAATCTAGTTCAGCAAACCACAATATAAGATTAAAATAAAAGACTCGGTACTAGAACATTGTCACATTCATGTGTAAAATTAGTAATTCATGGTTTTTATCAATATACTCGTATTGAATTTATGGATTAGAGGAGATATCAGGTTTTTTGTTGTCTATTTTAATTTACCTACATGCACAGGATTTACACCGACATCTGCAAAGCGAAGCTAAGCTACTATCTCTATCTTTTTCTTTCATTTGATCTCTCTTATCTCTCCCCCTCTCTCTCTTTCTCTCTCGCTCACTCTCTCTGACATTTTTACAGCACTATTATATCTTCTTTGGTGGTTTTAATATTTATATGAATTCTTGTTACCCTTACTGCGTGCAGTATTTTTTGACCCGTCAACTAATAACATATTGGTGGAGTGTGTGATGCTGATTTAATGACTGCGAACTTCAGAGCTCAGCTCTAGCCAGCTGGCTAGAGCATATTTGGTTCTGAAGTTTACGCGAATACTCATTACAATAAAACACAATTTTACGGATTGATTTCGCGAACGTTTATTTTTATTTTATGCCTGACGTTTCGAATGCTTTACAGCATCCGTGGTCACAGGCAGACTAACACCTGGCTGCTAACACCTGACACCTGGCTGCTGAGCTTCAGCATGTAAGGAAGGTACTCCGGGACAACCAGCTTCCAGTACCACGCATTCGAAACGTCAGGCATAAAATAAAAATAAACGTTCCCGAAATCAATCCGTAAAATTGTGTTTTATTGTGGCTAGAGCATGTTCGAAAAAAAACACGATATCTAGACTCTCTTTGTAATGAGCCCACTATTAGTAACGTAGAGTACAACATCACTCTAGTTCATATCTCACGCGTGAGCGCTTGAGACAAGGAGATTTCCCAGGAGTTTGTACGGCAGAACAAGGTCATGTCTTGCAGTTGGATATATTAGCTTTTTTATGAAAATAAGACACCGGGATATCCTTTTCAAAATAGGTACTTATTCGTTCATAAAATAAATGTCTAGGCTCTTTTTAGAACTTAGCCAATAATATTGGTTGATGTTGGCAATTGTTGTAAAGGTGTAAACATAACTTGTCATGTAGTCAAAATTATGTGCTATCAGAATTCCTATAGTTTACTTTGTTCCAAGCATTTTTATTGAATCCCAAAGGGACTGTTATGTTATCCATTCGCATGTTTGTATTTCAGTCTTGTAACCATTTGTATTATTAATTGATAAACAGTTGACCTATAATATAAATGTAAATGTATTACTAATTGATAAAATAAACAGTTAACCTACTTTATATTATGCGCATAGAAAAACGCCAAACAAAGAAAGAGGTCAGTGGCGAAACGAACGTAAGTCCAACAAATAGTATGTCCACAGAATGTCCGTTTGCAGGCGATGTTTGAGCTACGTGAGCCCGTGCGGTTTTATCTATCCGTGATCATATCTGAACCACTGAATAAATCCTTCTTTTTGAAATGCAGGGTTTTTGTGGTTTTAGTGTTATGCTGCGAGACTAAATCTTCCTATATGTGGCTGTAGTGGTAAATGTAAATCCTCCTTTTTACAGAGATACTTGCTGATTTGTGGTTTTTAACTTAATATTCTTCTATCTGGGAGGTTTCTTTATGTAAAACTTCCCAGATGCAAAGATACGCAAACAGATAGATAATCATCATTATCCATCAAAGTACATCCACTGCTGAACATAGGCCTCTCCCTCAGTTTTCCACAGCAACCAGTTGTGAGCGGGTTGCATGCATTGTGGTCTTTATAAGGTCGTTTGTCTATCTTGTCGATGAACGACTTTCGCTGCGCCTCCAATCTAGGACGTATGGTCTCCAATCTAGAACTTTTCTGTACTAACGGCCATTAGTTCTTCGCTCTATGTGCCCTGCCCATTGCCACTTAAGCTTACTGATTCGCAGAGTCATATGCATCAACTTAGTCCTTCTACGTTCAGGTATAGTTAACCATTTATAAGGCATAATTGAAACTTTAACTGTGTATACTTTCTATGTTTTTGGTGTTGGTAAGAATAATCTAAACAAACAACTCAAATATCACTTCTTCTCGACTTGTAAATTTTTTAAGATCTTTGTAACTGTGTTCTCGTAAATAGAGACTTACTTACTCAACTTTGAATTACTCACTTTTTTGTGTCTGTTGTATTTTCCTTTTTCAACATATGTACCAAAGCTGATTGAAAGGCACACTGCGACGTAAACCACAAGTCATGTACAATTCAACGGGATCGATCCTTTTTAACATTTATGAGGCGGACCGTCCTGTCTCCTGAATTCTTCCCGAAAATCTAAACACTTATGTTCAGCCGAGGTTTTATGTCTCGGCCCTGTTGTAAAATCTAGGCGTTGGAGATGTATCTTTTAAGCTAAGTGACGGCTGTGAGTGTTGGTGAACCCATAATATTAGAGCTTGAACGAAATCTCGGTATAAGTTAATGTTTTTTGCGCGGTAAATAAGGTAGTTTATGAGCAGATATGTCTGGACAGACTTGGTCCATCTTAGGTCGCATTGTCACTTTGTGAACGATTAATGTCTGGCTATTTTATAAATAAATAAAAACCGGCCAAGTGCGAGTCGAACTCGCGCACTGAGGGTTCCGTGCCAACTTTAACTGAATTAGGGATTCTTACTTCCACTTAGCCAAAATACGACAATATTTTGTTGACCGCAAATATAACTTTGTTTTTATAATGTTTGTATGAAAGACAAAGTTATATTTTATAAAAGTCATATGAGAGCAACGCGCTGCTGTCGCTCTAATGTAAAGAAAATTTTTGCATCATGCAATCATAGTAAATGCATGATCATCAAGTGTTGGCACACTCGTATAAAGAGTTGAATTGAATGAAACCAAGGTAAATAATTGTAGTACCTTTTACTTGCGCGATATATATTTGTATATATAAAAGCATTATTGATTTCTACTTAATAGACTGAACAATAAGTAAATGGACTACAATTAAGTTAATTACCCAAGAAATGTTTAAAACATTCGCCCAAAAGAACAAATACAAAACAGAAGCGAAAATGCAAATCCAAAATAAATAAAGATGAGCCAACCAACAAGACAGAACAACAGTTGTAATAACTTCTAAAAGCTGCAAACATTGCCCCGACGTACACTGTATATAAAAAAAAATGCTGCGAACACAGGAGTGCACGATATGACCTTGTTTTGACGTCCCCCGGGTAATCCCGCGTGATACAGGGCTCACGGCTAAGATATGATCCTGAGACATAGTGGAATGCTTATCAAAATGTGGGATAGAGACGCTTCTAAGAAACTTGAGACAAAGACAGATGGTTAACATGACAAGGCTTGTGTTAGCTTGGAATTCAAGGGTGGAATATTATTGAACACTGTGCGCTTTATAATAAACCTATCTTAGTAATACTGTAACTTTTCATTTGAAACCAACGTAAATACGGATTGTCAATTTTATAAAGAAACTGCCATTAAAATATCAGGTCATCGAGATTTATTAATACTGAATGTTTTCACTTTCTGGACTTTTTCTTGACTTGAAAACTGCTGGAACCCTACATTAACATACATCGATTTCTTTCAAGTCTCGCGTTTATAATTAAAGGTATTTTTTCTCAAGAACTTTCCCGCTTAAACTAATCCTCTGTCTAGAATGAATGAGAAGAAATTTGTTACTTGCGGTGGCTCGCTTAGAAATGCTGCATTTCCCGCAGAGCAAGTTCCAGCCGAAGCCAAAAAACCAATTCATCACTTGACAGCGCTTGAGTTCTGGCTGAAAACCGTGCTCCAGCGCTGGAGAACACTCAGACTCACTTCGAAATTGGCACAATTGCAACCAGTGCTGAATAAATAGATAAAACCGCTTTTTAAATTATTCAAATGATGGGCCACCGCTTCCGACGGTGCGGTGCTTCGAAATTGTGCCATCTCGCAAATCGGTAAGACCTCTTTTTGCACAAAATGTGCTGAGGAGCTATTCTCTAAAATATTGGTACTTTATTAAGCGTTCCCGAGTTTCAGCTTGCAGTTTCGGAGTAATAACGTTTAAGCAATTTGCTTCGGTGACAAAAAGATTGAATTAGGTCTTTTTGATAATCTAATTTGCATAAACGATCACGTTTCTGCACGTTTTGGAAATAATGGATATTGCTTCAAATATTCATTAAAATGATGTCGCTTAAAGCGCACAAAGTAATGTTTATGTAAATAAATTCTTATTCACATAGGGCATAATAGTTTTCGTTAATGCATTTTGTATTTGCAGTGACGAAGTGTTGACGTCGATATAAACCTAATAAGCCAATGTATATATGTTACAGTCAGAACCCTTTACCATTCAATAACCTTATTGACCGGTAAAATTAGTCAATAAGCTAATTGAATAACTTTGACTGTAACATATACAAATAAAAAGTTGTATATACTTCACAACTAAATACCATCCAATCAATATGGTACATCAAATGAACTGCAAAATTCAATTGGAACAGTAATACTAGTCAAATTTCGCTATTTTCGTCGAATTCCGAAGCAGAAACAGGATTTCCCGAGTATGGTCGCATGCGAAAGGTCCTAAACAAGATTATAGGATCACTCAGTGTGGGGAGCATAGCATTTTGAGGGCCAGAATACGACTTAGGAAATTCAAATTCTGTGCCACAAAGGAATATTTGAGTATACTTATAGCAAAGGTAGATTTTAGGAAGCATGCTCCATTTATTCTAGAATATTTGCTAGAAATGTATCTGGTTGGAAATAAGCTGTTCAAGAATAAAATATCCCATTACAGGAATTGATTTTGTTATCATATTTTTTTATCAATCATTTGTTTCAGGCAACAAAGGCCTATACAATAGATACATTAAAGACTTACATACATATAATAACAACATTTAAATATCAAATGTAACAATATTTGTCCGGCATAGTGTTGCGCAACTTGGTGTCCGGTAACCAGAAAGTAACAATGATATACTTATTGCAAGTAACATTAATAACGAGTTTGAATTAAACGACTTGTTCTTTTTCCAGCTATCAATATTCATCAACATTCAATATAATTTTATGAAAATAAACCAAATGGACAAGATATATAAGAAATTAAGTTCTAAGATGGTAAAGTGTTCCAAAATTATCACTATGTACAAAAACTTGATCATATTTTTTTTATTTTTTGTATAGCATAATCAAAAACGTTCAGCTCTCAACGCTTAAGGCTCACTTTAAAGTCGAACATTGAAAATACGCAAATCGAATGGTGTTCCGCGCTGGACAGTGGCAGGACATTCGGAAATTAATATCGTTTCCCGTTTTCCTCCCGTGCGGGGCGCCCGGTGCGATTTAAGCCCGATTTAACGAGACAGGGATGTTTGTGGCCGATACTTTATGGCGTTATGCATCGATGCTTACTTTATGTTCCCGTTTTGCATTTAGTTATAGTTTGTTACTTTGCAATGAAGGTTCGGATGGGTTTGTGACGTTTGTAAATGAATATAATTTTTAGTACTTGTATGAATAGTCTATTCCTTTACCCAAAGGTTGTCTGGAAGAGATCGCTTTTCGCGATTAGGCCGCCTTAGTTGTACATTTACTTTGAGCTTATAATCTGTAATTTACTTTGTTTTGTACAATAAAGCGTTATACTATTATTATTATTACTTCTTCCTTTATTATTCTGCTTTCTATTCACATTTCACACCAAAAGTTTTATAACAACAAAGTCAGGTTATTAACAGCATTTGGAATTCAAGGAAGTGGAATTGAAGTAATAAAAATAGACAGTGAAGGGATAGAGTTGTTTTTTCTTCAGGAATACAGACAGCAGATAAATCTTGGACTGTACTGTACTGCAATAAATATTGTTTCTTTTTACTAACTACCTGGAACAATTTTAGGAATCACTCTACTAATACTATTTAATAGCCCGTGTTTTATATCATGACAAAAGAAATGCTACAACGTATCGTTGACTACCAGAACATCGACCAAGTACTTCACTAGCAAGAGATACCAATGAAATCCTATCTGGTGATAGTGGTACTGTTGCAAAGGATCGCAATAAAAAATATTTGGCTTTATCCCGAATATTTGCAGCTTTCGTTCTTTTTGGTGGATGATTCTATTTGCAGTCATCATTGTTTTCGAGTTTTTACTTTTTTGTACCTGTTTGCATAATTGTGTCGCAATTGGCGATGATTCCACTTATCTTTTTTGTCAGCCTTACGACTTAATTGTTATAAATTAATATAATTGACTTCGACTCCGTCTTAGTCGCACTTGGCTTGGTCTGGAGTCAAGGGCAAACCCATACTAAAAAATGAAAGTCAATTATTAAATTTTGTCATCTACCGATTACTTTTATAGTACTGAGTGCTAGTCGCTTTCGAAATAAAACCCATAAAACAGGAATCAAACAAGACCAAATAGCGAAACAAGAACCAAAATCTACAGCAAATCTTAGACGTTTTTAAAGTACGATAAATCGTACACGCGAACCGAGCATTGGCGTCCGCTCGAAACCGGACGTCCGGTAGTTCTGTCCGGGGCACCGGACACAATGAAGCAACTTGTTAAACTGCACTAGATTCTACGTTTGATCTTTGTTTAAAGTTAAACGGTTAAGGTGTGCTTAGTCAACTTGCCGGAAGTTGAAGCTTTGATCAATTGATTAAACTGTGGGTTGTTTGATAATTTTGGAATTTTATGCTTAGTTAGTTCGTTTTAGATATTATTTGAGGAAGTATAAATGGTGCTTTGTTTAGGTACATACAGTGCTCCTTAAATGTTGTATATGACAACAAATATAAGACAGCTATTCAGGAAATTCTCGGAAATATTTACATAATAGGTCATTAAGAACATAAACAAATGTCAAAAGATACAATAATGAATGGTTAAAAGTCATTACCATTAGTTGAATGATAAAGATTGTGCGTGCTTTTAAAAAAATATCTTAAACAATTTTCATTAAAATATACATTTTGTCAACTAATTAAGTTATCCTTTATACAAGTCAATCAAAGTCGTAATAATTTACCAGTGCTTACACTTTTTAACTAATCGTTGAGTTAACAATCGATCACGAAACAGGCTTTTACTGACTCAAAGGCTAGCATCCTAAGACATGTCATGTACACAATCTTAAATATTTTATGTAGTTCAAAAACCTTTTTATATAGCTCCCTAATTACACTCAACTGTCATACAAAACAACAAAGTACCTTCTTAGATATCAATTCTCCCAGCGAAATCTAAGCAAACAGAAAACAATAACAAGAATGAATATCCCCCTAAAAATATAGCAGGGAAATAAGAAAATTGAAAGCAATACAGTACCTAGTATGTTTACATTAGCGAACTCAGTTCAAGTTGGCACGATACATACAGCCTTGAGCTTTAGCAAACGGAGCTTTTGTTGAGATTTTAGTGGGAAAATGTACATTGTAGCTTTTTCACTATACATATTGACGAAAGGTTTATGGTGTAACAAAAACAAAACTGGCTCGTTGGTATTAGTGGTTCGTTCGCTGGTCTAACTACCAAGAGAGGTCCCAGGTTTGAATCCCGGGTTGGGCCGAAATTTGGTTATGGGGTTTTCTGTCTTGAAAATACTAAGAAACAGATTGGAGTAAGGATGTTGATGGTGATGACACCTCCGTGTCTCGGATAGCGAGATAAGCCGTTGGTCCTGCGCCTGATCCCTCAGCGGTCATGTCAGATCTGCCGTCTTATAGAATTAATGAGAGTGAAGTAACAGGGAGTGCACTTGTGTACTGCGCACACATCTGGGAGCTATAATTGGATGATCAAACGAACTTACCTGTAAGTGAAGTTCGATCCAAATTGTCCTGACTTCGTCGAAGAGATTTAATTGACCATGTAGTAGGCCCTGCTACGCGTCCATTCACTCGCACACAGGTTTAGCGCAAGAAAGAGAAGGTAAAAAACTAGTATCCCTCCCTCCTTCCTGCGCCTCACAGCACTGCCAGCCGCCTGTCGCTCATTCATTTCAGAGCAAGGAGACCGATGTTCCAGATGTACAACATTGATTTATGGTACGGGTGGCAACAATTTTTGCAGAAAATACACGTACCTATGGGAATTGGGAAGGGTGGGAACTTAAATCTCTTCGACGAAGTCAGGACAATTTGGATCGAACTTCACTTACAGGTAAGTTCGTTTGATCATCCAATTGTCCTGCCTTCGTCTCTGAGATTTAATTGACCATGTAGATGTTCGGAGTAAATCAATGTTGTTACAAAAATAAGTTGACACCTCTATAGTTAGTAATCTTTGATTATTAAAATGATCATTTAAATAACAAAAATGTTTTATGTTACCATGTTTGGCATTATGCACTATTGTTATGGGTGCATGATAAGTAATTTCTTTAATGGGAAAGAAAGAAGATATTTATTAGTTTTTTTTATATTATATATATATTTTATTAATGTTAAACTCCAAGAATATGTAAATACAATAATAATTTTAGTAATCTTAACTGAAATAGGACGAAAATTTCTTAGTTCCCCTTTTTTTTTTGGTCTGTTATAAAAATTGCAAATAAATACGAAATACGTATTGTTGAGACAGATTGCGAAAAGCTACATACAGAAATACTTCTCATCCAGCGCCCTATCATTTTTAATGCACTTAACGGGCGTATTGGAGAGTCTTTTTGTCTTGCAGTTTTAACGTATTTTACAATCATAGATTTTTAAAAAATACACGCATGATAGGTATTCGATTACTTTTAAGTATTGGGTATTTATGTATTTATGCAGCTGTTTGAAATATATTCAGCCGTATACCGAAAACAAAATACTTATTATTCGAATTTTGAATTCTAAAGAAAATGTTTTGTTGTAATAAGTGTAAGATGATTGGTAAAAAAAAAATAGTTAGTTCATTTGTGGGTATATAAGATTTTAGATGTATTCATCGGTGTATACCAACGCTATTATTATTTTCTGGGTTACAATAAGAATACGATATTTCAATGAATTTGAAATATTATCGTTATCAAAACTTGAAAGCATTAAGGAAGTAGGTAATGATTGAGTGATTTAAATTTTTTCTAAAGAAGCTTGGAAACGACCTCTGGGGGCGTTGTGGCTTTATAAGGTCATACGAGCGCAAACGATTTCTCCGATAGAAGTTTTGGTACCACCTAACCCGACGTTTGCCTAATATTTAACTTATCAACCAGGCGCGGAAGTCTCGACATAGTTCCTTGTAAAAAACACCAGTTGGCGCTCGAAAAAAGCTGAGACAAAATTGGTATTTTCGTGTATTTACTGATTGAGAATAATGTTTTAATCAAGCTTAATTTTTTTTTTTTTTAGATTTACTAAAGATCTACTATGTGAAGGATATTAGATGGAGTAGAAAATCAAAATATTGAAATTATCTACGCGAAATATTAAACATGACGCTTCAGACTTCCAGCACAGGAATGTTCGCCGAGTATTCGATAGTCGGCGCATAGTCGGAAAAAAAATACTCATAAATATTGACTGGATAAAATGTGTCTGAATTACTGAGGGTTACATTTAAAAAAAAAATGCGATCCTATCTTATCGATTTGGTTTTGATGAGATACTTTATTTTTATTTAAGTTTATATTTTCTATGAGTTTGACAAATATTTGTGACTTATTCTTCTTTTTTGGGGGTAATGGCAATGTGCATTTCCGCAATTATTGTGCCGCCAATGTATTTGTGTCTTATTTGGCTTCAGATGAGACTTGTTTCAATATTATGAGCAGTGTAAAATAAATCTTGATGATTCAAAATTAGGGTACCTATTGTGACAAGAAGTCCAAAAGTAAATGAATATGTCGTGTTACAACAAGTATGTCATAGATCGATGTCACCAGGGAACACTGGTTTCATACATATTAAAACACCCTCAAATATAAATAATAAATAAAAAGATTCAAGCATTACTCTTTGTAATAAATAATTTACTTTCAGGTTTTATAAATAAATCGTCGAACTACTCGACGTCTTACGGCGCAAGAGTATAAGAACGAGCGTAAAAAATAACATTTGCAAAAAATATGTTAAAACTTGGCAGACCATGATTGGTTATTATTTTGTGGTCGGCAATTGTTTCACCATACCTAAGTAAATGGTGAATATTAAGACAAGATTTCCTTTGAAAATTTATTTAACATAGTATATTCAATACTTTTAAACATCAATTAAACGATACAATTCATAAAATAAAATAATCTGTTTTATAGTTAATGCAGCAACGTTTTCATATGAATGGTTTCCTAATATCATAGTGGCTTTGCTGGGGAGATGGTTGTGGAGTGGGTGTATGTGATTAGTTGGAAAAAAAAACTGATGATGATAGAAGATATTTACTCGATAAAGTTAATTCTTAAATCACAGAATATAGTGGGAAAAAATATGCATAGTTTATATTCCCAATAACTCAAATTAGATGCTTGTAGTGCAATTTAGGTTTGATGCTGCGTTGCTGCCTTTTGTTTTAAAAAGATCGTTTTTTGTAATTTGTACAATAATGACCATGTCTTTTAATAATCCAACCTTTAACGTAGGTGTGTAAATAGTGGAATAAATATAGCCAAAAAATATAAAGAATAATAATAGTACTTCAAACAATAGGCCATTCTATGTTTGAATTATTCTTCGGTGGTGTTTGTGGTGGTAAATGGTGAGAAAAAAAACAAGCCCATAAAAAACTAAAGTCAATTCAAGTTGACCTATGGTTGTCACAATTTTTTGTTGGCGGTGGCTCAGGCATCGCCTTTTCTGAAGATAATGGACACATGGATCTTTATTTAGTTTTTCAGACTCCACATTAAGTACCGAACTTTGCGACGATTTAATCTAAGAAGCATACATGAAAAGTTTAGTGCATATCACACCATATTTTTAGAAAAATAAAATAGCATCTAAAACAATTAATTACCGTCTACCTATTTAAATCGAATATGACGGTAGTGCTATATTGATTTCGCAATTTAACAAGAAAACTCATTGGTATAAACCAAAAACACATTACGCTTTCCAGCTGGTTGTTGTTACGTCGGTTAATAAAATTTAAGCTGTACCAAATTATTAACTGAAGAGTGAAACAAATTTTAGTTGGATTTCAAGACTGAATAAGTACCTACTGTAAATATTCCACCATTCAGAATCATACAAATGCCAGTTAATGAGCAAAGCTCAATATTATTAGCATAGCTATTTAAATTGTGAGCAATAAATAAATGAGTAAATAAAATCAGTTTTACATAATTCTTATATGGACCCAACCATATGCATTGAGTAGAAAACAGAAATGTAAGTAAGAACTTGCTTACTTAAAAAATAATAATTGATTTCTTTTTATACAATCCGTAAACTTCGATATTTAAGTAATGTTAAATATTTCATTTAATAAGCGATGTTATGTTTTCCATAGCATTGTCTAGCAAGACAAGTTTTATAGCCATTAGCCAGAAATAAATAAAAAAGAGTTGTAATCAATTGCAGACA
This sequence comes from Pyrausta aurata, assembly GCA_963584085.1. Classification (NCBI taxonomy): domain Eukaryota; kingdom Metazoa; phylum Arthropoda; class Insecta; order Lepidoptera; family Crambidae; genus Pyrausta; species Pyrausta aurata. The sequence goes on along the minus strand of OY757271.1, from coordinate 10,345,309 downwards.
TAGGACCATAATATTGTGAGCTATGTAGTATCGATGTATACAGTACCGTTTTTAGAGCTTTGGGAAAAAAAATAAGGAGCGTGCACCGCATCGCAGGTGGCACTATACGTACTTATGTTTATCAGTCTAGGCAGTTATAGTGTTCTTAACACGTTCCGGGACAGTGCCCGCCTACAGGCGTGAAAACAATAAAACATCTATTGTGTCTGGAGTAGTGTCCCGGAACGTGTTAAGTCTTTCATTTTTAAAATTTCAGGTAAAAATGTACAAAATAAATATAAATTTATTAGATTTGAAATAAATCTGCTGCCACTATTGTTTTTCGGTGCTTACAAAAAAGTACTTAGTAAAACATATATATTGCTCCTTTTGTTTGTATGTGTAAAGATTGACTGAGTCAAGTGTTCGGTCGTGGTTTTACCACGAATGGAATACGGTAGCCCGTAACACGTAGTACGGCTTCAAGCTTAGCTAGCTTTAATGAAAAAAGACCTTACCTTTATTTGGTCGGATTCTGATTTCGAGCGCGAGACGTTGAAGCGCTAGGATTGTTGGACGGTAGTTCACCGTAACAAACAAGCAATTCACGGCGCATGGCGTCGCGTTGGCACAGGCAGGACACACTATGATGCCTGTTGGGGCTTGATGAGTGTGGGCGAGGAACGCTTCACACTGAGAGGCCCTGATGGCGCGTCGTCAGCGCTGCTTAACATTTTTAATGAAATGCCTTTGTGGCCCCATTAGTTCACTTTTTTCATTTGTCGAAACGCAATGAAAATAAGGGTAGGTTTATTGAAAGCAACGCATACCATACGTCTCGATTCAAGATAATTAGGACTGGCTGGCATCACGTGCCAGCTCGGCCAAAAAATTGCTACAGATCAATATCGCGTATTGATTCGGAGCGTTAAAATGCGGACTGGCTAGTATCTCGTAATAGCTCGGCCGCGAAGCGTAAAGCATGCATGTAGCAGCCACGCTGGGTTATGCGTTTAACTTCAGTTCACGTTCAAAATTTATTTTTTTCAGTATGAATATCACAATAAGGTAACTTTCGTTTAGCACGAAATAAAAAACTTCACGGTTTTTTCTTTTTTGCTGTGATTACTGCGTGCGTCGGAACGGCGCGCGCGCACGGACACGAATGAGCGACAGGCGGCTGGCAGTGCTGTGAGGCGCAGGAAGGAGGGAGGGATACTAGTTTTTTACCTTCTCTTTCTTGCGCTAAACCTGTGTGCGAGTGAATGGACGCGTAGCAGGGCCTACTACATGGTCAATTAAATCTCAGAGACGAAGGCAGGACAATATATAGCCTGCGTCATTACCGCTATCACAATGATACTCAACGATTTTCTATCAAGATTTTACTTATCCTTACGATGATGATAACGAGAGGATGATTTCTTGTCGGAAAGCCATTGTGCAGTAACATTAATTTGTATTGATTAGTGCATTTGAGATGAGGCCTGTTTTTTTTTTGGTTACAAAACATTGATTTCAAAATTATTCTTTTCAAAAATTTTTCAAGAGGTTTCATTGAATACATTGAATACCACGGGAACCCAAAAAAGTATCTTACGACATACACGCTGTTATGCCTGAAACGATGTATGTAGTTGCTGCTCCATCCTACTTTCCCGTACAATAACAAACTTCGTTCAGTTTCAGACTAAAGTATTCAAGCACTTTCACTTATATTGGAGCCATAAATAAAGTCTCTTATAGTAAGAGCAAGTGAAACAAACTTGTCCAAAGTTACACATGTAAATAACACAATCGAAAAGTTTATAAACTATTCACGTGAAAGCATATTTCGCCGTGTGGTTTAACCTACTTTTATAGAGTTTATGAAATAGTAAACATAAGAACCTTAAACATATAAGCATAAAAAAGTTAAGAATAAAATTGTAGTTCCTATTACTTTAAATCACGAATCTAGATGCTTATTATAAAACTAGCTGTGCCCGCGACTTCGTCCGCGTGGAAAAGTGACTTTGGATAGAATTTTTAATTTATAGGCTTATGATTTTACAAATAAGATACTTAAGTATAAGTACTTATAAGTACGCAAGATATAAAGTATTTATATAGTACATTTTAGTACTCACTTATCATTAAAATTGGCCATATTACAACAATAAGAAGCAAGTAGTAGGTACATCAAAGGTGATCAATTATTATGACCATACCGATTATTTGGACGTTCACAATTTGTATTTCGATTAGGAATTCCTTTGTTTGATAGGATAATATGGTTACTTTACTTTTAACTACTACTTTGCCACAAAAAAAACTACTACTTTACTAACATTTTACTTTGTTGTGTGGAAAAAATGGATCTAAATATAATTTTTTTCATGGCACTGTTTTGTTATACTTTGGCAAGTACCATAAAGTACCAAATATTCATTTAATTTATACAAACCAATATGGAGGAAACACTACACATTGAATTAAAACACTTTACAGATTCATTTCCACCCACATTTATTTTAAATTGTTTCGCCTCGGCCCCGTCCCGCCTTAGCCCCGGCCCCATCGAACGGGATAAAAAGTATCCTATGTCCTTCTCCTGGTACTAAGCTACCTCCCCACCGTTTCGTCCCGGTCCCGTGCTACCCCATCCCCGGCCCCGTCTAGCGGGACAAAAAGTATCCTATATGCAGTATCTTATGTCCTTCTCCTGGTACTAAGCTACCTCCCCACCGTTTCGTCCCGGTCCCGTGCTACCCCAGCCCCGGCCCCGTCTAGCGGGACAAAAAGTATCCTATATGCTTTTCCTGATTCTAAGCTACCACCCCACCAACTTTCAGCCAAATCGGTTCAGCCGTTCTCAAGTTATAAGTGTTGTGTAACAAACACGACTTTCTTTTATATATATATATATATTTTCTGCCTACCCCCTAAGTCTATTGGCGTGATTATTTCTATCCTAGTTTACTCTCCAAGTGATGCTGAGTCAAATAAAAAAAGCCCCATCAAAATCGGTCCAGTAGATTCTGAGATTAGCCCGGACAAACAGACAGACAGACAGACAGACAAAAATTTTAAAAATTGTTGTTTTGGCTTCTATTACGGTAATTAAGACCCCCTGTAACAATTTTTCATAAAAATCTTCAATGTACAGAAATCGATCTTTTACAGTCTTATTATATGTATATATATATATATATAGATATGAAACTTAAAATTTTGAACACGCATACCTAAGCTAAATCTTATCCGCAATAGATGGACTAAAATCGAGTACCTAATTAGGAACTGATTCTATCGGTGTTATTAATCAATCGAATCTAACCCATATCAATCTTCATTGACCTAGCCACTCATATTAAGGTACACTGTAGGTGCACTGTGCACCTACAGTGTACCTTAATTGGGTATAACTAATTAATGGGTATAATGGGTATAAGTAATCAATAATTTTTTTGTAATAATTAAATAAAAAACAAACAAGAAACAATTAAATGTGCAATTGTGCATCATAATAATAACTTTAAACCTACCTATTCAAAAACGGAACCATTTCCTTAAGGCAAAGAGGCTATGATACTGACTGTGTTGCCGTTTTACATAGATGCTAAACCTTTGAGCTAGGAATCAGTCAGTTATATTATTTTCGTAAATTTATTTTGGAGCAATTTTTCTAAACAGAAATATATCAGAAGGTCCAAACATTTCAACGCCAAACGGCGCAAACACATAATAACTTGCAAGTTTGACGTACTCGCACTTGCGACGCTTGGCATTTTCAGCCGACTCCACTGCTGCTCCAGCTTTAAGGGCTGATTCCCTGATGTGGGAGGGGGCCAAAGCATTTTTTCCGGATCTCTAGCCAAAAACAAAAGTAAAAACCAATATATCTATTTAAATAAAGTATCTTTCTCTCCACAGTGCCAATGACGCAAGTGGTGGCGGTGGCTGGTGAGCCGGTGTACCTGCCGTGCGACATCTCAACGCAGGATGAGGACGACGCCGTGCTACTGGTGCTGTGGTACAGGGAAGACCTGGGGACGCCCATTTACAGGTAAAAAGTGGCTGTAAACTTTTACCATTTACCCATATTTTTTTTTTGTTTCTAGTAACTACTTGTATGTAACTTTAAACTTTTACTTTATAAACCTTAAATCTAAGTCTGTTACATTTTAAACAATGCTGTGTTCACCTGTAATTGGGTTGCATGCTAGATGCAACTATTATTTTGTTTATTTTGTCAATGCTTGTATGTAACCTGTTGGTGTACTAAATAAATAAAATAAAAAAACGGCACAATCCCGGCCACCACATTTGAAAAGACGGCACTTAAGAATTCTCACTATCAGCCAAAGGACCTCCACTGCTGAATATAAAACAGCAATGATTCGGTCTGGTGAATATACTCGACTGTTTGTTTAGTGTATAGATAATAATAATTCATAGTGGGTTACTTCTCCCTTCTACGACATTTTCAATTTGACATTGTTTGTGTTATGATCAACAATCTCAATGAATGACTTGGTACGGGTTTCAATAGAAAAAAAACTGATGGTGGTAGACGATCTGCGGTTTAAAAATGGTGATAATGTTAGTGTTAGGCACTTTTATTACCGTGATATTTGGAACATTGATCTTAGTACCTATAGTAACAAAGCTTAAATAATATACCTGCCATTTTATTATAATGACAAACTGCGTAGTTTTTCCGATTTCAGTGTTCTTCGATTCAGTGGCACCCAACTTTTCAGGCTCATTAACCAGTTTTCCTGAAGCCGGTATAAGTCAACAAATAAAAAGTAACACCAACATTTTACTACATCGTCCAGTGCCTTCTCTTGTCACCGGGCTCATTGCAGAAACGTTAACGAGCTTTCTTTGGAACTTCGAAAGGGCGCAGAAAGCTGTCATAAAAGTTATTACGCCAAAGTATCAAGAGTAAAGCTCCGAGAAAGCTTTCGAGTTGTTTAACGTGCGATTTAATTTATCTTAATGATATTAGTTACGTTTGTGCTCTGAGGGTTAACTCAGTCAGAGTCATGGTTAAGTGGTTAACAATTATTGTTGTAAAATTCAAAAATTTCTTGCGATAATTTAAACTATAAAGGTTTTTGCCCGCTAAACTGTAGCATACCATAACCGTGCTGGGAACGTATCAAGAAAAAAAAAATTGTATTGAAAACTATGACACTTTTTCCACTAGACAGTTCCGTCCAACCAACACCGTCGCGTGTCATGCATGGAGCGTGTCAGCACCGACAAAATACGCCCTAGTTTGCACTCGCTCTCAATCCGTTCAGTGAGCATAGTAGTACGGATCATGCTGTTTTTCATGTCTGATATACTCCTAGCACGGTCGTGGTATCGTGGTATGTGGTGGAGTGGACCCAGACCTTAATATTTAATTTACAAAGAACACAACCTTAGACAGTTTTCAGATCAAAAGATGTGATAGGTATCTCATGAAGTCATTAGATTCATTTGTAGAGAGTATCTGAAATTTTTAAAATCGTTTTTCTTGGTCCTATAAAAGTTCAAAGACCTCTGATGAACCCACATATTCATCAAGATCCAAGACAGATAGTTAAATGTATCTCAAACTACTGGCTATGAATATCAAAACAAGCTAATAAACAATTTGCGTGATCACTAGCATTCAAATCAGACGTGAATCAAATCAGTCAATGCCATATTCAGTAATCCTCTTCAAAGGGTTATTAAATAACTAGATCTCTTTCATAATGTAATGACGTTAAGGGATAATTTTGAAAGCTCCAAAGTAGATAAGTGATTACAAACTAGCATGTGGCAGCGCTCTAATGATAAATCAACATGTTAGCCATTGTTTTATGAAGTGTATTACAGCTATTCACTTCATCGTGGCCGGCTTCGTAATTATTTCATAGAATTATCGATGTTAATTGTATTTTTGCATTTAAGAATTATCGATGTTCTTTGTATTTTTGCATTTGTCAAAACTTTTGCTTAAAACGGAGTCAACGTTGCTAAAGTCGTATTTGAACTGTATGTAGTAACATTTTAAAACGCTTGTTTCTTTTAGATACACACTTCTGCTCCAACAAGATTCACTCCATTTCACTTGCATGTTTTTGAAATGTTTGCTTTGGCGATCGCTTTGTTACGTAATATCCCTGCCTATTGGTACTAGATTGCTTGATGAGGTGTACTCTCGAACTATGCGATGAGAACTTCCTTCACTTATTGGCAAATACCATAAACACTCCAACTAATACGGATATCCCACTTCTGATCTGGTTCAATACGAAAGCGAGGCTGAAATGAAACCACAATTTTTGGTATTTATTAAAATCGGACCTGCACATTTTTTTTATGCAATAAATGGACGCAATATATTTTTTATTTTGCCTAGCGGGAATTTTTATTGCGTTCTTTTGGTTTTTTTTTTATTGTTGGTATGTGTCTTGTCGAAAACAAAAGTATGAGTCTTTTCTAAATGATTTCATTGAGAATAAACTTGAACTATTTTTTTTTGTTCTTCACAACCTGTTAGTATAAAATCATTTTGTTAAATAAAGCTTGTTTTATTTTTGATGGCCTTATCAGCTATAAAATGTTGTCCAACTGAATACAGTGTCGTCATTTTCCTGCTACTTGTACCAACCAACTCTTGTGAATTCTTGAAAGTTTCAACAAAGTAGGTCTTGAAACTTGACAAGGGCTGAAGTTCAGCCAAATTGTCTGATTTTCACTAATAAGCTGTATTACTTTTTACTGATTCTCTGTATTTGGTGAAAAGAAGATTTCCTTCATTAGCTGTCTTATTAACCCTTAACCAATTTGCTTTGTTCGGTAAAAAAACAGTTTTGTAATAGGCACCTGAAAAACTAAATGACGGCTCCTCTTGTTTATTGGTTTTAAGATTTTTATAAATACGGAAATGTGTGTTATTTCGTTCTATTTATATATTTGATTGGTACAGAAAAAAGTTTGAGTCCCGGGAATGGACAATATACAGTTTTTGCCAGAGACCAGGTTCTCGATTCTCAAGTCAATCAATTTTTTTTCAGAAGTTTGTGTATGGAACATCCGACTTTGCGCAAGTAGAGCCGTGAGAATCTCTCGTTTTTTTTTATAAAAAATATTTAGATTCAAATGTGTTCATCTCTCTCTCATTCAAATGTCATCATCATCTCTACATTAGTGTTCATCACACTGATTGTCATCACCAGCACTAAAACCACTCTTTCATCAACAGCGTTGACGCCCGCGAAAGAGACTTCGGCGTTGCAGAGCGGTGGTCTGACGAGAGTGTCTTCGCCTCCCGAGCCTACTTCCTCCCCGAGAGGAGACCAGCTGAACTGGGAGTGGACCGGGTGAAAGCAGGGGACCAGGGCATCTACCGGTGCCGAGTGGACTTTAAGCAGGCCCAGACGAGGAACTCGAGGGTCAATCTGACTGTTATTGGTAAGTTTCACTTGCTTATTACAAAACTCTAATGATTTTTCTCTTGGAAATGGCGTAAATGCTAGTTGCCCTGGATTGATATATGGCACAAAGTGAATCCGTCGTTTTTCTTTCTAGGACTTAAAAGGCTAATTGCAAATCATAGTACCACTATACTAACTGACCTAAATAATAATATTATAGACATATACTTTCAATTTGTCGGGTAATTTAAGTCCTGGGTTAAGCCTTGTGCGTACTTTTTTTTTTAATAAATGTTTATCTCTATCCAGTTTTAACACATGACCTAAGTTCTATGAATTCAGAAATTTTATTGAAATACGAGGAATAGTACTTTAACCTAGTTTCAGACACCCTTAACCAGCACATTCATTCTTCCCTTACCAAGTGTTAAGTTCCTTCGTATTTAGCGGCGTTTCTCAACAATAAAGCCAGCTCTTTACTGCCGTCGGTAAATACGTTTACTAGAGCCGAGCTAACAAACGCTCGCTCTAAACCATAGAAAGTAGTATAGTATAGAATGACAAACGCGGATTTTCAGCGTAACCAAAAAGTTACTTTACATGTGTGCGTTCAATAGTGATGTGTATCTTATGGTGGTCCAAGTTTTATCGACGAGGTTACGATAAATCATGTAAATTGAAACAAAAATAATTAAATTAATGCACTTTTACTTACATAATACTTTTTATTTGATAAACAAGACAACCTCATTTTTGTTAAATTACATATTTATTTATTTATGTATGAAGACTTGCTAGAAGCACTTATACACGTTCCAACATAGACCTTACCAAAGCACAGCTTCGGGCCAGTTGTGTGGGCCAGTGCTGAGAAGAAGCTGTGCAAGAATTACGGTTACCTAAAAAAATCAGTCAAAAAATTTATCGATACTGATGACGTCATCATTTAGTCAAGCCCTAGTGTAAAGAAACGGTTTCTTATTTTACTGAAAATATCTGAATTAATCTATTGGAAACTTTGATATATGGCTGCAAATCACAAAGGAAGTCCTAAATTTACTGTACAATCTGGCATCGGAGTCGATTTCACTCACAAATTTTATAAAATTTGGAATTAAAATTTTTATCAATGATTCATATTTACTGGTGGAAAGTATGATTTTCGGGATTGTATCCTCGGCGCACTTCACAGTCGCTGAAAGCACAAGTCATTTCATCTGAAATTGTTATACAAAACTTAAATTATAATTATATCCATTCATAATTTTTCAAAAATTCCAACGACGGAAACTTGACGTATCCACTAAATCCATTATTTCTTAGAAAACGGTATCGCTGTCATATGGTCTTTCGCTGTCAAATCCTATAGAATTTCACTAAGTAGCACGCTCTTTTTAAAGCGAAGATTTTTTCTTTCTCTATGCTCTAAACACAATAGGCGTGTTGGAATGTGCTCGTTCCTTGTGTGCTACCAGCATATAAGATTATAAATTTTGTTTGAAAATCGTACTAATACACATCTTAATCAGTTGCTATGTTTATTTTGGTATTCTGCCATCCATAGTGCTTGATAGATAGATAGATAAATCCATTTATTGCATTAAGTGCAATGTTTTACAAAGAAACGCTTGCAGAAAGGAGTGTGATATAAATGACAAGAAACAAAATTTTTGTTTATTCGTTTTAGTAGCGAAATTAACATACTCGTACAATATTTCATCTACTTAACTACCTAATATTCGTAACATGTATTTACTAAGGCGTAATTAGTTTCCATGTGTAATGGTGTGATTAGAATTATGGCATGAGGGCTCAAATACTTTGAAATGCTGTTTGTGGGTATTGTACCAAAATTATTAATATTTTAAAAGTCAGGCAGGATCAACAGCTGTGATTGTTTACGTATATCATTTAAACTTTTTTATACATACAGGATATGGGATCGCATAAAACTGACTTTTGACAAATAAACGTGTCTTCACCAAGGCAGACGATAATTTTACAGTAAAACAAAAACTCATTACGTACGTACGTACGTAGTACGTACAACCCAGTAATTTTATATTTCTAAAATTAGTAAATCCCTCCTTAAATTTAATTAATTCCCAAGTAAGAAAAAATCTGCTACATTCCCTAGAATCGAAGAACAAAGACCATGAAATTATATCGTACCCATTATCAATGACTCCGATACTGGGATTCCCTATTATCAGATCAGCATAACTGCCGATGGCAAATGGAGGAGAAATTTTTTCTCCTATCTTTTTCATTTTCGTTCCGTAATGAGATTGTTACCTTAAAGGTCTGGGGCTACCTTTTATCAAATTGTTATTGCCCCGGCCCCGATTGCATTGTGATTGTAGAAGTTTCTCGAAGATTTCTAATTTTGATTTGGTGATTCCCTTAGTATATCTTAGCAATCTTAGTTAATGGTTTAGAATGTTTTTAAACACTCACAGTGTCATATTTATATTCTTAAAGATGAAATAAGAAACGAACCAGCATCTTTCTGGCTTACCGGTAAGCCAGAAAGATGCTGGTTCGAATCCCGCCCGTGCGCAATTTTTGGTTTCTTATTTCATCTTTAAGAATCTTAGTTAAGTTTTTTTTTAATAAGACCCAATAGCGACAGGTATATGAGGTACATCAAATGGGTAACTCACAACAATTCTGTAAAATATATATAGAAGATACAGTGCAAGACTCTGTATGTTAAGTTAATTTTCAAAATTGTTGTGTGTATAAAAGCCGGTTCAACCATTTGATGAACCTCAAATACCTGATGTAGGAATAATGGTATCATAACATAAAGGCTTTTTATAATTTTGATTATACTTTATGGTCACACAACAGTGAGCAAACAAATGCACGTATAAGTTTCTCTTATCACGACCATACAAGTAACAATACCAAACCACATCATATTTTGTTTTTAAAACTAAGTCATAGCGAGTACTGAACAGTTTTGTCATTAATTTCTCTTGTTCTACTATTCCCTGTGCTAGAGCGTAATTTTCCATAATAACCTACTATGAGTGTTATTTGTTCTTTTATGATATTAACGAGTATTTAAATTACAGTGCCTCCAAACAAGATGGTGATCATTGACGACAAAGGCGACGTCAAGCAAGCCATCGTCGGTCCGTACATTGAAGGCGACTCATTCACGCTCAAATGCGACGTGTCAGGAGGTGGGTATTTTATTTTTGACTTTAAAATAATGAGATTTAGATTGAGTTTTGGTTGCGGAAACCTTTACTTCAGTGGCTGAGACTACCACCGACAAATACTCATTATCAGCCGATGGACGTCCACTGCTGGACAAAAGCCACCCCTATGGTTTTCCACAAGGACCGGTTGCGAGCGGTTTGTATCAAGTGTGACCCTGCTGAATCATTACAAGTGTTTGGGTCCTATCGATAACAAATTAAAAGTGGACTGTATAAAATAAATAGATGCTGTAATTTCGCCTTTCTTATCACAAAATTCATAATTGTTTCTTTCTTTCTTTCTTTCATTCGCTCCGCACGCTCGTGCTCGTGCTCGTGCAGGGTCGTGCGATGTCGTCGGTTCTCGGGGATTTCCGCCGGCGCTCCCCTCTTGCGCCCACGCGCGTAGATTTAATGATGTATGCAACAACAAGTTCGTCTGTCCATCTTGTCGGTGGATGTCCTACGGTACACTTATGGTCGAAGGGCCTCCATTTTAGAATTTTTCTATTCCAACGGCAATTATTTCATCGCGTTGTGTGCCCTACTCATTGCCACTTGAGCTTACTGCTTTGTAGGGTTACCTACTCGTATGACTGAAACCTTAGTTCTTCTACGTATCTCCTCATTTCGATCTCGTAGAGAAACACCAAGCATAGCCCTCTCCATCGGTCGTTGTGTGATTGTAAGTTTCGTTTTCATAGTTAGATACCAAGACCCGTATGTAGCACACACCAGTTGAACACTTTCGTCTACAGATACTACTGCGTGGCTAAAGCATTGTTTGCTGTACCGTTCGTAGATGTTTATAATGATGTCCAAGAGTTGTTTTTCTTGTAACCAATGAATAAAAACTATCTTCTAAGTTCTATTACGCACTTCATCTATATAAGTGATTTACATTTCAGTGTTAAGAAATATAATTTTGAAAGCTTCTGTCCGTCAACTAGGTACTTTGTTTTGGTGAACGAATTTTCTAAAACCACTCGTAAAAAATCTGACAAAACGGTATCATTATCTCCCTCGGATACTTTTATTCGATATTTTTTTCGTCAGTATAACGTTAGCCACCTGACAAACCGTACTCTGAAATCGGAAACAAATTTATAAGGGCCGAGATAACATCCAAAATTAAGCGTCCCGAGTTTTCCCATAAATTAATACATCCACACCCTCATTATGACCTATATGGAGTAAAGGTTAGGTTCGAAGAGCCAGTACTTTTTATGAAGTAATTGAAAATATTCATGAAACTTGTTAACAATAAAGCTACCTCCCAATTGCAATACGTGATTGCGTGTCTTTCGGCAAAGGCTCCCCAGAAGACTTACTACATGTAGATATTACTTCATCAAAAATTAACAGCATTTAAAGGATCTTCAATATTATTCCAGAAACAACCACAACCAACCACTAAACTATACATAAAGGTCTCTCGTATGTGCGTTAGTTTAAAAATAATTTGTTTTGACAAATGATTTCACGATGGTAAAACAAACATATAAGTAATTTAGTTCACAGCCTGCCTATTATGTCAGATTAGACAAAACCTTTAGACTTCCAAATAGCATATTAAAGGTCCTGACTGTTCTATTTTTCCTGGTCTCTGGTACCATTGACAGAATTTGTAACGTAAAAACTCCTGTAACCCTTTTCATGGTGCTTTATATTCATAATTGGGTGAGTTATCCGTATAAGAGGATATTAATTTATTTTCAACGAGATGAATTTATTTTAAACCTTAATTCGTATTAGGTGGAAAGGCAGAAGAATGAATAAGTTGATGGATAAAAGGTTAAATTAGTCCCCGGCGTCCTGCTTGAAGCACAATATTAAAGGCAAATTAGTAAAAGATAAAAAAAGTTTGGTATTTCGGAAACGTACAACTTTTAACAAAAGAGAAGTTACAAGACTAACTATTCATATGCGATGTTAGCTCCTTACGCATATGTACTCGTAGTTACACGACAGTCAGATTCGTAGCCTCATAGCAACGCATATTTTTGTGCGTTGCTACGAGGCAACGAATGGTTTCCGTACGATACGGCTACGGATTCCCGTAGCGATGAGATGTAGTAATCGTAGTCCGTAGCAAAATATGTATTGATTTTGTTATACTATATCGTAAGTTCCGCGACTCATAAATAAACTGCCTACTGAAGTAAGGGATAATCTGACAGTTAAAAATATTAAAAACAAGCTTAAAATACATTTTCTAAATTCTCTTTTGAAAGTTAAAATGTAAAAACAAAAACACGTATTCGTCAAACTCTTTTTTTGTCGTTTAAAGATGTGAGTTTTTTAAAAAGGTAAATTGAGTCATTATTATATAATTGTCAAAAAAGTTAGCCTGCATTATACTTTAATTATTTGTTTAATATGTTGATCGACGTAAGCTTACAACTTGGTGAAATTACAAACCTTAGTGGTTTTATACTAAGTTCATACCTACTTGTTTTGTAAGATTTTTTATTTGTTAATAAACGAAAAAAAAAGTAAAGATTAATTTTCCACCCCTTTGCGCTATACGAAGATGCTCTCTCTGTACTTTCACCTATCTTATTCCGATAAGACGACAATCTGATATTATTTAGACAAATTATAAAAGATTTCAAGCGAAGCACATATTATAAATTTCTACTTAGATTAATAAAAACTCAATACCCTTTTTTGCACAAACAAGATACGACACTTTTTACATCGACAACGGAGTTTAATATTCATTTTGAAAAGTGAACGCTGGACTAATCGCTTTTAGATCCATCTTCCACCGAATCTTGATTAACATTCAGGATCTTTTAATTGAATAACTTAATTTCGTCTTCACTACAAAAGACCTTGGCAAAAGACTTAGACCTAATGGAGAGCAGTGCAGTAGAGTTTCTTCATTACTGTATCATCTATAAGAATGATTTTGTCAATCTGTGGAGTAAATTACTACTTATGAGGTGCTCGTAGCGCAGTGGTGGCAGCGCTTTAGTAGTGATACTGAAGTTAAGCAACGTACCGCGGTCGGTGTTTGGATGGGTGACCAATCCGACCGTATATGTGACGTATATCACGAGCATCTCCGTGCTACGGAAGGCACGTTAAGCAGTTGGTCCCGGCCAATGTCATTTGATTTTAGTCGTTAAGCCTAGTCAGAGGCCATATGGGCGGCTTGATAAAATCTGACAGCATGGTTGGTCGCTTGCCTTGCAAACACCCCTCCGCCAATCCGCACTGAGCCCGCGTGGTGGAGTATGGCTCATACTACCTCATATTTGAGGTTAGGCCTTTGCCCAGCAGTGGGATGCTTACAAGCTAACTTTTACTTTACTTTTTACTAATGAAAGTCCAAAAGTTACCCCGTTTACCCATCGCCATATGGGAGGTAATAAAAATATTTAATTATATTTATGATAGGTTATTCAACAATACTTAAATAGTCATGTAACCATAACAATATAAAAGATTTTATGTTAGACTTTCTGTATCTACATTCTCTGTGAAATATGGATCCAAGTTATTCATAAAATCTTTTTGATTGTTCCTTATAATTTTTGCTCAGGCCATTCTAAGAATTCTTTTGTCCTTTGATCATTTAGCTTCATCGTTATTTGGTTAATAATTCTTTTTTATTTTACTTAGAAAATATCGCTAGGACGCTTTAATGTTTTTAATGATGTCTAATTATGTGTAGGTAGCTGATACGATATCAATTCACTTCCCGTGTTGATTAAAAGATTATCAATACATTTTTAAAGCTAAAACTAGTGACTTTGAGATGCTCGCAGTCTTTGTCTACTTCGTTAGCCACCTTGTCCCCATGAACAGTTGAGAGTACTTTTTTTGGAGAATGTAGTCCCCATGGACTGTCAAGTAGTTAATAAAGGTTATAAAAATAATTATTGTAGTTTATTTTTGTTTTTATAGTGTTTGGTCACCATACAAACTGAATAATATAAATTGCACTTGTAAAAAGACAACTGTGAACCTGTGACAGACGAGGAATTGAACCCCGTGTCTTACGCAATCCGGGCGTATGCCTATACCACTCGGCCACCGTCACATTAACAGGCCTGTTGAATGTTAATGTAAGACACGGGGTTCAATTCCTCGTCTGTCACAGGTTCACAGTTGTCTTTTTACAAGTGCAATTTATAATAATTATTGTATTGCATATTGGTATCTGACAGAAATAATCTCTCATCTCTTTTTATACTGTCTTTTGTAAAATCTGATTGCAGCCCTGTTTTTTGCATTGCAATATTTTATCAATTTTCATTGTTTGAATCTTAAAGTCTTTAAAACCAGAATAATTAAATGATATTATTTTCACCAGGTCGTCCAAGGCCCTGGGTCAAATGGTTCAGGGACGAAGTGGAGACTGACACACCTGCGTCCCCCCTCTCTGGCAACGGCGTCAGGGGCATACTCAGGGTGGGGCCGCTGACGAGAGCTGACGTCAGAGCAGCGTTGACGTGTAGAGCGTCGAACCACCCACGAGCGCATCCTATAGAGACAACACTGACTTTGGATATGAACTGTGAGTATTATGATTTGTAAGCTTTCTGGCAACGGCGTCAGGGGCATGTTTAGAGTGGGGCCGCTGACTAGAGCTGATATTACAGCATTGCTGACGTATAGAGCGTCAAACCACGCGCGAGCACATTTTGTAGAGAAGACACTGGCTTTCGGATATAAACTGTGGGAAACATCTCGCAATAGTAACTGGGGCATATTCAGGACGGGGCCGCTGACGAGAGCTGACGTTAGAGCAGCCCTGACATGTAGAGGCTTGAACCACCCGCAAGCGCATCCTATAGAGACCCCTCATTACTTTGGATATGAACTGTGAGTATTATGATTCATAAGCTCTCTTGAAATGGCGTCAGGGGCATACTCATTATGGGGCCGCTGACAAGAGCTGATATTAGACCATTGCTGACGTGTAGAGCGTCGAACCACTCGTAAACGCATTCTCTGAGGACGTCCCTGACCTTAGATTACTGTGAGTCCTAAAACTTAGTCAATTATGTATACAGGCAGGCACTTTTCTGTTCTGAATCATCTGTTGTATGAAGATTTTGGTATTTGTATTGAAAATACGATAGTGTTTTCATGTAACTGACTTCATTTTTATGTATAGCATCGGATTGACTGAGCTAAGTGCATGTATATTTCCTTGACTGTGTGCTAGCACTGATAAATATACATCATCGATATATATTTTTTCATAAGTTTCGTAGTTGAAGAGTATAGATGGAATAAAAAACTGAATAAGTGATTCATGTTAACTGTTACAAAAGTAGCTATAGAGTATTAAATTGAAGTAATGCGATCATCAGGCATGCCTTTTTTACTTGTAGTAAACACTTTTCGTTACTTCATAAAATTTTGTCTTTGCTATGAACTTTTAGGTAGAAATCACAAAAACTGTACTAAAATTAGGTCCACCAAACAATTGACAGTTCCTCAAGTTTGCTTTTCCTTACAACAACACAAAGCACACAAGAAAATGCCGAGTAGTGAACCTACACTACAGACGCTCACTCGACGCACTCTCAGAGTCTAGAGAAACTCAAGACCCGCTTTTGCCGTCAAAGACTTACCACTTGTAGCTAAGACAGTGCTCGCGTGTATTTCATGTGAAAATGTATCATAGATATTTCTGAGAGTAAGAATTTTACTTCACTTGTGTATGGAGAACAGCATTTTCCAGTCTCAATAAAATAGAGCAAAAGTTGCCAGTTAAGTTTCAAATTGTCTCAGCACAGTGCAGCTCTTACGTTTAAAAAAAAAACCTAATTTCTGTACCTTTGGGTACTGGCCACTAACAAAAATTACTTATAAAAATAAATTATTGTGTTTGATTTTCTTCTGTTATTTGATAAATGAGGCATGTGAAACGGCTATTTTTAAAATTATTTGCTTAATTTTATCATTTGTTCCATAAATAAGAAATAATAATAAATCCAATTAGTGGTAAACATCAACCTGAATTAATTAATGAAAAATGTTGTGCCTATTTTGTATATGTAGACGTTTTTAAATACAGTAATAATATTTTTAACATATACTGATTCAAATGGAAAATTGACCAATGTTTTTTTAAGTTTATGTATTTTTTCTAGTGCTAAATTAAGGCAGCGTTTTTTTACATGAATATAAAAATGTCAACAAACTCATTCCAAATTCGACGTGCTGAATTAACATATTGCAATTAATATCCATGTCTTATTTAGTGCTCACCTGTCTTAATCTTTTACAAAGACTTCTCAAGATGTTGTAATTGAACTCAATTACAAAGTATTTCAATAGTTTCTTTGAATAAATATAGATTTACTAACAAAGCGTTTATTCCCCAGTTCCTCCCCTCACGGTGCACATACTGGGCTCGAACCAGCCTATCTCAGCAAGCAGGAGATACGACCTTCTCTGTCAGAGCTCGGGATCTAGACCGCCTGCCTCCATCACGTGGTGGAAGAACGGGCACAGGATAAACAACGCTAAAGAGACGGTGAGAAAAATCATTTTACGCTGTTCTCATTTCTAGCCTTCTATTAGTCTGTTGCCGTTAAGACAGATTCTCATAAACTGGCGATGGAAGAAAGGGTACAAGACACAAAGCAAAGGAGATGATGAGAGGAGTGTTTTTCTTTGTTCTATTTTCTAAGCAATCAATTTTAATTGACTGCTGTTTGGTAAATGTATCTTGCGGCTAAAGTCTAAAGCACAAAAAAGGGCATATTTTTACATTTCGCATAGATAAATAAAATACCTGATTTTCTGCTTCTTCAAACATCCTTTTACCTTATGGAATCGTAAAATAAAATACTAAAGATGAAATAAGAAACCAAAAATTGCGCACGGGTGGGATTCGAACCAGCATCTTTCTGGCTTACCGGGCCAACTGCTCTCCCAATTGAGCTACCGTGCTGTCGGTCCGACCGCGCGAAATTCTTGGTCTCTTAGTATACGTCATTGCGTGACGTTTGGGAGAGCAGTTGGCCCGGTAAGCCAGAAAGATGCTGGTTCGAATCCCGCCCGTGCGCAATTTTTGGTTTCTTATTTCATCTTTAAGAATATAAATATGACACTGTGAGTGTTTAAAAACATTCTAACCCAAAAAATACTAAGCTAAATTCAAAAACTCTTCTCAATGAAAAAATAAAAAAACACCAATTTTGTCACAGCATTTTTGAGCGCCACCTGGATGTTCGACAGGGAAACTACGTCGAGACCTTTTTTTTCGCGAAGGAAATGGTTTATGCATACCTTGGCAGGTTATGTGGGACTTCTTGGTGGTTAGTCAAGTATACCCACTAAAACCTCCGCGTGGTCCCTCAGACCGCAAAGTGGGACGACGAAGAATCGCTGTTCGCATGCACTCTATCGTCCCAGCGGTAACTATGTCGAGACTTGGGACACTGATCTAAAATAAAATTTCAATTACCTTCCTACTGCGTTGCTCGATAAACTACTTAAATCATCACACCGATTATTTTCTTTTATAATATTATCTACGGCATAGTTTTTTATAACTTGTGATATAATTTTTGGAAATATACCACACCTACATGCAGTGTTATGAATAGCTTCGATGTACTACCTTATAAGCTTTGATTATTATTTTGTATCGCCCTTATTATATGCACGTATTTGGATTTTATTTTTGCCATCCAAGAAAACAATCTTCAATTATGTAATGTTAAAAATGACAAATGGTATCAATATTTTTATCGAGATGGTTCTAATTCTCCCTTAAGCGCATAAAAAGAAAAACCTCGCCAGGTACGTAAATCGTATTATCTGCCAATAATATTTATTATGCCGAAACCAACTCAATACAGATTGTTACAAGGCTTGATTTTCTTTTGAAGAGGCTGTTCACGTACGCGTTTACTCATGAAAAAAACATTAAGGCCTATCAGAAACCCTTTAGCTTAATAATAAATTATGTAACAGTCATTTGTTTCGCCGAAAACGTTGTAGGAAAAATAAATTACAATAATCCTTGTTGGCCTCTGTAATCCCGAAGACGGAAAATTAGAGTTTCCGTTTAGGAAAAACGGATGTCTTTTTACGGTAATCTTTTAGCCAATAATGATAGCATTACCTACCTAAGTTTAATACAATACATCTGAAATAGTGTTTTTCAATTACCAAATTGACAAACTCTACTATGGGAATGAATTTCTTTACCCTAATGAACATTTATCTCCTCTAAAACTACATTTTTTTTTTATAATTAAATGGATGTATGTATTTTAAAAAGTCTCAAACGAAAGCTTAAAGATACCATTTTCGACGTGTTGTCAGCTCAAACATCGGAAAACCATTGGCAATAATAACAAATCATCTTTCTAATCATTATTCAGAGCAAACCAGTTAACACGTTCCGGGACAGTGCCCGCCTACAGGCGTGAAAACAATAAAACATCTATTGTGTCTGGAGTAGTGTCCCGGAACGTGTTAAAACACCGACTCATAATTGATACAGTATTCAATATTTTTAGTGCCAAAACTATCAAAGATACTAAAACTCGCATTAAAAGAAAGAACGACCGATCAAACGGCTCATCGATCGTAACAAACGCGCCTACAAATTCATCTGCCCATAATCTTTAGTGCCATAAGGAACAACATTCGTAGGAAACTTAAAATAAGAGCACGTAAAAGTAATAAATGTAGATTGAATGGGACAGGGCAGAGCTCGCAGCGCACTCAAATCGGTCGTAAGGGACCTGCCTAAGTTTTGGCATGTCACAGTATAAACTATATCAGTAAGCTGGCGCTTAGAAGGTGGATTTCTGTAAGATTTATTTGAGAAGACTGCCTCGTTGATAATAGCGGTTAGTTAGCCCAAGAGGTCCGGGGTAAAAATCCCGGGTCAGGCCATAATTTGTTTCTGGATTTTTTGTATTGAAAAACTCGGATACATCCCGGAGTCAGGAAGTTGGTGGTGATGACACCCCCGTGCCTCGGAAAGCACGTTAAACCATTGGTCCTGCGCCTATCTCTCATCGGTCATGTCAAACTGCAGTCTCACCGAATTTATGAGAGTAAAGGAACAGAGAGTGCACGTGTGTATTGCCACACATCTTGGCACTATAATATCTACCTACCTATGTCTACTCTCCACAGAAATGGATAGATTATTTTTATTTTTATTTTTTTCAATTTATCAGCAGAAGTTGGTATTTTAAAAATCATCTACGGGCACAGCCAAGTAGAGTGATCTTAATATTATAGAGACATATTAATTACAGGTAGATATAGATACATCTTCCTGAGATATGGCAGGTTATTATAATTATTATTATTTGAGAAGAAGTAGTACGGCTGTGTTCTTTTGCTCGACTCTCTGAAGGGAACTACCATTCTGACAAGCTAAAACTATACGCGTAAGTGAAGTTTTGGAAAGCGCAAAGCATAAAGAGGTAAATTGGCTATACTCCACTGTCTGTTTGATAATGAAACGTTGTAATAAGAATATTACACAATCGCAGACTATACTTAAATATACACAAAAATCAAAGGATACATGGCTAATATTTATGGCGTCTGTAGCCTGCACATCAGCTACCTAATACATTTTTGTCTAAAAACTAACCTTTTACACCTGCATAATCATATCGCAATGTTTACCACATCGTGCTGTGGTCCGTACCTACAAAATATAATGTTTGAAACTACATATTGTACAGACGTGACTTTCTGTATCTCTCCTTTCTATGGCACATAGCTTGACGCAAGAAGTGGCCGAGTGAGCTAACTAGACGAGATAAAACATTCATCTTGTGGAATGAATAAGAAATACACGAATCTGCAGTGGAATGTGGGAAGTTGTGATTGAAGTGGTAAGAAATGCAGCCTTGTTGGTTATTCTAGAGCAGGATTCTTTTGTTCTGAATTCAAGGGCGTGTTTTACCATAAGCACTAACCAACGAATAATTCAAATGTGGAATTAATTTCATATGAACATTTCGATTGAGAATTGATGGTCATCATCACTGTTTTCAACTCCAGAATGTGTGCCTAAACGTTAATACGTCTCCTGTTAATGTCTAAGTGACAGGTTGAAAACTACCTATAACCGCAGTATACAGTGGTGGACAGCTAATTAAAGACACTTTGAAAATTTTATGTTCATAAAGTTTTGGGTTCCAATAATTATGTATTATGAATACATAGAAACCTGTAACTGTTATAAAATAATCGTATGGGTTTAACGTATAAATTTAAGTTACTATTTGCCATAACATTGATCTAGTTTTCGTAATTTTTGACCTTAAATGTATTATGAGCAAATTAAGTGTACCAGTGATGTGGACAACTAATTATAGACACCTAATGTAAGTTACTGAAAACCAAAAAAATACTGAAACTACAAAATAGTCATTTAATATGAAATTAAAAATAGTCATTTCTCTATTGTTTTACAAAGTTTTTGATGTTTTATCGTTTGTCGTACAGCTGCATTTTGACCTTTACTTAGTCTTAAGTCTTAGGTATGCCTAAGTGCTATTAGTTCTTTGCAAGCATGTATTGGAATTTATTCAAATGCTATCATAAACGCGTCATTAAGATAATTTTAGCGATGGTAACTACCTACTTACTATTATTTGTCTGATATTACAAAGTTTCCAATGCGATAGATGCCAAAGACCTTAGAATCGGACCCCATCGAAATACCTAGAATGGGATTTAGATGAAAAATATTAAGGATCAAAGCATATTTCCATGACAGTTTTTGCTTCAGAAAGATCGTTAAATATTTAAGCAAGAATAATAAGGCCTAGATTATGCGAGGAAAACTTGCACTTAAGAAAATTTTATAAGTAACCAAGTTCATAATATGTCAAAAATTTCACGGATACGGTTTGCCTAAATACATTCTCAACGTGGACTGAATCAAAGTGGATAATTGAGATATTTTCGAATGTTAATAAATAATGGATGTAAATACGACGGTAAACGGTATATGAGACGACAATTTAACAAGACTATCTATCATATAACTGTAAGATATAAAGTGAGGAAACATCAAAGTGCACCGTTGATTTTCTAGACGTATTGCTGGACCTATGAAAACAAACTAGTACATGGATGGAATACCTCAACAATAAAATTCAACAACAGCCAATCTTGCCCTTAGCTGACTAAGCATCTTGTCTAGAAAATCTTGTAGTTTACACTTACTAAACCGACTGCAACGGCCGTCTTAGTTTTCCTAAGGGACACTGTCTATCTTTTAGATATGCTACCATAATAGTCCTTACATCAATACAATCGAAAAAAATCAGATTCTTGTATTAGGTAATACACTAGCGAGACATGTTGTTAATGTTTATTAACTAAACGGCGCTTTTATGAAAGCGTTAGAACAAATTATAATACATGATAACAAGAGACGCATATCACCAATGCCAGGACTAAGTTAAGGTCAAAATACAGCTAAACGACATACGACAACACATCAAAACCCTTGTAAAACATTTAAGAAATGAATATTTTCAATTTCATATAAACTGCCTTTTTTATGGTTTCAGTATTTTTTTGTTTTCATTAACTTACATGAGGTGTCTTTAATTAGTTGTCCACATCACTGGTACACTTATTTTGCTTATAATAGATTTGGAGTCAAAAGTTACGAAAAATAGATCAAGGTTATGGCAAATAGTAACTTTAAATTATACGTAAAACCCATACAATTATTTAACAACAATAACTGGTTTCTATGTATTCATAATATAAAATTATTGGAACACAAAACTTGATAAACATACAATTATCAAAGTGTCTTTAATTAGCTGACCACCACTGTATATATATTTATATTCATATATATTCTGTGCTATAACTCTATGAGGAGCTACTTTTAAATTCAAAATGCACAATTGGTATAAATGCAAAAATATAATAATGTCAATTGTATACGAATAATACATTGCAAGTATTTAGGTATTGTTAAAAATTATATAATACGTACCTAGGAGAAGTAAAAAAAATGGGTCACGTGAAATATGGCAAATTAATCGATTATGTGTTAAACGGTTCTCGTTAATTGTAATGAACGGGGCGTAAAAATTAAGTAAAACCAACCCAAACCACATTTGCCAGTGTTTTAATGTGGCGCAATTTTTGCCCATTTCTCGCAGCCGAAAAAACTCTCAGAAAACTTTTACGATTTGTTAAGCCTTATCCAGTGATTTATTGCCAAACTTCAAACCGCTGTTGCTATTTTCAAACGGACCCTTTACGTAGTACGGCAAACTGCTGAAACAGCCTAGTTTGAGTAACATACTTTAGGCAATAACAATTTATCAAGGCTTCGAATCGGAGCGTAATAGATGTGTACGGTTTTACAGAGGTAACGGTTTTTTATGTATTGTTACATAGGAGCAGTTATTATACATATTTACTGTCCTGTGTAAGTGAAACAGTTTAGAACAGAAAAAATATTAGTCTTCGTAAAGCATCACCATTGTTTTCGACATTACTAGGTTATGGTTATGTTTTTTTATTTAACTTCACCCGTATCAGTATACTGGAAAACCCCAAAAAATCTGATGAAATCATAAAACGCAGTTCCATCTTGTTTGTCCATTGTCGAATGTAATGTTTCATTCAGTATTTCTTGCAATTGCAAGCTCAGCTCAGCAAGCTTTTTTACTTGCGTCCATACTTGCTGGTCGAAGGCTACAACTGAATATACCTTGACAAAATAATCTGCACTAATCACTCGCAATTACTAATCACCTGCGCTCGTCCTAACAAAAGTGAAAACAAACATAATAAATTATGTTCACAAAATAATTGATTAACATAAAACCTTTTCGCTTCCACGAAATTTCTCGCCAATCTCATCTTTCGGATCAGTAATTCTGATTAGGGTACAATATGCGATGTCAATCAAATATCCCGTATGTAATATATTAACGTTTAAGCTCAGCTCTTGAGTTTGATTGTTGTGAGTAATTTAATTTAATTAAATCACCCTTTCAGGTCGACATGCCAGGGAGAAATTAATATTAACAAGTCTTAATTAAAATCAATTTAGGCGGGATTCAGACGCAAACTCGAGTAGTCAGTCTGCGCGGTTCCTAGCCAGACGACCAACTAGTATATGCTTTTAGATGACTCATTAGATGTTGATGAGTCAGAAATCTTTGTTATTCTGATTCTGAATACACTTAAACCATTACTTATGGAAACCACACTTGCGTCATACCAATGTAGTATGAAGTTAAAATAAAGTATGTGGTTACTGTATTTTTTTAGTCTTAAACATCTTAAAAGATGAAATATGAAACCAAAAATTGCGCACGGGCGGGACCCTGCTGGTTCGTGTCCCGCCCGTGCGCAATTTTTGGTTTCATATTTCATCTTTTAAGAATAAAATATGACACTGTAAGTGTTAAAAATATACTATTATTACTACTTACTTATTATATTATTTTATTATAATTACTGTTAATAAGACGGGATTTGAGGCGCTTTATCGGACTAACTTTGCTCTCAGCTCTGTGTTATACTTAGGCCCGGTTGCGTGAGCGATGGTTAAGTCAACTAATGGATAAATGTAGTTACCAGCGGTTGAATATTTACTATTGTGCGTGCTTAGAAGAAACATAGTTAAACCAAATGTGAGAATGCCTTTGATGACTTCTTGGTTATGTTTTTTTTTACAGAGTTAAAAAAGGTGGTATTCAATTCGACCTGTATGCATGTGATATCGTTAGAATTGGATAAAATTTGAGTATGTTGATCTGTTAAGGCTTCCAAACACTAGTGCATAATTTCGTATGTGTATGTATGATTGTATATTTGTGATGTTTGTTTGTTTGTCCACGGTTTTTTTTTTCTCTTCAAAACATCGCGTATTCGCATGCTTCAACTTAACGCAAAATGTGTCATCTGCGAAATGATGACAGCGTATCCGAAATCATTTAGAATTATCCGAATTACCAAAGGAAGTCGAACTCTGACGTTAATAATTTCGACGTTAGTCTAAAATTAGGCTACGCACTAGTTGGCTTACTAATTAATTGATTTGCCTCTCCAATCGTGTATTTTAATTAATAGATTAGTAGTTTCAGTACTGTACATTTTAACACAGAAAATTTTGGTGAAATATTGATAAATATCAGAAGAGAAGTGAATAACGTTTTTGCTAACAGTAATTTGTTATGATTGTCGATTTAATATTGAACCATAGCCAAATGGCACAATTGGGGTTAACTTAACTCTGTACTTAATACAATTATCATACAGACAGATTCAAGAGTGAAGGAATATAGTGCACATGTGTATTGTGCACACATCTCGGTACTAATATATCTCCTGCGTACTTGGCCTAATATATTGAAAGGGGCCGCCATACCGTAAAATTCGGTAGGAGAATTATTATTATAAAATGAAGAGAGCTCATGGATAATTTGATAATATTCGATCGTGGTTGTTTACCAATAAATCGATTGTCATCGCGGATTTGATCAGTATCTGGATGTATAATTAGGACAACAATTTTCCTTTATTATGCATACTTATGTCGTTTCAATAATTAACGTATTTGAGTTGACCTGGATGTTAGCGGATAAACGTACCGCCGTAAAAACTGAAAACCTATTTTGCGGTCGAACACTTTTCTTAATTTTCCTCGCAAATTGTGACCAAAACTCAAAAGGAATAATAAAACTCGCAGGAAAAACACAAAAACTATTCGCAAGACGACAAAAAAGATCGGACTAATTGTCAGAGAAAGAAACTAAAGTAGTTACAATCGGGAAGTGTGATTCAGTTTTTTGGGTGAAACGTTTTTTGTGGATTATCCATTTGCGGTAGAGTTTTTCTAACGTTAATGCGTTGGGGAAGGGATAAAAGATTCGGTGATAAAATTATCATTGTGCAGTCAAGCGTAGGGTTGCAGAAGCTTCAGTTTCAAGGGAAACAGTACTTTTCGATCGTTGGCTTTGGATTTAAGCACTTTATAAAGTGTACCTACCATCAGTGAATGTTAAATTTGCTGTTGCGAGAATATACACATTGTATTATTACGTATAGTATTTCCATGCAATTTAACTTGTTACTAATTTGACAAATAAACGCCTAGGCTGCTGCGCGTTCGTTACTTTCAAATGAATCTTTTGAAGGCACTATCCCACTACTATTGAATCTATCTCGTACACAATTTTGAACTATTAGGGCATGGTTGCATCATTTTATTTTCACCATAACCATAACCGACAATCTATGTTACTGCCAGGAGTTAATTTGATGTCCAATCTTTTGAAAGATGTTCTACAACAGTTTTTATCAGCCAATTATTTGTCAACAGTTATCAACAGATGGCAACACGACCACGTCAACAGTGTCCTTGCAGCTGACAAAGGCCGATGCTGGAGCTAAGCTCGCCTGCAGGGCATCTAACCCTCAGATGCCGTCAGTACCAGCATTGGAAGATGACTGGACCCTGGATATACAATGTGGGTATACTTTCTTTTAATCAATCACAAATATAATAGGGTCCTATGAATACTTTTTATCGACTTAAAGTGCAAAAATTTTTTTTGTGTAATTTGTTAAAGCAGTTATTTTGATGCATGAATTGATTCGAATCTTCTTCTTCTTCTTTGCCTGCTCCCTTTTCGGTCGGCTTTTCTCACGCGATGGCGTCAGGATACTGTCCTGGGTGGTCTCAAAGTCATGAACTGAATCAAATCAAATTAAACATATCTAATCTATTTTTTTTTATTATCTCGTAAAATGTAGGTATACCTAAGTGTTGCCATTTCTTAAATTTTCTAGCATCACCGTCATCACAGCCAGGGTTTCATAGCTTAATATTAATACCTAACATTGTTTTGAATTTTTAAAGCGAATGCGTGGATAGAAAAAAGAAATCACATTGTATTAGCTAAAGCAAAATCAAAATAACTACTTAAAAGATAACAGTGGATGTGTTAAAGATTATTTTAATTTCAGATGTACCAGAGACGACAGTGCGGCTAGGCACAAACTTGGATCGCACGAACATAAGAGAAGGAACTGACGTGTATTTCGACTGCATAATCAATGCTCATCCATACGTCTACAAAGTCGAATGGAGGCATAATGTAAGTGTTTGTTTCAAAATTATGTTAATTTATCCAAGTCTAATTTCGTCAGAGACATGCTCTATTTTCGAATTTGAATCCAATTTGACTATTTATTTTAGGGCCGATTTTTCAATTAAAAAGAGACAGATTAAAAAAAATACTGGTGTCGATTCCATGGCAAGGCGTTGCTGATCCCTTTATTAAAGTGATTTCGTATGATTGACGCCTAGTTGATGACAATATGGTGCTGTTCCCGTTACGGATGGATAGATATGCTTCAACCTTTAGTCGCCTATGTATCTACGTCGCTTCGATATTATTATGTATTTATTTGTTCGCAGGGAAAAACGCTCCTTCACAACGTGGGTCAAGGCGTGATCATCAGCAACCAGTCTTTAGTTCTCCAGGGTGTGGGCAGGAAGACAGCTGGCAACTACACCTGTGTAGGCTTCAATGCGGAAGGAGATGGAGAGAGCAAGCCTTTCTCACTTGATGTGCTTTGTAAGTAACCGTAGAGCTCTGTTTAGTTGATTTATCTGCTTTCTCACCAATTGCAAATGCACACACGAGACTAAAATGGGCGTCACTTAATACAAAAGATGACGCAAGGTGTAAGCAATTTTGGCTCTTACTGCGGTTAGGTGGCGGTAACATAGTGCCTCGATAGTACCTACCTACTTTATCTATACAGGGTAATAAGACCGAATATTTTTAAGAGGCGATGGGGAAGCACATTTGCGTCAGTTTTTACCTTATAACGTTTTATCCCAAAGTATTTGGAGCTACTTGACTTTCAAAGTTTTTTTTTGAAAATCCAGATTTCTTAGGTACTTAAAAAAATATTAAAAATCGAATGCTTAATCTCCAGTTTATGATCATAATGAAACGTCTGAAAAGGACAAACTGTATTCAATTTCTATCAGCTACGTAAGCTTTACAACAGTAGGTATTCTAAAGAATGTTGAATATTTGAGTTGGAAGGAACTACGACAGCTATCTCGGAAATCGTTTCATGTGCACAGAGAGAGATAGACTCATTGAGCGGTGGACGTCCTTAGTCTGAGTCTTTCGTGAAATGAATTGTTACTAGCTTCAAGAGCTATCACTAAACGTAATGTCAAAAGTTCTAAGTTTTGACCTGTTTTCGCAGATGCACCCACATGCAGGAGTTCTCAGCAAAGAGTCCATGGAGTTGCCAAGCAAGAGAGAGCCCACATCACATGCCATGTCGACGCGAATCCGCCGGAAGTCATAGTGAGTCCCTTTAAATAAACTATTTCTGACCTAAAAAGCCTTAGTCTCAGGCCCGGTTTCGTGATCGATAGTTTTAACTCAGGTTAAATGTCATTACCAATTTTTTTTTTAAATTATTGGGCAACACAACAGATTACGTCATGACATACAGCTGCAAATTAGAATTATAGTGATATACAAGATTTAATCCTTATACGTGTTATCACGGCATTCCAAGAATGAGAAACATTTTCTAATATGAAGTCACTATTATCGTAAACAAACAAATCACAAAGAACTACCAAAAAAAAAACTAATCAATGAGAGCTATTTCCTTGAGGATGTCTTTCAAAACGTTTCTGAAACGAACCAGGTTAGAGTTAAAGATGTCAAGATCGGAAAAGCGATTCGGAAAATTGAAGAGAAAATACCTTAACCAAATGTCAGAATGTCTATGACTATTGTTTCAGGTATTTTCTCTTTAAAACACGCTCTATCGTAAAAACTCAATCGCTGGTAACGACATTTAACTATTGGTTGAGTTAACTTCCGATCACAAAAACGGGCCTTAGATATCTAACTGCCACCTATGTCGGTTAATGCCTATCGTACAATAAAAAAAAACAAAGATAAATACAAAACTGATAATTATAAATAAATAAATATCCTTGGACATTTCACACAGCGCCATCTGGTCCCAAACTAAGCAAAGTTTGTACTATGGTAACCAGACAACGGTTATAAACACACTTAAATACTTTTTTTTGTAAATACATACATATTATACATAGGAAACACCCAGACCACTACAAACAGACATGTTCATGCACACAAATGTTTGTAATGTGCGGGGATCGAACCCGCGACCTCTGGCGCAGTAGCCAATTTCTTAACCACTGCGCCAAATCGGTCGTCAATTTTAAATAGGTACTATTATAGAAAAGAAATATGCTCCAACTGTCTATTTATAATACTCAAAGAAAATTAAGTAGGTTTTAGACTGTACATATACATACATAAATAATGAGCCCTTCCTAAATTAATAGAAACTTTATTTCTGTCTATTGTCTTTTGTAATTATTAGTTTCCTAAATTTTGTTGACCTAGTCGTCTATTATTATTAGTTTGGTCGATGTAAATACATAATGACTTACAGCTGTTAAATTTCGTAGCCCAATCGAGAAATAATTAGGAAAAATAGGTCTATTATATTTGCTAAGTGTTTTGTTACTAAAAGTTTAATAAAAAATACTTTTCCATAGACCTCCTTTCCTTTTTAACGCTTTATACTTATGTTAAAGGCGCTTTTACAATTAACTATCGTGTTTATTTATGGCCACTTGTATATTTTATAAAAGTTTTCTTGTGAGAATCACACCTGAGAAAAACTTAATGCTTTCCATTACGAAAAGCTTTTAGATCGGCCATTTTTAAAATGCTTTTGGCAGTCTGATATGAGTAAGTTAAATAAAATGTGAACAAAAATGTTCTCTAAATAAGCTATTTCTGGGCATCGTTTGTAGTTAGAATAACGACGCTTACACAAGTAACATTAATTTGTTTGAATTAGAAGAAAAAAGCAGTCCATTCTAAGAAGAGAAAATGGAGTACAATTTTTGTTACGATCTCAATTATGATGGTCATCGTTTATACTAATTTGAAGTGATTATTTTATATTTCCTTAATATTAGGTACATGTGATTTAATATTTTTTTTACATCATCGTATTAATTTCTTTAATTCTAGGAAATATATAATAGACATAGAGTATTTTTATTTATTTCCCACCTTAATCACTGCTTGTCCAGTCAATGGCATTCCGCCTTACCATTTTCAAACGATAATGGCTTGCACACACGACACAAAAATGTGTGTCACATCAAACAAAAGAAGACGCGAGGTGCAAGCGATTTTGAGGCTTATTCCATTTAAGGGTATGCATTGGAAAATTTCGATAACAATGGCCTTTAGGATTAAGTGAAATTATTTTGGTTCTCAAACTAGTAAGGCGGCAATGCCGTCGATAAATGCATATTTACAAGTTATCAAAACTTCTTGTCTTCTACCAGTTCCGATGGACGTTCAACAACACAGCGAACAGTAATGAAGTAAGCGACACCTACGTCTCGAGAGCGGGCACCAGTTCCACAGTGACGTATACGCCTCACACGGAGATGGACTATGGGACGTTGCTCTGCTGGGCCCACAATAGGATAGGCAAGCAGAGGGTGCCTTGTGTGTACCATATAATTGCAGCTGGTAAGTATTTATCTTGAAAATAAATAAATTAAAGAAGTTGATTCACAGCAGGTAGTGACATTGACCACGTTGTTCATTTATGTTGCGAACCAACCTTTAATAAACGTTAAATAAGAACCAATTTGATCTCAGTCTGAAACAGTACTAACATAGACTTGCTCAAATTTCAGGTCAGCATTTTTATAGATGTCAAAATTTTTATCTTACACGCGATGTTTACCGAATCATAAATTATTTAGAAATCGTAGATTTTCAATATCATGATACCCTATTAGTACCTACTTACCAAAAGGTCACACAAAAGGGATAGTTGTTGTTTCTAAAGCTCAGTAACCTAATGAAATGTTTTCTCCCCTAGGACGACCAGATCAAGTCCACAACTGCACGGTCGTAAACGCATCGCTGACGTCGTTTGGTGTTAGATGTTCGGAGGGATTCAATGGAGGCATGCCGCAGTCCTTTCTTCTAGAAGTCAGAGACATTACCACTCAGGTATATTTCATCAACTAAATAGTATATGTTATGTTTTCTTACTTGATACCGCCTTAAAGGTAGTGCCATCCACGTAGGCGCGCGCCACCTTTCGTCCTAATCGTTTATAATACATTTGTGCAAGCTTTTGCCAATATTTGATGATATAATATTCATTATAACTATTAAATTTTTGTTATTTCATATTTTAATATTTGCCACACACTCCGCACCAATCAAAAATGATGAATAGCGCGCGCCTTCGTGGATGGCACTATCTATATTTGTCTTAACAATGTAAGACTTAATTAAGTTAGGTCATGGGCTAACCTACTCTAAGTAAAATAGAAATAAATATTTAATATAATGGTGTTTGAAAATCCAATTTTGACTTAATTTAAAACTGATCGCGGAATTTAAAAATGATAGTTACTATTTTTAACTCCGTATTTTTTTATTGTTGTTGTAAGATTACGTAGAAAAGAATCATTTATTTAATATACAGGGATGTGAAGATAGATCATCAGAATAAGTCATTTTTAAGCAGATCATTTTAATGTAATAATTTATGACTATTTTTACCGGTATTGTAAGTTGACTTCTTTGTTCTCAACAATCAACATTAAATAGGTACAATTATTCAAATACCTCCTAAAGTATTTACCTAGAATAAAAACAGGCAATCCGATTATCTGTAATGTTTTTTGCCTAAGCGTTTTGAAGGACGTCACGCAAATAACATTTTGTAAGTAAAAACATTTCATGAAAATAAACACTTGACATTATAGCGTAATACCTCTGAGGACAGTTCAGTTAAGAAATTGCCTATAAGAGCTTTTTTAGAAGATGTCCGAAAATAAAAGCTAAAGTGTCTAGAAAATAAAAGTAGTTTACTGCTACTATCGGAATACGGAATATAAAAAAGATTGGATAGCTCTCTTGTACTCTTTTAAAATCGAAATATTTGCCGTTCGAATCTGGTGAGTTGGATAATAATACATACAAAATAATCACACTAAAAAAAGCGCATAATATTTAAATGAAAACGTTTAAATAATGGAGCAAATGGATTTATATTTCTCTTAAAGTCACTTGAATAAAATTTATTCAAACTTCCATAAAATTCAAATGTTATGTGAATAATGTGAACCTAAAGCAGCATATGGTTTTAAATTCAAACGTTTTAAACTAAACATATATTCCGTCTGTAAATATTTAATTTGGTTGTTGCCAAGCGTAACACAAAGCCCGTAATAACGGATAATTAGGTATAATTATATTAATAACACAGGAAATTCGTGCCTACTAACTTGTTGATGTGAAATTATAGAGTGTTTTTTTTCATTTGTAAATGAAACAATTAAGTTCTTCCAGCAGCGGTATTGTAGTAGTTGAATTATAGAAAAGTCATGATATAGGGTGAAAATGTATCTTTTTTTAATGAACCTACTTACAATAAATTTCAAAATATTGTGAATGTTTCAAAGTTTGATGAAAACTCAAAGGAAACAAAGTTGGATATCAAAATTTGAGTTGGATGATACCACCAATTCATAATAATATCAAAATTGTTTTGTTACAGTGGATTGTTGTAAAGATACAACAAACAACATCATTTAGAGTTGCCAGAACATCATATTACCTACTATTTTGTAGCAATCTAGCTCTTACCTTGACGCGCTGTTATCATTGTTTTTTTTTTTCATTGATAGACACAAAGAAACCAATAAAACATTTCATATTCGATGCTAGATGACTAATAGGATTCGACAAACCCTGTATAGATTATATTAAGGTCACGACCTAGAATATAGATTTGATAGCAGCTGTACGAAATGGTTGCCGAGCTATCCAAGAGGCCTACTCTACAACCAGAAATCCGTATTTTAGAATCCCGCCATCTCTGTCATACATGTAAGTATGAACTTACGAGTAAAAAGGATGAGTATAGTAAAAATGGCAGGAAAGTCTTACAGAGTAGGGACTCTGATTTAATGCTTCGCCTCTCGGATGTATAGTAACTTAGTCTGCGTAGAATTGCCTTCTGATAGTAGATCTTACCGAGGATAAAGCTATTCTGATATCTCCTGAATGTAGATAACTTTTACAACCCTTCTAGTTCTATCGCAGTTTCTATGTTTTTATAAATGTGGTACATATAGTTACAGATTGACGATATGCGAGTGATTGGGCAAAAAATGGAAAGAAAAAGCGACTATTTGTATGCTCATGTAGAAGAATATTTATAAGAAATCTTTGTTAACACTTCTGTTCTACTTTTAGCAGCAGTAATGAATTTTGAGTAACTCGTCAGCATGAATCCTACCACATTTGCGTTCAAGAATGACCATTAAAATCTATTACAAAGAAACGAAATTCAAATTCATGGAAGGAATTTTATTCGACGAATGAGAACCCAGTCTATCTACTCTGTAACTCTTTGAACATAAAGAATATGGTAGTGTAGCCGTCTTTCATCAACAATGTTTTTCCTCAACAGGAGATTGTAGCCAACGTCTCGAGCGCAGTGCCCCGATTTACAGCAGTAGGCCTGCAGCCAGGGAAGACCTATGCTGCAGCAGTATTAGCATACAACGCCAAAGGGAGAGGAGACCCTTACCCTTTGAGAGCCAGTACGTTGAGGCCACCAGAGAAACACCATGTCCATGACAAGAGCTTAGGTAAGAGAGTTTTAATAATATACAAAGATCAGAAAATTTGTAAATTTTAGTATGGCAAATATCATCATCATCATCATCAAAAGGTGAAAAACATTGACCTGGCTTGAACCAAATTATGGCTTTGTTAACACAGTTAAACTTCACTGTCATTGAAATGACACAAATCACAATTTTATTTCAATGTTAAATTAATCATGTTTTGTTTTTATTATTCTAATTTAATTTGTAATTTTAATTTCAATTCGAATGTTAATTAATATTCCATAATCAATCTCATTTCTGTACAAAATTTTTTATTGTATTAATCAAGTTGTGAACACTATTTATAGTACAGTCCAGCTTTTAGTTTTAACCGAATATTTTAATCATGCATTGATTGTGATACTGTTTGTGTTCCTGAAATAAAAAATAAAAAAAATGTCCCAAGTCTTGTCTTGAGAATCTTGTACCTGAATCATAATTTTGCCTAATCATCACTTCTACCAGAAAAAAGCTTTGCCAGTCCATCGCAACTTGATTACAACCACAATAAATCATCTTTAGAACTTGTTTATGTCTGCTAGATCCATAAATTAATATTGATAATATTTCTATGGCTAGATCTGAAGTTTAGATTTAGAATCTAAACCAACTTTGCTTTTGATCACGCAAAAGGATTCCAATAAAATATTTTTTTTTCCAGATCTGCCAAGAACAGCGTTCCAAATGTCCGGCGCGATGTCGGCAGCCGTCGGCGGCGGCGGCGTCCTCATGGTAGTTCTCGTCCTTTTCATGATCGCCGTGAGGCAGAAGTGTGCGAAGAGGAAGCCACGATCAGCACCGCCTCCATCTTCGCAGCCAGCCTCGCCAGATAAGCTGAGGGAGAAGGATGATAGCGAGAGTGATGATAGAAACCCGGATATTATACCGTCTGATACTGATCAGATGCAGGTGAGTCTAATCGAGGTAAACAGTTGTCGCGGTCGTTGTAAAAGTTGCAGCAGCAAAATGTATCGCACACTCTTAGGGGACCAACGCGAGCCTGCGTGGAGGAGTATGGCTCATACTTTCTCATTCTTGAGGTGAAGCCTTTGCCCAGCTCTGAGATGTTAACGGCTAACTTTCTTTTTGTTTTTAAACTTTTGAATGTTCCACTGAAAAGCACTGCTGCTAATTTTCTATCCTTATGCTTACATTCTATATTTTCTTTATTTCCATGCTCAAAGTTCACTTAAAATAAAATCAAACTGTTGTGCCTTGACCACATAAAATAGTAGTTCTGAGTACCTATATAATGTTACTTCTAAACCTGACATTACATTACAAACATCCTAACCCAAATGTTTTCCAACATCCAGCCGGGCATTCTACATAATTCCTCACCGCAGATGGACTACTACCGGCAACAGCAGGTGTCCACCATCTCCCCCCCTCCGGGCAGCCGGGGGCCGCGGGGGAGCGTGGCAGGGGTCCGCGGGGGGCTGCCGGGGTACTGCCCCTTGAGGACCGCGCCCCCACCAACGCATCCTGCTATGCATGAACCTGTGAGTATTTATAGGTATATCTTAAAAATATAACTATATTACACAATCAAGCACCTTCAGGTAAGTAAGATGTTTACTAGATTATTACCCGAAATTAATTAAAATCAGAGTGAACAGGCTCCTTCTGAGCAAGCTCGTTCCATCTTCGACTCTGCCTTAGCCACGCTTGGTTTAATCTTGAGTCAAGACCAATCCCATTTTGAATGAATAATAAAAAAGGTGGGGTTCTAAGTTTATTGACTGGTTGCTACAATGGTTAGATTTATCTTTGCGGAACATAAGTGAGGTGTGAGTTTGAGCGCAGTTATCATCATCATTAACTCATCATCTTCAAATTTAAGAGCTCTTGTCTGTGGAGATTTTTCTTCTAAAACTCCAAATTAGAGAGGATGGTGTGTGGTGGTTTTCCTCTTCCTTGCCTTCCACACAGTAAACGCTTAAGTAAACCTCTAAAAAGAGAGCACCTCAATATCTGAGGTCTAGTTATTTCAACACTTTCCTTGATTAGAAAGTAAATCTATCAGATAGTTAATGGTTAAACCTTCATATGGTTTTCTCAACTTTTCCTCCACTGAAATGTGTTTAAGTTAGATCTAGTCGATTTCTGAGATTACACCTCCTTGCAGTCCTTTTCCAAAAGACGTGCAAATAAAGTTATGAACATAGTTGATGAAGAATTCAAGTGGAGTCACGACGTACAAGATGGAATAATTATGTTCATTTCTAAGACGCTTTCCTTAGTTTTAGCAAAGGTGTACTCATGAAACATAGTACATACACTAAGATGAACTCATTAACCGGTGTATATGTAAATATGGGTACATTATACAGACGTTCACATTGAGATGGTAAAATTGTGTACTCGCAAGATTGTACAAAGGTTCTCGTCAACTTACAAGATTCCTTGTGAATATTTTGCTAAATACGTTCATAGAATAACTAAGACCGCCATTCATTCTGTCGTGTTATGCATTTAAATTTTAGCATGTGTTGCAAAGTATGTTCTCATTCTTACATATCACGTTTGAATAATTAGATACGGGATTGCTACCATGTACCTTATTATTTATGAGCTTCCGATATTTCGGCACTGTTGCAAGCGCCATGATCACGGAGTATATCCCGTATCTAATTATTCTAATGTTAGTGACCATGAAAGTTTAAAACAATATATATCACGTTTGAATGTGATTTTTGTGAGGCTACTTTCCAATAGAAAACATTCTACAATGTATGATAAGGTTTTTCTGCAGATTATTTTTAGATGTTGGTTTTATTTAGACCTTATTTTACTTTTGAATTTTGTGTTAGTTTTAGTAATTATTGTTAAATTATGTAAGCCTTAAAATGCTTGTGTTAGCTCTGTTTTAGCCTGAGATACAGGTTTAACCTAGTTCAGGCAAAATAAGAAAATGCACTTAGTGATTAATTTTAAGTTCTACAATGTATTTAAGAACCAATGAATTTCAATAAACAATTTATTTATTTATTTATTATTTTATTCTCGAGCTTACTAAAGTGTTCCTCATTTTCTTTCTTGTATATGCATGCTTTAAGATCTTAACCATATTAAGTATTTTGCATGTACTTTATACTACGCGGTGAACTTTTTAAAGTGTTAGTAATATGAAATAATAAGAAGAGTAGAAGAGGAAATAACTTTTCTTAAAAATTTACTTTAGCCAGTTTTCTTACCCCGGAAAGTTCCTGGCTTTAAGTCTTGTATAAATATTGCTACAAAATGGGTTTATAGACCCACTTAACCTATCGCATCCTTTATACCCTTTACAGCTTCGTTTAGTATTCGGCCGTAAATGTTATGTAGATAAATTGCTATGTGTACACTTTTACATCGTGATGTAGCGAGCGTAGTGTAGTGTATAATGGCGCGTTAGTATGATAAATTATTTTCCGCAGTGTATGAACATATTTTGTAAGGTTGATATGGAAAGTGTACAGCTAAATTAGCCATAAAAAGCGTAGGGTACATTGCTTTATAGCAGTTTTTCAAAGGAAAAAGAATTTGTCATGTAGCCTTGTTTATGAGGTAGCGTATTTACCAAAATTACCTCCAGTGTGCTAACTGAAATATGTACTACATGCTATTATTACTCTTCATATTCTTCTTGGAAGTATTTTAGAAGGTTTTAAATTATATTAGGTAAGTGAAGGCTTTAGGTAATCTGCAATACAAGGTGTTTCAAAACAACCCGTCAAAAATCAAGAGAGCTACTCAGAATGAGTAACTTAACAACTATCTCTTAGAAACATGGTCGAAAAAACCGAAAAAAATTAAATCGGTAATCCATGTTTCTAGAAGAAAGTTGTTAATTTACTGATTCTGAGTAGCTCCCTTCATTCTTCACGGATTGTTTTGAAACATCTTGTTTAAGAAAAAAGATATTGTCGATCCGGAACAGAATGACCAGCAGCTCTAACAGTATTCTGAACGTGCTGGCTGGAAGGTGGGATAGTGTTGTAACCAGGCACTGGGTAACCGCCCTGATAAACCCTAATACCGCATTTATTATGTAAATTAATTTATTTGTTGTATTGTATTTTAATTGTATTTACTAACATAGCTACTAAGATTAATTGTTACTAACAAAAATGGATCGTTGTGTCTGAATAAACGAAATTTATAATAAGCATTGGCTGCGACCTAAAAACTAATGGAACTTTTCATACTCACTATACTGCAATGACTATCCTAACGGATTTATACCTCGCCAGTGGTTATCATGTCGTAGTCTGTAGTTTATTTAAGGTTCTCCTACAATACTCTATCAGTCTGAATCTAACACAACATTTTTGTTACAGAACGCGTCATCAGGAATCCCGCCGCCCGCGCGGTTTGCAAGCGGATCCTGCACGCTACCGCGCGGATCTACCATCACCGCGCCCGACACCCGCTGCGGCATCCCCCTCCAACATCTCCGCACGCTCCCCCGCCCGCTCCCCGCGCCTGCGCCCGCGCCGCGGACCCGCGACACCCCCCGCGACACGCCCCTCTGACAGACAACGCAACTATAGGACAAGTGTACATACACAGACTATACAAGTGCTCAAGACTTCAAGTAAAGTCGCCGACGCTATTACGTAGGTAGGTAAACAATTCCGTTTGTATATCCTGTAAATAGTAGGTGCGTTGAGTTTTATCATTTCGTAAATGGTTGTGAGATATGTAAAAACCAGTTATGTAAATTAGTAAATAAAGATTTCGAACATTTGTGACTTTGAAGTTAAGGAACGTTGGAATTTGATGAAATTGTAATTTCAATGATTCCTATTTGTAATATAGTTGGAACTAAACTGATATAAAATAGTCATTATAACATAATCACTAAAATGTGATAATATGGTTATTGAGTGCTTCGATATTTTGATTTGTGAGTAGGAAACAGAGTAAAATACAAAATGGTCAGACTCCATTTAATTTTCAATCAGATACATTAATTCCTTCGTTGTGATTAAAGTGATATTTTTAGTCTTTAATTTTTATTAACATGATTCTCTTGTACCCAATAAAATCTTTCTGCATGGCCTAAATTAATGGCTGGGTAAAAATGTTTTAAATATTTTTTTATAAATAAATAAATATCTCTGTAGTTTTTGTGGTCGGATTAGCCTGAAAATGACATTATTTCTAATGACCATTTCTTTTTAATAATTCACTGTCTCATAATTTCCATATATCTTTTATTTCTTAAAACTTAACTTATACAAATAAAAGTATCGAAGCATTTACTTTTGAATCAAATCACGGAAGCAATATCAATCAAAGGTCAATCGTTGTGGTGGACCCTTTGCAAATGTGATTTTGTTTCATTGATCGCCTACATTATTTAATTAAATTAATTCCTTTAATAATTACCCTAGTCATGGTGGTAAAAAGTATATAAACTAAAAAGAAAACTATGACTCCATTCCATAGCACCTTTTTAGTAAAGCTATCTTAGATATCCAGTTTTATAAAATTTCATTATGGAAGTGAGAAAATTTTCATCATGCAGGTGCTCCCGTGAATTGATTCTTAATAGAGTAATGTTAATTTGTCCATTAAGGAATATTTTGTACATACAAATAAAGTTACTTGTAAATAATGTTTTATATTATAAAATTATCCTATTTGTGTCTTAAAGTGAGGTTATTGAATCACTAAATGAGTGCTGTTAAATATTTGTGTTACCTAGTGATAATGAAGCCTAACCAAACCTAGCCCTCAAACTGATTAATTTAAAAAAAAACTACATTAAAAATCCTGAGCATCACTAGTTCGGTGACCAATGATTGGCTTAGGTAAATTAAATTTGTTCTTAGAAAAATATTGTAACAGTTATTTTAAATATGCTACAAGACATGATGTGTTGATATTTCCAATATTTCATATACGCCTTGCTTAGTTGTTATAGTAGTGTTATATTCGAATTGTTTATATTCTTACATTGCTAAAATTGAATTGTTATTAAAGGCTGTTTTTGTATTTATATTATTTAGTTAGTGAACGTTTACTGGGTAACATAAGTACTAATAACAAAACTCAAAGAAGATAATCATCGAATAAGTTCATAATGGGTATCTCAATTATAAAAAATATTTATAATTAGTTAAAAAATAAATCAATAAATTGCAGTTTTAGTTAATGGATATAAAATATCCACTTCTGTTGCTAGATAATAATTTTATTCATTACGAATTTCAGATAAGTTTGTTATTATTATAATGTAAATAGTTTAAAATGAAATCTTTCTAACTGTCAAAATGTTTTCACTAAACTATTGGAAAACGAAAATAAATGGAAATATTCGCAAATGTTCCTTTGTGATGTTTCATTGTATTGGATGATTTTTATCCCAGAATTTGTTTTGCAGATTCAAACTAAAAAGATAATCCAGATCTTTGTTTAGTGAAACGAAATACAAAGAATTGTTCAGAATACAAAATTATTATGCCTTTTTGTTTGATACCTTTGCTTCTTATACTCGTATTTTGTCATGCCTGTTCTTTTTTCTTAGAAAAATCATAATATATTTTTGTAAACAGTACATTTTGTACACGACTAAATAAATCAAAGATGAGTTATATTATCAAATAAAAGAAAAAAATATTAGTAAATTAACAAAATTGTACAAAGTAGAAGATTAAAAATTAATCACGCAAATGGCTTCACCGATTCAGGAGAAAGTAAAGAAAAAGTGGTTATTGTGGTATAATTTTATGTCAACAGAAGTCTTGAACCTTTTTCGCTTGGAAGTAGCAAAGATACTATAAAATACTTAGCTAAATCAAGCTAAGGTAAGTCCCCGAATGTAAGTTCATGTTAAACCACCGTTAGTCAGACGTTATCCGGTAGTTAAACCCTTTGCACGACCATCTCTGTGAGACAAATTAACTAATTTATTTGAAAGTCTTTCCAGTAGTAACTGGGTGTTTGGCTCTAGTCTGCAGTGATAGCGGATTATTTGTTAAAAAGGTGGTGTTTTTCTACTTTTTACATATTGTTGAAACAAGAATATAATCTTAGATGTCTTTTGACTTGGCCGCATAGATAGATTCATTTGCCTGTAAAAAAATATTATCATCTATGACAGTTGACACAGTACGGTACCGTCAAAAAGCTTTTTAAATTAGTTTGTGTCGCGATGTCGGTCAGCTGTGTCGGCCAGTGAATATTTTAGGCCGTATTTACGCGTTTTGTGAATTATTGTGAGTTTTGATGGTGTGTTTGTGGTTCCTGCGAGTACACATGTGATCTTTGCTGATTTTGAATCGGTAAGTACATAGAATAAGTATTGTTTTGTGTAATACCTACCTACTTACAACCGCACTCTGGGCATCCGTACTTACGTCCGTCAAACCCACAAGACATCATAATATGGGACGCGTAACTAATGATCTCGGTGCTTGACTTAATTATGCAGTTCAAAAATTGTCCCTAAGCATCTAAGCATAAGTGTCCCATGATCTTTTTATCATGGTGGTAAATTAATATCTCTGAGGGCTGTAACTGTACTTTGAACGTAGCCAAAGTCGGTAAGTTTCAGATTATTGCAATTCAAAATTGAAATTAGGTCTTATTGTATTGTTGCTATTTCTTTTGAGATGAGGAGCGGGCAACTAATCAAAAACCAACTCCTCCAAAAATACTTTCAGAAATCTTTCAACAAGGACAATCCTTGAATTCTAAAGAGACGAACGATACAATTTCAATTATACCCATAGAATTATTATCCCTTTCGGAATAGAACGACAAAAATCAAGATGTCAGTAGGATAAAGCTGTACGATAAAAAGAGATGCGAGATATGATGCAGCAGAACCATTTTTGGCAGCTGTCAAAAAGTTAGGAGCCCCAAGGAGCCTCGCTGAAAATTTATTTCATGTGATTTTTTATAATTTCGAAAATTGTGCTTATAAAACATGGGGACTTGATCGGTGATTGATTATTGTTCATTACAGCAAAATAACCCTTACAACTTCTCATTTAATAGGTAAATAAGACAAGTTACAATGTCTCCAGGAGGAATCACTGTTCTCTAAGATACAGGATCTATCCTAGTTTAGAGGACAGAGGCTTGCCTACATGTACATTAAAATAATACTTATGTATTTAGTTATGACAACGTTGTGTACATTTTTTGTTTATTATGTTTTGGTGAATAAATATTTTTATTTTTATTATTTTTATTTAAATTAGTCCAAATCGAAGCCTCTCAATTTAAGATTTATATTTGCCAATCCGATTATATTTTAAGTACGAAGTTTGCTAATTCTTTTCTATAACGTTAACGTTATGTAAAAAGTAAAGACAAAATAACATTAAATGCATGTTTACGAATATTTTGTGCAAATAAATAATTTTTCGTTTTACACTAAGGCTGCATGTTCGATATTTTGTGTCGACTGTTTATCATGCGGTAAACTAATATATTTAACCTAGGAAGATAAGTATTAGTTACTAATGTAACTTACTAAAATTGGTTATTGTCATCCAAAATCGGTTTCGTTTGACAGCTTTTACTTGTTCTTCTATTCTATTATTCTATTATTTTATTATATTAGTTTTATGATTATACCACTTTTTTAACGTCTGTCTTTCAGATGTTTGACTTTTAGTCAAAATAGTTTTCGGAACTTCAAAATAGGATAAACCTATTTACCAAGTTTCAACTCTGTAGTGCAAAAATTGTTTCAAAATAAAGTTGCAGTGTCATGGAAGGACTAGACGAATCTGTAAGGGTTCTGTTTGATGTCATTCGGGCACGAACCCTGAAAATGATTTTTCGAATATTTTGTCGCTAGCACAGGCACCCCACCCGGCTTTTAATGCGTCCTTCAGAAATATCACGAGTCTACTACGAGTCGCGGCTTTGCTAAGCCCGGATTAGCTTTTTTGCGGTACCCGCTGCTAAAACCGAATAATCCGAGACCGCGCCACGGAATGTGCATTTCGTTGTTCGAGGTAATTTTTTGGTTTCCACGTAGATCGGGATTAAGGTCTTACGGGTGCAACCTGCCTGGTTCTGACATTGAAATGTTACAGTTTGGAATTCATTTGGCAAATATACAGGAAGCCTAATAAAAAAGTATTGAATACGTACTCATCATCATTATTTTGTGACGTTTAGGTTGATATGTATAGATGGAGTTCTATAGGTGTATGTATATTAACGGTAGGTACGTCAGGTCAGTTTTAGTACATATTTGTGCAAGTTATTGACAAGTTGCAGTCCTATGATTGCGTTCTCAGTTTGAATGTTACCGGTGCATACTGATCCTAAGGGTACTAATTTTAACTTTTATTTCAAAATGGATAAACGGAAGTCTCATGGAAGCAGGATAAAATAAAGAACTGTCTTTGTGTCTGAAAGATTTCGGTTTATAACCGACTTCAAAAAAGGAGGTTCTCAATTTGACCTGTATGTTTGTATGTATGTAGACATGTTTGTCTGCAATTATCTCACGTTTGATTTATCCGATTTTTATGCAGTTTTTATAAAAGTTTTTGTTTAATTCAGGAGATAGTTACGTAACTATATTATAACTAAAAACTAAATTTTTTATTGTTTTCTATCTAAGTAAGTCGTAAGTAAGTTACGAGTATATAAGTCAAAAGCTACAAAAGTTTATGTTATCAACAGTGCTTAAACTTCTTCTACCACACACCTACAGATATCACACACAAGCGTAGTCCTCATCTTATTATTGTTTGTTCAATATTTGAATGCGAAACACAAATATTTGTTTCGAATTTATGTGTTATTTTATCATTACAACGTGGAGAAATATTGATAGACTTGTTACGTGTGTATCTATGTGATTATGTACGTAAGCGTTTATATATTTATTCGCGGTGGGTAATTTGAGGGTAGGAAAACGGATATTAAGTAGATAGGAAATTATTTAGGCTTACTTGCCAACTGTGTTTGATTGTTGGGTTAGATGTGTTTGTTCGATATAATAATTGGGACCAAGGGCAGATTACTATTAGATAACTCAACAATAAAGTCTAATAACTAAATATCATCAAAAACTACACTAAGCTTAAATATTTATCGTATTTGAAATCTCTAAATATCTTTATATTAACATTAGAAGTTACCTCTATGTTGACTTAATTACCAACTTCAAAAAAAGAAAGTTATCTATCAATCCGACATGTACAAGTGATATCGTTGAAATTTGATAGTGATTGAGAAGGTATGTTAATCTACTAAAGCTTAAAAACACGTGTGCAAGATTTCGTACGTGTATGTAAGTATGTTAGCTAGCATATTTGTATGTTTGTTCACGAATTTCTCAAAGACGAGTAGTCTTATCGAGATAATTATTTTTTTGTTCAATTAGGTATATTCCAACTTACCTTCTTACAACAGTACGTAAGGTACTTAGGGTACAGTGTAAGTTTCATCAAAATCGGCCAAGTAGTTTTTGAAATATTATGGGTAACAATTTTCCCCATGACTATATCAAAATCCAAACCGCGTTTTCTCAAAGCTTACTAACGGAAATCTTCTTTCTTTAACCAAAACTAGCTAAGAGCCATAAAAGTTAACACATCACAAAGATGGCGTCTCCACAGTTATGTCGAATATGTACGTACCTACCTCCGAAACTTATGCATTCTCGGCGAGCGAGTGAAAAGTTTGCTCAAGTCTGAACTACTAACAGGCGAATTGTTTCGTTTGAGCCTTGGCAGCCTAAATTCCGCTCGCTAACTTGACACTAAAAACCTGCCTTAGTGACATGATAAGAAGTAAGTTGTAGTAAGAACGAAAAGTGGTTAGGTGGAACACTTGTTGCTATGTAGAGTCAGGAATAATAGACATTAAACCTTTTAATGAATGAGAAACAAAAATCATTTTATCATCATGGCAACAGGACGAATGTCTGACTAAAACAAGCATATAAGCTGAGTATGTACAGCATAATATTTTTGGAATATCTTTACA
Organism: Pyrausta aurata; assembly: GCA_963584085.1. NCBI lineage: Eukaryota > Metazoa > Arthropoda > Insecta > Lepidoptera > Crambidae > Pyrausta > Pyrausta aurata. The sequence goes on along the minus strand of OY757271.1, from coordinate 10,301,015 downwards.
ATAGATCATGTTCAAAAGCACTTTCAGTGCAGTTTTTTCAAGAACTGATTGCGTACTTATCTGGTCTGATTTTATCGTTTCTAGCTAGTCCTACGAACTCTAAGGCCCACTTGCGCACGATGATTAAACCCATGATTACGCTATCCCAGGAACATTCTGTCTCTGTCAGTTTAATTGACGTTGACAGTCCCACTAATTGTACTTTTACTATGACATGTCGTTTTTTTTTAAGCTAAGCATATATTTGACCTCGATCGCACCTGATATCCGGTGTAGATGAGGTCTATTTTATAATCACTGTACTAAAACTAGGACTATTTAACGAGGACAAAAAATACAAAAAGTCATTTATATCCGTCATAGTCTGGTCCAAAAGTCCAAAGCTTGCAAGCAGAGAGAGAGGTGTCCAAACATACAATATAACTGCTGACGCGGCAACGAAGTTTACACGTAGGTACACTTTGCTTGCTGTCCGCGTATTCGCTGCCATTTGAATTTAAAGGGGTCAGGTGCGCACTGCCTCCCGAAATGATTTCATGAAATACATGAAAGCTTTACGGCATGAGTCTACACTGCGCTGAAAAATGTTCAAGTTACATGGACCCACTTAATGTGTAATATAATAATATTTATTTTTATACTTTTTTTCGCGTTCCAGTATTTGGTTCTGTGGCTATATTCTTCGTCTTTGAAATAGAAAATAAGTATTTATTTTATCATTTTAAACTATAAAGAATTGTTCTTTATAGTCTAGAACGAAGCTGCGCAAACTTCTCAGTTTACTGTTCTAACTTCGGAGAGTCTGCCAAGGAACTCCATGAGCTCATCCCACCAGCCCTCTTTTTCCATCGTTATTTTTTTTCCATTCCATTCGCCACCGCGGGATACCATACTTACCTCGTCGATTTCCCGCTGATAAGAATTAAGCGCTTCTCATCAACATTCGATTCCCGGTCGGGTCAATGTAGAAATAAAAATTTTCTATATTGTCCTGGGTCTGGGTGTTGTGGTACCACCGTTGTGTCTGATTTCCATAACACAAGTGCATTAGCTACTTACTTTGGGATCAGAGCAATGTATGTGATTGGTGTCCAATATTATATTTATATTTATTCATAATGCGCACAGTAAAGGATTGCGGGCCCTATTCTTGAATCACTCGCGTCAATATTCTGAGTGATTTTCGTTCGAAAACGAGTTATTTTCCTTGACTTTTAATTCATCTTCGAATGAAAATAACTCGTCATCTTGAAGAGATTGATTAAAAATAGAGCTCTAGAACTCACTGCCCCCATCGGTATTTCCTAGTGATTACAATCCGAATGTATTCAAATTTAAAGTTTGGTCTGGAGTCAAGAGCAAAGCCATAATAAATATATAAATAATTTATTTTTCCTTATCAACACAAGACCGCCCAACAACAACGAGAAGATAACGTCAGCATGCAGATCATTTTATTGACAAACACACAAAAGTTTGCCTCTCTAAACACATCATCCCAAAGGCGAGGAGTATTTACATACGACCTGGCCGAAAATAGCACATTCGCCATCACAACACCTATACATTTGTATTCAAAAATAACCTTTATAACAACTAGATAAGATACCACAGTGTTTAGCTTGATATGCTGTTGTTCGTACAATACAAACGGTGGTCAGAATTTACGAGGACCGACGAGTAACATTCGTGCTAAGGTCGCTGTATTTAATTTTTGAGGAACATAAGTAGAGAGCGAAAAAATGTAAGTGAAACATGAAGCGTCTTATTTTCATTGTACAGTTGTATATTTTGTGTATGTGTATCTATGTGTTTTTTATCATTTAGACTCAATAAATTACTAGTAAACACTGTTAAACTTGTTATGACTTTGTCAAATTAAAATTTTTTATTAAATGAATCAAGATCACTCGTCTAATAAACAGGTAAATAATTTATAGTTTTCTATCTTCCAATATGCCTCAAATCTTAATTATTTTTCGAAAAAGTGTCGAACCACCATGAATCACACTTTGGCCTCAGCTCTTTCCTATTTACTAAAATACAATGTACGAGAAAGCAAAGAATAAAAAAAAATACCGTACACGCTTTCATTGTAAGCATACTAAAAGCAAAATTCCAATCACTCCCGTCGCCATCCTATAGTATCTTTACTACAGTATACTATTCACACAACACCCCATACAAGCTCGTGTAATTTGAGGTCCTTTATACGGATCATTCTGATTAAAGTCGTCGCGTTAGCTACTATGACTAATGGAAAAATACTGTACTTTTTGTGTGAGTAAGTTCTTTGTACACTGGCTGCAATGATGAGTGGTTGAGAATCTCATTAAAATAGTAGTAATTAATTTAATATATCTACTGAAGACATGTCAAGTGTTTTATCAGATGGGTATCGTAATGTTGAACTGAACTGCATTATATTTTATTAGCATAAATCAAATCAATCAATCAATTTTATTTCCACAACAACAACAAACTTACTTATGTTCAGTTAGTACATAGTTAATTTAGGTAAAATAACTTATAGGTATGCTATCTGTATTACTCAACACTATTCTGAGACAATAATAACCTATTAGTAGTTTTTGAATGTCTTTATCTAATTAGGCCGAAAGAAGAAATATATGAAGTAGATGATAAATAAAGGCAGACATTTGGCCACAATCTCACCTGATGGTAAGTGATGATGTGGCCTAGAATGGATCATGTCTGACTAGCAACAGCCTTCACTCTCTTTAATTCGCCTAGATCATAGTAGCTAGGAAACACTTCTGCCAGCAGCAAATTCCACTCCCTAGCCGTGCGCATGAGAAATGTAGATAGGAACCTAAAATTGCGTATTGCGGGTATGTGTGTAGTATGTATATGAGGTTTTTTTTTTTTAAATAACCACTGCAGTTAATATACTGCTATTATTTATGATGTGTTATTACTTGATTTATTCAAGTCAGTTTTATATTCTTCTTGTACATTGGTCGTTATATCTACTTGGTACTAAAAATAGTCTTGTGTAGGACGTAAATAATATGTAATGACAACGCTTAAGTAGGCACTTATCTTTCAATTCTATACGCCGTATTTTCATTTTCATTTCGTCTTGAGGTCACGTCAAGTACGGGTTTTGATATCTTTAGGATAAGATGAGATTCATAAGGTTTTAAGAGCTCTCAAAGTCTAATAAATTGAGAAAAAAACCAGCTAAGTGCGAGTTGGACCCGCGCACTAAGGGTTCCGTGCCAAGTTTAACTGAATTAGAGGTCCACTTACTTCCGCTTATCCAAAATACCACACTGTTTTGTTGACAGAAAATATCATTGTTTTTTATAGTATTTACTAGCTTTTGCCCGCGACTTCGTCCGCGTGGAATAGTGACTTCTTTCTCCCGTTTTTTACACATTTACCGCTATATCTTTGCTCCTATTGGTCGTAGCGTGATGTTATATAGCCTATAGCCTTCCTCGATAACTGGACTATCCAACACAAAAAGAATTATTCAATTCGAACCAGTAGTTTCGGAGATTAGCGCGTTCAAACAAACAAACAAACTCTTCAGCTTTATAATATTAGTATAGATTTATCTTGTCTATAAAGTATCATAGTAACTAACTACACAAGCGAACCCAGATGATTTACCTAAATGTGAAATTTCAACATCGAAACGAAGCAGCGGCGCCGGCCAGACGCAGAATAATATCGCCAAAAAGGCATCTCAAGATTGTTTACAATATTCGACTAGTGAATAAAAACAGACTATACATATTTCCGTTAAGATCTACTGTGTATTTCAAAGCATTGGTCACTATTTCTAGTCTGTTGCGACACTTATTGAGTTTTGATAAGAAAAAATGCATGATAGTAGGAATCAGAAATAAATAAACAATCAAAACACATGTCATGACAACACCCAATTAATAATGCATAGAAATGAAAATCCATCACTCACCGATAGATGGCGCTAGGAGTCAGTTGCATCGCGCTAGATTCTGAGATTTTGGGCAAGTACTTATTGACGGGCAATGCATCAGCGAATTGCGCTATTAATCGATAATCTTATCGATTTTTATAAGTTTTTGGAACGTGGATTCACAGCCTATTTATATGGTAGTGATTGAAGCGTCTTTCATCAAATGAGTAGTAAGTTAATACTTGCTATACAGCGTGTCTTAATAGAGGGTTCCAAACTTTTGAAGGTGGATGTGATCATCATATGAACATCTGTACTAATGGGTTCATGCTTGAAATCTTACAAAACAATTGCAAGCCGGACTCGCACACTGAGCGTTCCGTGTCAATTTTACCTAAATTAGGTGTCCACTTACTTCCACTTAGCCTAAATACCACAATATTTTGTTGGCAACAAAAATAACTTTGGTTTTGATAGTATTTGCATGAAGGTCAAAGTAATATTCGCGATTGTTGAAAATTTGTTATATTTTAAAAACTACCGGTTCGATCTCGATCTAACCAATTTTATTATTTGTAAAGATCTGCATCGTTTATTTTTTTCTTGTAAGAGGTGGGGGGCCCTAATTTACGACTTTGCTGTGACATACGAACGGGCAGACAGACAGAAAAACTAGACGTAACTATAAAATCGCATTTGTATGAAGTAACGATAAAGTAATTTAAGTAAAATAGATTATAAATAAGTTTATCAACGTTTTTATGACTACTCATGTTCCCTGATAAATATAAAATCCATTTCCCCTTTATCTTTTTTGCCATTTCATGACCTAAAAACATAATTCTGTGTAATTCTATGTTAATTGTAGCCTAAATCTAAATCTTACTAATAAAAGATAATCTTATTAGTAATTGGGTTCATAAGGTTGATGAGTTCATGCCATATTTTCAGTGATACGTGCTTACAATTTTGCGTAATTAACATAACTAGATGTTCAAGTGAATGCTTTACAAAAAAATATGCATATCTAAACAAACGATTATGTTTGATGAAATACAACTATTAAACAGATTGAGGACGGATTGTTGTAACAAAATAAATAAGTTATAAATAACTGCAGTATAATTCGACGATTGAAAGTAAATTAAACGAATGTTACAGCATTATAGGATAAAGATTGGTGGAACTCATTTTTACCCAACGTAAAAAAAGGATCTAAACACAGATAGGATATTCTCACAGATATTGTCCTAAATGTATTTTTTTTTTTCAATTTTGTAATTAGTATCGAAAACATTGTCCTTAACAAGAGTGCGCAGAGTGGCCGTAGTGGGCGGGTGTCAGTGCGAAGGCTGAAGAGAGTGCTCTGAACAATTTGCATTTATTTACCGCCGCCCAGGTAGGCATGTGCGAAACAAAGGCGTAGAGAAATAAGACGAGTAACGAATATAGTTAGGATATTTCTTGATCGAATATCATGGACAGAGAATTGATCTAAATTTCACTTGTAAAAAACAACTGTGACTCTGTGACAGATGACATACAGATAGGCATACGCCCGGATTGCGTTAGACACGGGGTTCAGTTCCTCGTCTGTTACAGAGTCACAGTTGCTTTTTTCAAGTAAAATTTATATCATTAAGTTTGTATAGTGACAAAATACCATAAAAATAATCTACTAGAGAATTGATCCCTTAAGGCGCACTGGGAACTGCACATTTCTTAAAAACGGTCACATTGTACTGACTGTAAAAGTAAATACTGTAGGTACCTACAAAGCCGCTTGAGTATTTTCTATTTACCTAGAATAATAATGTCATACTAATAATGAAGCGAAAATTTGTAACACACCCTTCTCACGCAAATAAGATTTTATTATTGTTTTTTTTTTTACATTTTTCTACCTACAATACCAAAATTAGTGGGTTTGAAATAACAGTTTAAATTAGATTTCTGTTAAAAACGAAGTATATAAGGTCACCTCGTTTTAAGTGATAATATTTTAAGGGCAGATTCAGAAAAATAAATGAAACATTTTTTGTAAGTAAAAAAAATATTTTTATACGCTAGTTTTCGAGAAAATGACCTCTAAACATGTAGAAAAAATACTAAAATAAAACACCCCGTGTCGCGTGTTGCTGAGCGGCGCTCTCGGTCTTTGTAGGCATTGTCAAACGCGCCGCCAATCGCCGCCGCGTTGCCTACACGTGTCGCGGCCGCTCCCCCGCACGCTCGCCGCGCGACCGACGCGCGCGCGAGCGAGTCAGTCTGCCAAAAAAATTCCGACGTGCGCCGTGCGTCTTGCGGAGCCCGGGCTGGGCGACCGGCATCAAGAGCTTCCCGCCGCGCCGCGCCTCGACGTGGCACTTCGAGAACGACGTGCTGGATTGTTTTCACCGGCATCGCGGCACCTAGTACCAAATATCGCCCGCAGACGCTGGATATGGCGGTTTCTGCACAACGAAGGCCTCCACCTTTATCACATGAGGGTCTAAGATTTGCTGCGGGCGCGGACTACGCGCCGAAGGTCGAGCAGCTCGAGCTCGAGTCCTCCCTTTGACTACTGCGCAATTACACGTTTACGCGGCAGGGATAACGTGCACAACAACAACACAATGCTGCAGTTATTCGCCTTCATTTCCAGCATAGATTTCGTGCATACCTACGTGTGTGAATGAACAGTGAATACCATGATGTCCAGTGTAATAAATCCAGTGCTCGTGTCGTGATAGCTAGATTGGTCATTGGCTGGCTAGTGCTTGCTTCGGCAATCGTAAAATAAGAAGTTATTGTGCAAAATAGGCACGAGTTTTGACTGTAAAAAATCTCTCATGTCGTTTTTTTTTCATGTTAAATGTTATCGCGGCCGATAAATAAAGATGTACGAGTAATTATTATTTCAAAACCAATGTAAAAATAAATAATAGAATCCTAGTTTTAATTTACATAATCGTGAAATAAGATTTGTATTCACATACCTATCTGTACAAAAACTGAGCAAGTGCAATGAATGAAAGTTAAAACAAATAAAGATTTAGGTAAGTTTCTAGCTGATTCTAGGATGTAATCGCGTTGCGTTGCGTGTGCCTGATGTTATGTTTTTTACGGTACCAAATAAATAAAACTTAAAACGAAACTGTGTTTTATTTACTTACGCAATTTTTAGTGCATATCCACTGAATCAAATCAAAGCGAATCAGTAGTTAGGTACTCATTAGGTAGGTAAAACTAAAAACATCTGTTTAACGTAGATTTTGTGAGATTGAACGCAATCATTTCATTAATTTTTAACAGTTTATGTATGTATTATTTTTAAAAGTTTACTCTCACATAAGCTTTGTTATTATCAGCAGGAATTTATTAAATAAAATACATAATTAGGTAGCTACTTTCAGTTTATCATACCTAGTGTTTTATGCCTACGATGAATATGAACACATACCTACTTAAGTTGAGTTTCTGTCTCAGTTTATCATAATAGGTACCTAACCAGCTGTTAGTGTTTAGTCAGGTGTTTAGGGATCTGATTGCAGTAACAATTAGTTTGTAGGTACACTGAGATACTTTGATAAAGGTAGGTAATCGAATGCAGTCTACTGATGTGGGGGGGTCTAAAAAATAGGCGCGCCGCGGTGCCCCCCTCCCGCTCGCGGTCATTGCACCGGCGCTACATGAATGAATGAGATAGGCATTAAATGAAAGAGACGAAAGGCGATGTCGCGTGTGGGGATCTCTGAGAGTAGACAAGACAGGATGCTCTTTTTAATAATTATTTTTTTTGTTAGGAAAAATTAAAATGAAAATGGGACAGATTTTAAAAAAAATAATGCTTGGGTCCTATTTCTACAATATAGATAGATACTCTGTTAAAATATTATCACTTAAAACGAGGTGACCTTATATAAAACGAATAATTTCTTAATTTGAAAGAACAGTAATAAGTTTTTCCACTATTTCGTGGCCACGTCACGTCAGAAAATAACGAAATGACAGTAATTCTTTTATTAGAAACTAGCTTTTGCCCGCGACTTCGTTCGCGTGGACTTCAGGTTCGTCCCGTCTAGTAGCGCAAAAAATGTGTTTTTTTACGACCTCGCATTAGAAACCTCAAAAATTGTAGCCTATATGTTATTCTGATGTATAAGCTATATTGTGGTAAAGTTTCATTCAAATCCATTCTGTAGTTTTTACGTGAAAGAGTAACAAACATCCATACATCCATACTTACAAACTTTCGCCTTTATAATAGTAGTAGGATGGGTTCGCTCTTGTCTCCAGGCTAGACCAGTGGCATTTTCATTTTTTTTTTCATTTTCATTTCATTTTCATTTGTTCTCAATCAACAGAATACACGAAATAACGAATTTTGTCTTAGCATTTTTCGAACGCCATCTAGAGTTCTATACATAAAACTGTGTCAAGACTTCCAAAGCCTTGCTTTCTTATTTTACCTGTGACAAAGGTTTTGTACAAGCAACTTTTCGCCAAAGGTACTTATTTGCAACCGTAAATTTTGTTTTATTTGTTTTTTAAGATGATGAGAGTGGCGCAATGGTAGGTTTTTATCGGTCAAGTTTACTGTCGACGCGCAGATGTGTTATTTAGTTATGAATTAATAAATACACACAAATACACTTGGTCTTTACTCTTGTAAATACCATAAAAATATGTCCCAAAGCAGGAAATAACTTTTGTATTGACAGTATAGTGCAAAATGGAAAGTATTGACCAAAATGTGAACACCACGAATTGATAGGTTATTATGTTATCAGGAAATAAATAAATATAAAACAATAAATTAAATTATAGTAATAATAATAATAGTGGAAGGCCGTGGGGGAGGCCTACGTTCAGCAATGGACGTCCTTTGGCTGATAATGATGAAATTAAATAATAATACATTATGATATGATTAGGTTTACTTTTTTATTTTCATATTTCATATACGTACATATTTCACGTATTTTCAAAACTCTACACCATTATAACTGAACAGAATCATTAAACATCATAACGCCACAGAAATTAATCGCACGGATTTAATTACACAAATGGCCTGGGGTGATATAGCTTAACGAACGCTCGATGCAAAATACAATAATGTATCGGCTCGTTTTTGCTGACACGGCTAAAAATGATGTAGTATTTTTAAATTGTGGTTATTGGTTTCAAAGTTGGTAAATATTTGGCCTTTGCTGAATTTAAAACACATTATGTTTGTTTGACTAACTTTCCTACACTAAGGCCCTAAGAAAAAATATCTGAACATTGGTCATTAAAATAGCTATTCTGATATTAGTGTATTTTTTTGTTTAAAACACGCACAATCGTAAATATTCAACTGCTGTTACGACATATAAACATTAGTCGAGTTGACTATCGATCACGCAACCCGGCCCTAAATTTATCTTTACTTACCTCATCATCATCATTAAATTTTAAGAGTTAGGTTCTTGTCGGTTTTTTTGTGATTTTTTTTTAAACTCCACATCAGGGATGATAGTGTAGTGGTTTCCTTCTTGCCTTTTACACCACAGTTTAAGATACGGGGGTTTCCCGCCCCTCAATACCCAGTCAAAAGTTTTTACTGAAATTACGCAATTCTATTCAGTAAACTGTATTCATATTAGTCTGTGTAGCTAATTGGTTTAGAAAAAAAGACACGTTTTCGACAAACTCTCAATAATAACTATTAAGTTTGAGCTCTGCAAGAAATAGGTACAGTGCTCTACATAACTCCTTTTCGTTCCTCTAAACTTCTTATTACGATACGAACAACACTAACTATAATAGGGAACTAGAAGTTTATTGCGCACATAGGTTGCTTATAGCCATTTGTTACCATCACGGCTGCGGCTGCCGTGTTTTAATCACTGCTAATAACTGCTACTCTTGTTGTGGACGACGCTTTAGAACCTTTGATAAAACTGAAAATAGATATGCATCTCGACGACATCTTCTTGACGGTTTTTGAATCCGAATTTAAACTTTAAATGGTCAGGTTGATATTGGTCAAGTGATGATCAAGTGACTCTACAAGTAGGTAATTCGGTATCTTATTCTTCGCCTAATGTCAGGCTTAGCAAAGGTGATTGGTAGTAATTTTATTTTATTTTTTTTATTTTTATTTATTATTTATTTATCAGGTCTATCAACTACAGATACAATAATGCGTTCTTAAATTAAAATATTTTCTGAAATACAGGTGTAATGAACATGAGTAGACGCTACTTTTTTGAATGCTATTCCGTTGAATCTGCCCGTGAAAACAACAGATTGCTTGTAAACATGTGCTTTAAGGATGAATACCAATGCAAGATTTTCATAATGTTGACGTTATTTAGTCCAAAAATCATACTTCCTATGTAACACTGCTTAAATGCAATTTACACATGTGATCAATTCACAAAAAAAATATAATGTGCGCTGCAAAGTATCATACACTTTACGCACAATATATCAGCTGCAATCCAACCATCGGTCTGCAAAATCACTCCATCCTAAATCACATGCTAACCGCAAACAGTTGTTGATCCAAACAGTATCGAACTCCACAGCCGCACAGGGAAAACTGTAACGATCGTATCGCGTACGCTTGCACTAAACAACACGCGTTAATGTCTGCTAAGCGTGCTTTGTATAGTCAGCCGAGGAAAAAATCTACTTTGTTATGGTAAAACGCTAATAAATAGGTACCAAGAGACCAGAGAACGGCTACCTTGCCGCCTATAGCCGTAATCCTTGGCCAAGCCTTAATACAACATATACCAATTATCAGAAATACTTTTCTTTCTTAAATAATATAAAAAAGCTGAAGGATAATAAATAAATAAAATACTTTTAAAAGAACGTCGGTTCGTTCCTACGTGAAGCCATATAAATTAGAAAACATCCAAATTTCAACAGAGAAGATGGTTGGAAAATTCCGCCAGCATGGGATCCGGTTCTATCGAAGACCCAAGCCAGACCACTCACTGCAAGATCTCAAGACACGGTTAGCTCTTTCTTCGTGGATAGGAACGTAAATTAATTATGAGTAATGGTAGTTTAATATTTTTCAAAACTATGTAAATGACAAAATAACATCTTAGTCTACCCCGTGACCACGAGCGCTGTAAAGTGTTCGAAACGTCGGGATGAAAAATCTAATAATTTATCGCGAAATTATCCGTAAATTGTGTTTTATTAAATGTGTAGTATTCGCGTAAACTTCAGAAACAAGTAAGCTGAAGGATGTCGAGCAAAGCCGATTTAAACTTCACGCTTAGTTACATTAGCTTCCCAACTATCTTTAGCAGCAAAAGAACATTTAAATGCTGACTGTACATACTAATGTTTATTATTACTTTTTGCTCCTATTAGCACTTTGCACAAGCCTCACCGAAATGCGGGCGAAAAGAATTTGCAGTTGTTTAACACGTTTGTGGGTAGAATTACCTTTATCTTATTTCCTTTTAATGTTTTTAGCGCACTGCACTGGCCAGTGGTGAATTTTTATTTCATTTTTCATTTAGATAACGTAAATAGAAGTAAATAGTTGAAACCCTACATTTAATTAGCATCTTCTTCTTGTTTCGGTAACATAAGTTGACCTTTTTTATACGATTGTTAGGTACTTTGACAACTTTTTAGTAAGTTGCATTAACAAAGCAATAATTAAATAAATATGCGCAAGACAACACACCAATTGTCTGGTTTCGTTGCAAGGAGTTCTTCCTTCTTCGAATTGAACTATTACTGTACAAAAGAAGAAGATACGAGTATAAATATAAAGTGATCTCTATACATTAATCATTAACCCACTTGCGCACGGTGATTTAACTCGGGATTACGCTAACCCAGGATTAAATCATCATTCTGTCTCTGTCAACGTCATATAAACTGACAGAGACATAATGATGATTTAATCCTAGGTTAGCGTAATCCTGGGTTAAATCATCGTGCGCAAGTCCCACTAAGGGAAACGTCGATCAATGGAAATAAAACCGATAGTTATCAACCCTTGATGCAAAAATAGAGGGCTGTTATATCTTTAACGTGTCTGCGTGTGTGTCTGTGCTATTGTAGCTTCCAAACGGATAAACCGATTTTCGTTTAGTTTTTTGTGTCATAGATAATTGTATCTCGCGTGTTTTTAGCAATTTTCATGAAAAACAATTCAGCTTTTTATTTTACTACCGATTTTTTTTTTGCAATTTACGAAGTCCAGTTATTTCAGACGTCAAAAAACTATCTGCTGTTTAAACTCTCTTTATTCAAGCGGTTGACTGGTAGAGAATGTCATAATCCGCCAATTGTTAAACTTACTGGCAACATACTTTCGATTAAAATAAAACTTAAATAAATTACACATACAATAGGTACTACTCATTTGAGGTTCGATTTAAGTTAAAGTAACTGAGTTGAGTCTCAAAAGAAAGGTCATGCTATTGATAGGTATTTTTAAAAGTCGAATGATCAATTTTACACAGCCCATATCCGCAGTGTATTATCCTTTATGTATCGCAAAAACGACGTTAATTTGGTCCCTCGACCCGCGCCCGAGGCGCAAAAGGGCGTAACTGTTTTACCGCGAATTGAGAGACGGACCAATTTGCATTTATTACCTTCTCGTGCTCGGCCGAGCCGTGGAACAAGGTACTAGGCCTATTATGAACTGTGATAGACATTAAATTATAAACCTAGTATGTAGGTGTTTACTACGTTTATGAAATGAGAAGTCATATCAGTTTAAATATATTTCTATCTCTATATGCAAATTTGAATGAAGATGTATCTAAAAGATATCATAGACTAGAGCTACCTCGTGGTAAAATCTGCTCTCTCACTTATACTTTTCCACCTGAACTCCCATTTTGTTGCTTTAGGGATTCAATTCTGAAAAATCACTTCATATTAGTGAGAATTAGACATGACGGGTCTAAACTCACAACTGAGAGTTGGCTCGTGACCACGGCTGTTGCAACGCAGCCGAAACGTCAAGCAGTGAGTAGCATTTACTCATATTTATATTTCGTGTTTAGAACCGTCATGTCTAATTCTCATTGTAATACAAAAAAGTTTAAAAGTAGTTAGTACATGACTTATGCTATGAATGAAAAAGGCATACGATTACACGACACGTGAATGACACTACTGAAATATATGCATTGTTTTGGGCTTAGAAATTAACGGATTTCGATACCTAAAATGATCAACCCTGTTTTACCCAATGAATGAACCATTTGGATCTTTTGCGTTTCATTTCATCGACATCTTTGTTAGGTTACAATTTAGCTCATAATTTCTAGTTAAGTATTATTATAATCATTATTAATTGTAACCTGTTATGCGTCTTTATAAAAAAAAATATATATCGCTACCTAAACTACTGGCTATCTAGTTCAACAATACATAAATTAGCAACAGATTCAAATCATCTCAACTAATCTCCAAGCCATTTGGTAATAGAGCCCTTAGTCCTTTTTACGGGAATCGCTGTACGGACGTTGGAAAATTCTAGATACGTGATGCCAAGTACGAACGTAGGTCGGCTTGAGAAAATGACGGCGGGAACTGTTAGCTCACATTCAGCGTTTTGAAAAGGTCGTATATATTTTTGGCCACGTAGTATAGTACCCCCTAGCCGATTTCGACTACGGTGGCCAGTCACAGCGACTAACCAACTGCGTAGGACATATTATTAAAGTGTAGAAGTGTGTGCGCAAACACAGGTGCATAGCTCGATGGGACAGCAATCTGACACAACCGGAGAAAGATCAGGCGCAGGACCAACGACTTAAGGCTGCTGTCACCTACCTTCTAACAAAGTTCAAATGAAAATTTCTCCCCAAAAATGACTAAACTGACTACTTTTTTTGAATGAATTGTGTAGAAATGAACTATCTCCATAAGATGTCGACTCTGAATTTTTGATTCAATCTTTAAAATGTCTGTAATTTGCAATCATAGAAGCCAAATTGACGGTTTTTCTGATGCACTCTTCTAGATCAGTTGTTGACATCAGCTATCGAAATAACATAAAATTGAAGGGAATTACGTTCGTATACAAGGTGTCGACTCTGTTTTTTTTATTTATCGCTCTGGTTATTCCAAATGAAGACAAAATTGAAACCATGTATTGGCATAAAATACGCACCTAAAGACAGGCGATTATCTCTGAGATACATTGCACTTATTCTGTGTTATTTGATAAAACAATGTTATAGAGGTTCCTATCTTTGACTTAGCATCTAAATTTTTGATTTTATCTTGTGCAATATATTCAAAATATCTTACTAAAGTAACCTATAAATTTGAGATTTGGAGCTGTCACGAACATTCATCATCGATCGAAATTTGACAGACAGCGCCGAGCGCTCGGAGGGGAAGGGTGTGCCACTCGTTGTCTTCGCTGCTAGTCTTTTATTTCGTGTATGATACTCATTCCAAATTTGAAAATATCATGCTTTGCACAATTTTTATACGGCGACCAATTCGCTTTGAGGCTTTATGCAACAGGCATAAAGCCACATAGTGCATTCCACATCGTCAATGGTCTCTAATTATAACAAAAAAGTATTCGTTCTTTTGTATCGATTTGTAGTTGTATTTAAATGATTAATCAATGTTAAGTAAACTTGTATAGAAAGGAATCCTTATTAATACTATAAACAAGAAATATTTGTATACATGGCGACTATTTCAAAGAGGTTCATGAGTTAAAACATAGATATTTTATCATATACATTGTGTATTTTCGAAACTTGATCAAACAAAATGTGCACATACTAGGACCAAAATTATCGACAAAAATAATAATAATAATAAATTCTCCACAAAATAAAATTGTGGTACATGATGAGCAAACTGTTTCTATCACCAAACAGTTAAATGTCAATTTAAGACAAATACTAAATTAATTAGGCCAAGAATAGGCAATAGTACCAATATAGTATAAGATCAGATTTGATTTAAAAAAAACAACAATTTACACACGAAAATTAAGAAAGTATTGATTTATTTCTTAACTAAAATAATTACAGGTATTGAACGTGAAAATAGAAAAAAACCGGTTAAGTGCGTGTCGGACCCGCGCACTGAGGGTTCCGTGCCACCCTTAACTGAATTCAGGGTCCACTTACTTTCACTTAACGAAAACATCACAATATATTTCGACAGCAAAAATAACTTTGTTTTTCATAGTGTTTGTATGAAAGACAAAGTTATATTTGCGGTTGATAAAAATGTGCAATATCTCAAAAACTACTGGTTCGATCTCCTTCAAACCAATTTTCGTTGCAAGTTTTTGTTAAGATCTACATCATATATTTTTTTCAAAATTTTCACTTTCTTAGTTCAAAAGTTAGAGGGGGGGGGACGCCCATTTTACCACTTTGGAAGCGTCTATATCTCAAACCTTATACTTTAAGAAAAATTGGTTTTAGAAACCTCAACATCATTTTAAAAGACCTATCCATAGACACCCCACACGCATAGGTTTAAGTAAAAAAAATTTTTTTGGTTTTAGTTTCATGTATGGGAGCCCCCCTTAAATATTATTTTTTCTTACTTTTTGTATCTGAATCGGAAAGCGGTGAACAAAATACACCTACCTACCAAGTTTCAGCTATGTGATGCTTATAGTTTCAGAATAAAGTGGCTGTGACATACGGACGGACAGACAGACAGACAGACAGACAGACAGACAGACAGACAGACAGACAGACAGACTTGACGAAACTATAAGGGTTCCGTTTTTTGCCATTCGGCTACGGAACCCTAACAATATACACGGTCCTAGTCCAATGTTAACAGAGCGCACGCCAACGGCCAAAAGAGGGCGCTCGCTGGTCTGCTTCGGTTTATATAGGCCCGTAGTGTTGCCGTTACTCCGGGGTTGCTAACACTACTTTATAGTTTAACAACGGTAGACCGATTTTCATGATATTTACTTTGTTGAATTGGTATTTACCTCTTACCCCTTAAGTTATTATAAAACGGAGCTGGGGCGCGCTGAGGCTCGATACGAAACACAATTTACGGGGCCACTAGTACATCCATAAAAACTAGCAACGGGTAAAATGGACTTACGTTCCGTACGGGATAACTGAGTAATGAATGTACATTTTATGATATTGTGTGTCTGCTGGCAAATAGTTATTATTTAACCGATTTCAAAAGGAGGAGGTTATCAATTAGATTGTATGTTATTTTTTGTATGTATATCATCCTTATATCTCAGTCATTTGTTGACAGATTAGAGATTTTTTTTCATTTTCTTATAGGGTTTAACTTTTAATTGGTCCCATTGTGGCCAAATCCGGAACTGATGATGAGGTCTTGGTGTAATCGAGGGAAACCCTTAAATCTAAAAGACGTGTATAGTGTTTTTGTACTAGTATTTCAATGTTGACGTGTTTTTACGTCTGATAGTCACTATTTTGTAGAACTGAGCTGATAGTGGAACTCCTTAATGATTAGGAGTTCAGTGATTATGACGCCGGAACTTATGTAAGGTACTTTGTAGCTTATTAAAGAGCAGAGCCAAAGGTGAAACCCCCTCCCCTCGATTTTAATCACTAACAATTTGCAAATAAAATAACTTAAACCGACATCAAAAACAAAATACACTAAAAAGTCTTGAATAATCTCTTAAAAGGACTCCATTCCAAGGACAAGGTTTGCCTAAAATAGAGTCCTTTCAAGAGTTTATTTAAGAATTTTTGGTGACTTTTGTTTTTGAAGTCGGTTTTGTTGAAATAGTATGGCGGTGAAGTGATCATTAACCCATCAAAATTAAAGACGAATAAGGGCTTTTGTTTTTAGTATTTGAATTTGAGTAGTAAACATTCGTGCTTTGGATTTTGAATTAGAATAAGCGGACGACAAAAAGTAAAAGGACAGCTGTCTTTCTTTATATGGACCGTATAGAGGCGTTATTTAGTTCCACAATCTTTGATACGTACGTACCATTGGTCATTGGCGTCAATTCTATACTGTGTGGGACTTGTTCATGGCATTAATTCCATACGCTAGTAACAGTATTTCAATGGTTTAAACCTAAATAAATAGGGCAATATTTTGCTTAGTTAACATGACTTTTCTTTCTGTTCCGGCACTGATTGCACCAGTGACTTTCACAACCACATCCTAACTATAAACTTGTTTAGTTTCATGGGATGTGTATGTAGTTAATATGAACCTGTATTCAAATTGTACGCAAATGCCATGGCATTCTAATGGATCTATGAAGTTCTATGGTTTTTTTCAAGTCCACATTCATATAATATTTCATTATTGAAAAATTTATTAAAACAAAAAAAATGATGTTATTTATCATCTGTTATACATTAAATACATAAAATCTTGACCGAAAGCTTCTTAACTACATTTTCTGAATGACAGCTATAGTAACTTGTCACATATTTCATATATCAAAATACAAATCATATCAAAGAACAGCGTCACACTAAAAGGTATTTATGTGTTAATAAATCCTCATAGCATAGTTGGTATGACACGTGGTTGATCAAGCGCAGAACCAACGGCAGCATCCACCAATAAACCTTAGTCCCCGTTTCTCATGGAGTTCACATTTGTAAAAAAATACCTATTCTCAGAGTCACGATTTGGGTGAAGACATAAAGAGGCACATAAACCGACTGACTAGTGATGTGCCAAGTCATCTTTTTTTGATCTCGAAATATTTTAGAAATTCGTTACAAAAATCCAAATAAGGACCGACTGACATTAGAATGTTTTTTAAAACAAGATTCAAATCAAGACTTGTGTCGGAAAAGTCTCTATAAAGCATTTCAAATTCAAATTCAATTCAAAATCTTTATTTCAATTTAGGTCATGAAATGACACTTATGAACGTCAAAATATACAGTTTCAATTCCATGAAATAGCCAACACGGCACAACACTGGTTAGTCGTTGCAGGTCAGTGCGTGTTACCCGCCTCTATATGTCTTCACCCTTTGGATGCATTTCGTTTTTTCTATGCTGTAAGTTTTTTACGTTATTATAACTGTACGTTTGTGTTTAAATGTGTGAATTTAGTTATATAATTATCAAAAGGAAAATGTTCGCGAACGGAATTGACGCGAGCCCTGATTCCGAACTGTATTCACTGTATTCGTAATAGGTATTCTAAATACAAAGAAACTGGTATAACATTAATTTATCACATCGACTTTTATAAGACCATCATTTTCTGTGTTCATCATACGCATAGCCTACTACTTAGAGATAAAGTGTCAAAATTGTTTAATTACAGTTAACATTTTTTTGTGTCCCGGACATATAAAATCGCACACACACATTGATAAATTCGGTAAAATCTGAGAATCTCCAGACTGTCATATGGCTCTTAACGTGTTTTCCGAGGCACCTACGGGGGTGAATCACCGCCAACTTCCAAAGTCCGGGCTACCCTGAGAATTTCTGAACAGAAATATCCAGGTACGTATTTTTGGCCCGACCTGGGGATCGAACCCGGGACAAGCCGTCGCTTCAAAATGCAACTCTCTAACCGCTTCGCCACCGAGGCAGCCGTGAAGTTGAAATACACGTTACCTGTATGTACTGAATATAATTTTCCAACGTCAACGTTGGAAGGGAATGTTACTACTAGTGAGTAGTCGTGGCAACATTTCCTTAGACTTCTAGAGTTCTTAGAGTCCAAGTAAAAATACAAGATTTTTTCCGTAACTAGGTATTTTTGCTAAGACACATTTTATCAATAGATCGATAAAACTCTTCTATCTTTAAACTGAAATTCTATGCATTGGTCGAGGCGTAAAGCTTGAGTTTAAGTTACAGTCAATTAAAATTTATTGCATTATGAAGAAGAGATAATACTAGTGTGACTGTAAGGTAATCGCTGTCTAACCATACTAATGTAAGAAAGATCTTCTTCAGCAATAAAATATTTCTTTAATAAGATACTAGACAGCCTTTTTAGATAAAAGCTCAAGAAAAACATTACTTTTTTCGTTTATATCTTATGATATTAATATGAAGTAGCAAATATATTTAATATGGACAAGTGTTTAGCTTCTTAATTTATTTTTGGCTATCCTATTGAGAGCAATGAATCATATTAGACTAAACCTTTAATTAAATTACACAAAATGAAATAAAGTGCTTATCTTATTATTGTATTTGCACATAATAATCTTTTCATAATACACAATTCTATTCGTAACACATTTAAACAATATCAATCAATATATAACCTGAAATAACTATATAGAAAAGATCACCAAAGTATGTTTTTTGACGTCAGCTTTGTAGTTTTGCAAAATCAGCCTATGCAACTTAGTGCTTAAAATATATTAAATATTTTCTTACGTGTGTTATCGAAACTGAACTCTAGACCATCCGAAGGAGGTACGAGTATTTGAAACATTTTCCTACAGTCACCTGTCAAGTCCGCATTTGCAAAGTAGGAAAAGGGTGCAAGCGGTTATTTTTCAGCGCTTCTCTTACTAAACTGATGTAGTTTGTCTCTTGAACAATAAAGGCTTGCGGTCGGTTCAGGCATGTGCCGTGGTATTGTATGTAGCCGTCTGGTAATTGGTAATAGTTAAACTTAGACAGAGCCGCCTGGTTATTGGTAATAGTTAAACTTTGACAGATGATAGGTAGGTTAAGCTCTATTTTATTGATATCTGGGGGAAAAGAGACTGTTATTGACCACGTCAAGCAAAACAAGGCAAAGCAAACATTTTCGTTTGCGTCACCTTTATATGGGCAAATGCTATATGGTTTCTATATAAATATGAAATCATGACAATGTTTTTGTAATATTAAATATTCATTTCAATATCTAGCAAACAAAACCTAACTAAAATGGTAACGTACTATCATCTATCCAACCGTAATATGTACAACTTAAATACCATAATAAGATACAACTTTAATTTTACGACAAAAATAGCGTAAAATCATATGATCTTACTCACGTAATTTTACAGCCTTAGCACGATGAAGACATTTAATTGTATTAACAAACACATTAGCTTTTTTAATGTTTTTATAATAAGTTTATTCTTTTACATGGTTTTACATTCATATGGTTTTATCAAGCCATTAAATAATCTTGTTAGATTTATACTATTGTGTACCTATAAAGGAAACAAACAATTTCCTTCTAAACAATACACAGCTAAACGGATCCGTTTATTCTTCCGCAAAAACTTAATCGAGCGCCAAATGGGATAACACATAAATGAACTCAGACAGCTTCTTACTCGCACGCTACCGGCAAGATAAAAGGCATCTTACTTGCCACACATCCGAGCATGTCTTGTAACGTATTATTTCATTAAAATGGTCCATTGAGTAGTAAGAAACAAGTGAAAGTTCTTCAACCTTTTAAATTAATAAAACACAAAAGTGTTTATAGTTACATGATATACTGTTTGTATAAAGAAAGACTTGTCGTCGTCCGTTTAAATGGTTTATTGCCATACGAAATATCTAGCACAAATGAACTAAGCGACTCGTCAAAAGTCAAATCGAAAACAAAAGTCTATATTTGTCTGTCCATCAGTCTGTCATTCCAAGTCGCCAATCCCCCTCTTTATCATGAAGGCTGGACGCCGCGACAAATAACTTGTGCTTATTTTGACCAAGCCCTGTGGTGTTTTTTTATTTCCATCATATTTATTCATTTTAAGTCGGTGCATGATGTGCGTGCGTAGACTGTTGCTGTCCATTGAGGTTTGAATTTTCCTAGTTTTTAGTTTTTGTCTAAGTTACAGCATCCTTGATTGAAACAAAATAGTAATTAATAATTTATCCTAAATATAACAAACACTTTTCTCAAAAATGCCTTAGAATCAGCTTCGCCAAGCCAAGAGCGTGATAATCGTGGACAATGAGAATGCACAAACATCTAGATCAAACTGATAATGTTTTTTGAAGTCTGTTAAATATTACCTGATTTTTTCGATATCAGACGGGTTTTAGACTAAGACCTAACGATTTTCCTGAACTATTATTTATTAGCTTTCCGAAAAGACTTATAAAAACATATAAATACGTTTCATGAAAAAGCTTATTGAGAAACGTCAATATCATTGACGACTCGTTCGTTGTATTAGTTAGCGCTCCTGACTATTACGCCGGCCGTCGCGGGTTCGAATCCCGCAAAGGGCAAATGTTTGTGTGATGAACACGAACATTTGTACCTAAGTCATGAATGTTATATGTATTTAAGTATTTATGGGAGACGTCCCCGTCATAATCGTTGTCTGGTATTTCGTAACACAAGGAAGAAAATTCCTAACCACGAAACCAGTCTGTCTGTCTGGCGCATATTTATCATTCTTGGTCTACTATTTACTTACCATAATAATTCCAAATAATTCCTATCCTATTTTTACACTTAGTAGCAAAAAATGAGCAACAACTGAAGCCTGGGGCTTAATGGAATAATTTTCCTGCTCGACAAAGTATACAATTTTAATTGAGTCTTACGAGAAAAGACTGTAATAACAACGCCATTTGATACTGCATTCAAATTATTAGCTAAAAGTACACTTGAGGTCACTAAGCACAGTTCATTATTTATTTTTATAGGAAACCAAACTTAAACTTTAGGTCATTGATCTTAACACGTGCCGGGACACTATTCCAGACACAATTGATGTTTTATTGTTTTCACGCCTGTAGGTAGTCACTGTCCCGGAACGTGTTAACAAATAGTAATTGATGCGGCCTATGGATCATGTTTATCTAACTAATAATACAAAATGCAACGTCTTATTTGAACTAAGTACATTTCGACTCATTGAAATAGAATCAGAAAAGAAGAAAAAAAAGTATGATAGAGATATTATATTCATAAAATTCAAAAAAAACTAGTATAAATATTCTATGATTTTAACTGTAACATAATTTATGATGTTATTTATGAAAAAAAGGATGGGTATTAAATTTTACTAATAATATTTCTAAAGAGCTCTTTGGCGTCCATTTATGTTTGTATTTTATCGAGTTTAACCCAGATTATACTACTTGCGTTTATAAACGACACCTAAGTTATTAGAAAGAACATGTACTTAGTTTTATAAAGTAGCTTACTATTCGTCAGTTTACATTTATTTCAAATCCAAATAAGGAAAAAAAAATACTTTTCTGTGTACCTGAAACTCATATTAACCTATTTTTAATTAATTTGAATAATAAAAAATTTGGTAAGTAATAAGTATTTGGAACAAAAAAGTTTTGTTACATTTTTTTGTAATAGGACCTTATGTTTCTAAGGCATAATTTTTCCGAATTATCTGGGTTAACGGGAAGACGGATTTAAAATATAAAATACTAGCTTTTGCCCGCGACTTCGTTCGCGTGGACTTCAGGTTCGTCCCGTCTAGTAGCGCAAAAAATGTGTTTTTTTACGACGTCACATTAGAAACCTCAAAAATTGTAGCCTATATGTTATTCTGATGTATAAGCTATATTGTGGTGAAGTTTCATTCAAATCCATTCAGTAGTTTTTACGTGAAAGAGTAACAAACATCCATACATCCATACATACATCCATACATACAAACTTTCGCCTTTATAATAGTAGTAGGAAGTCTTTTGAAAGTGCTCTCCTTTATTTAATACTTCTTTCCACGTAACTCATAATCTTCACCTCAAGATCCATTTCTCGGTGCACGGACTCAGCAAATATTTCTGGGGCCATTATAAAGGTGCTGCCACGTGGGCTAACGACAGCGGCATTAAGTTAATAAAAACAGTTTGCAGGTAGCACAAAAAAAAAACTCTTTGTAGCATGCACATTTCCAGCATATACATTTTTAGATATGTAAGCACAAAAAACATATTGATAATTTTAAGTTTCTTAAGCTTTCTAAAAATTTCACTGTTTTGGAAATCAGAAAAAGTAATTAAGAAAAGTTATAATGCCAGTTAAACGTGAACTGCAATTATTTTACGAGGAACATCCTGAAAAAAACACTTTTCTCAGACAACAAATTTTGGTATCGATGCAGCATCGTGATGACTGCATCGATATCAAATGCGTTTGCATCGCTGCTAAAAGCCGCAGTGTGTAAAGAGTCTTAGTTCTATTTTTGACTCCTTTTTTCCTATCGAGTTAGTTACTTACTACCCAACAAAAAATATAACTTTTGAGTAACTCTACCAATATGCACATGCCCTTACCCAGTTCCTTGCCGGCCACCAGTGTACACTAGAGTGCACTGAGAGGGTCTGATGGGCCACTGCAAACAGCTGACAGGATATTGCGTAGCGTGCCCATACCGCGCGTCTTGCAGTGTACAATCAAAACTGTTTGCGCGCACTGTTTGTTCTACGATCGGAAGGTAAAGGATACATTTATTTGTTGGACTGTACTTGAGAGTTTTGTACATAGCTGTTGTGAGCTTTCAAGTTTTCAGTTGACATAAAATCACATGAAATTGTACTTGTTCCTTGTAGCCAGTACCATTATTTCTCTTTTTAAACAAGTTCACCGTCGCATTACCTTAAGTGCCGAATACACAGGGTGACCCCGAAAACAATCGACAAACTTTAAGGGTAGGTTGTATTACGGATACTTATGCATTTTGTGAAATCAAATGAAAAATCGTAAGTGTTGAACCTGTCATAGTGTTTTTGCACTAGCCAGACTCAAAGTCCATAAATAAGCATAATACAAATTAAAAACAACCAAAATCAAGCTTACAAAGTAACACTCATAAAATATTACATTATACGTGCTAAGCACTTTTGTTCACAAGAGTCGCATTGCAATAAATGGCATGTTTATAATAACAATAGCTCTATGAAGCGGGATAGTGCTAAGCAAATATAATCTTTATCTCAATCGCATAAAGCGTACGGTGCGCAAGATTCGCCTCACCCACACGCTAGCTCTTTGATCCCGCCGCGCGCCCCGGGGCGTCCCCCGTAAACAGAAAAAAGCCGGTTAAGTGCGTGTCGGACCCGCGCACTGAGGGTTCCGTGCCACCCTTAACTGAATTCAGGGTCCACTTACTTTCACTTAACGAAAACAGCACAATATATTGCGACACCAAAAATAACTTTGTTTTTCATAGTGTTTGTATGAAAGACAAAGTTATATTTGCGGTTGATAAAAATGTGCAATATCTCAAAAACTACTAGTTCGATCTCCTTCAAACCAATTTTCGTTGCAAGTTTTTGTTAAGGTCTACATCATATATTTTTTCCAAAATTTTCACTTTCTTAGTTCAAAAGTTAGATGGGGGGGGACGCCCATTTCACCACTTTGGAAGCGTCTATATCTCAAACCTTACACTTTTAGAAAAAATGGTTTTAGAAACCTCAACATCATTTTAAAAGACCTATCCATAGACACCCCACACGCATAGGTTTGAGTAAAAAAAAATTTTTAGGTTTTAGTTTCATGTATGGGAGCCCCCCCTTAAATATTATTTTTTCTTACTTTTTGTATCTGAATCGGAAAGCGGTGAACAAAATACACCTACCTACCAAGTTTCAGCTATGTAATGCTTATAGTTTTAGAATAAAGTGGCTGTGACATACGGACGGACAGACAGACAGACAGACAGACAGACAGACAGACAGACAGACAGACAGACAGACAGACTTGACGAAACTATAAGGGTTCCGTTTTTTGCCATTCGGCTACGGAACCCTAAAAATCCGTTCAGTTGCCGCGCGACCACAGGCGCGACACTGGTCTATCGGTGTAACTCGGGCGTCGGTGACCTTGTAATGCCGCGTCTACGCGTAGGGTTGGCGGTTTAGCTACCGCCCGCGGCACAAGGAAATAATAATTCCTTAATGAAAGATGTTTATGTATTTCAGGTTCAAAATATATTTGGTATAGTGTTCACATATGTTATTAATTACTTACTTTAATATATTTTCTGGTTTTGCGACTTACTTTAAACATTTTATTGTTTTCTTTAATTATTGCGAAGATTCGAAATCGTACGAACGGTTTTTTCAAAGAATCTAATGGGAAGCATATACAAGACATAATTATTATCAAAAGTTATATGCTGCATCTTGGCCAACAAACTGTTTCCCAATGTTTGGGACAAATCGTATCATAATAATCGCATACGACGCGATGCGGCGCGGGCGAACTACGTAAATTGCTTCGAGCAGAGACGACGGCTCGGCGGCAATTGGCGGTGTGACCCTTCGACTCTCGCATACCGTGGCATGCGTTCCCCACCTCGCGCGACCCGCGCTCGCCCCCGCGCGCACCCGCGACACGCACACATAGCCGCGAGTTAGTTTACTGCACACAAGTGTCAGTGTCGCTTCTTTTCACGTTAGTATATAATTATATTCTTTGGCGCGACCGTGACCTAATTAGGCGAATTTGCGATAAGTTTGTTGAGATCGCAGTGACCTTCGTTGGATTGCAGTGAAGTGATAGGATAGTGCATGATTCGTCATTATGTCGTACTCTAACCGCGAGCTTTTTTTATGGTTAGTGTGTACTCACAGACAAATGACCTCCGAGAAACACAGAGACGTTTTCGTCAGATGCATCCAGCCACTCAACTCCCATACGAGGAACGAATATTCAGTGCTACGCAGAACTTACTCGATTTTGGCCAATTGGCTAGGGGTAGAGGGCCAGTTTACCCACAGCACCTTTTTCGACAGATACGGCTTTCTTTTCGTGTGAATCCATACACGTAGCTCTGGTAAGTTAATTTTGATAAATGTTTTTATTTTTCTTTTGTAAATTTTATTCATAATACACGTTGTAAAAAAGCCCGCGTAATACGAATAAGAATACCTACGGGGCGTAAAACTGTAGGAACGCATCGTCTCTCGGCCGCAACTCGCGACTTCCCGTCTGTACAGTTGCGTACAAAACGTGTTGGCCAAAATGTATAATAGCATATTGTTTTGTTTTAATGTACTGCTCCGTTCACGCTAATATTTTTATTTCTTTATCAATATTATTGATGGAACATCCTCTTAAGTTTTGTCGACTGATTTCAAATTCACCCTGTAGATAGTGCCATCCACGAAGGCGCGTCCCACTCCTTTTTTGATTGAGGAAGGTGCGGGGTGCGGGGGGTGACACGCGCGTCAGTTGCGAGCCGGCCGTCATTCAAAAATTCAGACTCGTCACGAAAGTGGCTCTACTTAAATTACTTTTAAAATATCAGGGAAAACCCAGTGTGTTGTACTAAAAAATAATCTTCTGACATTATTAAATTTACTAAATAATTAGGTAAAATGGGAACTTAAACACCATAAACAATTTCAAATATAAAAAAAGCATGTGATACTTATAAAATTACCGGGGTGTACTCTATAGGGGAAGGCTATAAAACATCACGCTAGGACCAACGTGTACGAAGAAAAAACAATTCACGCATATGAAGTCCCAGTGGACCGACAGTTCTCTTATAAATAAATTTTTTCAAAAACATTTTAAATGTTATAAAACATTGTTACGTGTTTTGTTTACTTAAATAGTAAAAATGCGAAATTAAATTGCAAAATTAAAAAAAATATTACTCGTCTAGTAGCTAACCATACCTACTTGAAACTATATCTAAGTAGAGTATCTTTCCCTTTGTATTGTATTTTTTGTAGTGTGCTTGTCATTCAAAAGTCATTATGATGTTCCAAATTCAATTCAAATGTTGGAAAAAGCTTGCACACATGTACTCTAAACGATTTGGACGAGTGGAGGGGTGCGCCGTCGTGGATGGCACTATCTATACATTTCCTTCTTGCGCCATCTTTTGTTTGAAGTGACAATGTTTTTGTATCATGTGTGCAAGCGATTTCCGTTTGAAAGTGTTTAGGCGACAGATACTTCGACCATACATTATTAAACATACATTATTATTATTCCTTGTATTACGATTATGACGGGCGCGTCTCCCATAAATACTTAAATACATATAACATCTAGATGGTCTTCTATATTTTATGGCAACTAAAAACTTACACTTCGTTTTTCTTCGTGATTAAATTTGTTACGAGTCAGACAGATGCCCTCGGGAGTACTTGTACTTCGGGGTTCAGCGCTTGAAAAGTTTTTTTATTTAGCTTTACAACTTCTTAATGGCTCGTCTTAAAGCAGCATTAGATGCTTAAACAATATGCTGTAAATAATTGATTTAAAAACGTATGTTTAACTTTAAAACAATAACTCTTCATCGTTTTATAATCTAATCGATAAGATGATGTGAATGTTTCTGATTTACTCAGTATAGTTCTTCTTTTCCTCAGTTTTCCAACTAGCAAAATAAAAACAAATATAAAAAGAGGTTCTCATACAAGAAATAAGATTTTTTTTTGCTTGTTTTTTGCTCCATATCAATTGTTTACCTAGTCAATGGTGACCCTTTGTGCGCGAGTCCGACTAGCACTTAACTGGTTTTTTTAATGGTGACGTAAATTTTCAGCGTGAAACGAAAAAAAAGGAATAAAAATAACGAGACCACGAGTTCATCAAATTTAACTAGCGAAAAACCTTTGACACCACCCAAAGTTACCTAGTTCACGAAATAGCACATGAAACCGTATCTGTTCATCTAATTAACACCTTTCCCTTCCCGGTCTGAGCATTCCACAAAATGAAGCCTAAAACAAATTCTCCCTGTCTATACAAATATATACTCTATCACCCCAATTTTAGAGTCCAACCAATCTGCATTAAGCGGCTAAAAATTATTCTCGCGGTTGCAACTGGAAAATGGACCTTATGAATAGGGAGAAAAAGACCTTTGAGTAAAAAAGGCGCAGTATAGTTAACGTAAAAGTGCGGGCCACGTCGCTTACATACGATACATAGGAGCTCAGGTAAAGCTGAGTAGATAAACAATTTCATTCCCAATTAATTCTACACGGCTATGGACAAACTGCACGCAACTTAAGTAGGTAGGTACTGTACATAAATAACTACATAGTTTATTTTTGTTTTTATAGTGTTTTGTCACCATACAAGCTTAATCATATAAATTGCACTTGTAAATAGCAACTGTGACTCAATTTATAAACCTACATATACAAATAGCAGGGATTTCTGAAGCGCGATTTTTTTTAGAAGTTAGCACGTCAACCTTGTGTCAACTGACATAAAAACTAAAGTAGCGTCTCCAACCAGTGATCCAATGCTACAGAAAGTTGATGACACTTCTATACAAAACTACGAGCCACGCTAGCCAAAAACAGATGGAAAACATCAGCCTAACAATTCGTAGCCAAACCGCAAACTGTCAACGGTTTTGCGTGCTTTCGTCGGTGACACCTGGACAAAGTGGAAATTATTTATTTAGAACACTAATTATTATTCATTGCGGCATGGCCCGCACTAAAGCTGCGTGATTGTAACTGGGTATATTTACCCACAAAACCTTTGTAGAGGGATATATTTGATTATGTTTTGTATGTCAAAGGGTGACCTTTTATCAGAGAGCATAGTCAAGTGACAAACGATTAGCGAAAATGCTCATAAAAACGCTAACGAAATATACATAATCATAATCGTTGTCTGGTACTTCGTAACACAAGGAAGAAAATTCCTTACCACGAAACTAGACAATTGGTGTGTTGTCTGGCGCATATTTATTTATTATATATACATAAAAAATAGCATTTTCTGTAGATGCCTTGTTAATGCCCACAGAGAGGTAGCAGTTAGTTTTGAATGAGCCCCCAGATATCTATATTTTGACCTCACTGTTGATAAATATAAAATCACTTCATGTATCAAAGAATATACTTTCAGTGTTTTTACATAGTGACGGGTTTTTTTGTAAAATTCACACCATGTTCTCTTGTCGCTGCAACAATGTTCAATGCACAAAATGCTTATTCAAACCACGACATTGTTCAATAACACAAACTTTTTCTCACAATAAAGGAAGAAAATATGTGGCCTATTTCACGATGACCATTCTTTAGTGTCAAAGAGGCTGATAAAAAGGCGATATGAACAGCCGATACTCCGAAACATAGGAATTGCTGAGGAGAAACAGGCTCCATGTTTTTGCGTAGTTAGAGGGACAATCTCTCAGAAATAAAGGGCTGCAGTAGTGATGTCAGTGTTTCCAGATTTTTTCCAATTGACTAGCGAAGTATCGATATTGTACGATAGACAACCGATGCCGATAGTACCAAATGGCGTAGATATTAAAAAAAACTAGCTTTGTTACATTTATAGGAACTTAGCAAACGTAAGGTGTGTCTACAAAATTTGATCATAAAATAAAATCTGTAAAAATAAACCTAACTAAAATGTTGATTTTACTTTCGACTGCCCAACTGTAGCTGTTTAGTACAAACCAGTTAGAAGGATCCAGCCTGTATTATATTCATTTTCATTCATTTATTCACTTCTTAGTATAACAGTTTACATATTTATAGTAGACACAAGTAAGTGACCTATGTGATGTGTAATAAAGAGTTAGCTTATCTTATTTTCTTCCTCTGCAATTTTAAGGTACAACCTTGGTTGGTGTAATCCAATCGAAACGCCAAGAAAAACGTAAAATAATTAAGTTCTCAATTAACGCGCCAATTCCCGTGTTTTAAGATTAGATATGAATAGTGAAATACGATTATCGATACCAAAACTCTTAGAACATCACTATTGCAGGGCTATCAAATGATAAGCAAGGGGCCGGTATCATTTGTGCCTGCGCCTTGGGGCAGAGTCGCGTCTGTTTGGCGAAGGAAGGTCGGTTCCCTTGAAATGTTTTGTTTTTTCAAATGACTTACTATTAAACATACGGCTCTAATACTTATACAGGCCTAAAAAACATTTAGAATTGATTACTGATTACTTAAAAGCCATATATTTAAAATTTTTGGTCCTATTACAAGTATACAAACGAGGTGTCACTAGACTTATGGCTGGCAAATTGAATATCACAATTCCATCCGATGTTAAGCTTCGATCATACTCAGTCCAAAACTTACGCAAAGCAAAAAGCAAGGAATATGAAGTTTGTATAGAAAATGATTTACAAATCTTATTTCTGCCCTCAATTTTGTTTGTTGTTAATTTTCTTTAATAATTATCCGTAGTATGATCGTTATTGGCAGGACGCCGTGTATAATACAAAAGAAGTATATACTATATTAAGTATACAATATTAAAGAAGTACCTTAGCCTTCGCAAAAACAAGCTTAGGCAGTTAGGACGTACCAAAAGCAAAGAAAAAAACACCCAAATCTTCCTATCCTATCTTCTGTAACTAAAGCAACTAGGTAATAAAATACCCCCTAAACCATGACCGCCTGATATTCTCTAAAATACACAACTTTACCCCACAGTTCTCGTAGGAATTTATTCTGCTCCGAATGAGTTTTTAATGTGTTCGTACAGTCGGTAAGTTTAAAGGTTGAAGCAGAATTAACCAGAATGAACAGCACCGTATCACCGTGTAATACTCCAGACTGCTACGCATACCTATCAAATTGGTAACGTAACACCACCTCGGGTCAATATCACTCGGGACATATCTATGCTCGGGACCCACTCTCCGATGTTCGTCGACTAAGTATTCGTCCACCTTATCAAACGTACTGTCATTCACAAGAAGAACTGTCATACGCAGTCCGTCGAGGCGTCTGCTATCCTAGCCGATCCGATGCCGCAGCGTTGCGATCCCTTTACGTAACTTTAAAAAAAATTGTCTTTATTCAGTCAAATTTACAACAAATAATTAAAGAAATCAAATAAGATATATACAGAATAACAGAAAAAAAAAGAAATCAAATGTAAAATATAATAAAATAAGAAATCACAAACATGTATACGTGGTAACATGCTTGCGTATGGCTGTGTCTGTTTAATGTCAATACAGTGCTGTTCCCTTTACGAGTGGATAGATATGATTCAACCTTTAATGTTCAACGTTTATTGGTAGTAAAGGTGCATAACGTTTTCATACCCGAATATTAAGGTTCTGAAATTCAGGTACTGAATACGGTTTAAGATGTCTCGTTGTAGTCTAAAAGTATGGAGAAAACTTCATCTGTTTCTGAAATTTAACGAAGACTTGCAAAAGTCACTTGACGGCCTGTTTCACAATGTTCTAATAAGTCCCGGTTAGCGTTAACTATCCAATACTGCATACAAATTCACAATGCATATCTGAATTATTCGTTGGTAAGTGCTTTTAATTCGATGGTGAAACATACATACATGACATGACAAACATAGAAAATAAAAATAGTGTAGTGTGTTGCATGTAAATTGCAATAACTTGCATAATTACATAATTACGAGTACGATGACGACTCAACAAGCGCAGCGTTCGGTAAAACCACAGGTTTATGTACCGCTGTGAATAGCATAATTTCCTAAGTTAAGATTTATTGTAAATTCATTATAAATAAAAAATATATATACAGGGTGGAATTGCAAGGGGGTGCCAAATTTTTGGAGGTGAAAGGGACCATCAATATGAACAACTTTTACTAAGGGACAATCGTTCAATTATTAATTTTATTTTCTGCCTCTCCATACATTATTGTCAATGTAGGTGACTGATTTTGTATGGGGAACCTGAAATTTTATTTAAGATTTTGACCATGACCCCATAGTAAAAGTTGTTCATATTGATGGTCCCTTTCACCTTCAAAAATTTGGCACCCCCTTGCAATTCCACCCTGTATAATATATATATTTTTAAGATGGAGTGACTATATTTTATTCACTCCATCTTCAAGAAAACCAGGATATTGTATACTTCCCTCCAAAATTATGTCCTCAATTTTAGAACAAATGCCACGGAATATTAAACAGAAGACACTCGCAGCTCTAGCCTGCAGTTAATTTATGCAAACAATAGAAGACAGTCACCTGAGCGTAAGGAACGTGTGTACTATACTGTACAAAGTAAAGTCTTAATATAGTACGTGGAAGTACTTTCGCCTCAGACAAAATGAGAATCAGTTCTTGGCTGGCAGTTGAGTAGGTAATATAAGTAATAGATAATAAGTAAGTGTACTTTTTTTTCCTTTCTTTTAAACTATGTACATGTGTTTGTTTGTTTTTTATGTATGTATGTGTTTGTGATGTCCATCATCAATAAAAGTTTTCTTTCTTTCTTACTTTCAGTTCCAAATAGTGTCATGTTTTTAGCCTTAACGGATGGAACGGAATAGAGACCGCATACTCTTTATAGCTGTAGAGGCTGTGTGTTTGTTTGTCTAAGTGGGTATGTAATAATTTTTCTTAAAATCTACTGAGCCGAAATTGTGTTAGTGTATTATACATATTTAAATAAAGTTTAGGTTAGTAAGCCAACAAGGAGTGTTGCATGAAACACTATCGAATCACTCATCCGATCTTAGTGTGACTGTTTAGAGCAAACTATCGTATATTTACAACCTAATATACAAAGAAACCAAGACTAGGAACTCAAACACGTTCTCATTGCAACACCAAAAATTACGGCTATAATGTAGCTTATAAATAAAAATATGATTGGCCACGTTTGTTTGTGAATTTTGACCCAAATTTAAGGGGACACTTTAATCCCAGAGCTCATTAAGGCTATAAATATTCAATTGTGTGCAGCAGATGACAATCCCGCTGGGACATCTCCCGCTTCATTTGGATGTACGTAATTATCAAGGAAAGATGGTTTATTTGTTACATGGTAATGTTAAATGAGCCTTTATAGATTTTTAACGTATTTTATGCCTAGTTTTGTCAGTATTACGTACCTGATTAATCAAGCCAAACTAAGAGTCTGTTTCACGATCGGCAAACCAACTAATTATTTAAAAAAAAGAACGTCATGTTGTATTAAATATCTGCTTGATGACGATGCCACGTGTGGTCTAGTCTGGAGACTAGAGCGAAACCTACTTAAACATATACATATAAATCGTAAGTGGGACTTGCGCACGATGATTTAACCCAGGATTAAATCATTATTCTGTCTCTGTCAACGTCATATAAACTGACGGAGACAGAATGATGATGTAATCCTGAGTTAGCGTAATCCTGAGTTAAATCACCGTGTGCCTTGTGGCCTCTGAGAAGTAAAGGAGAACACAGAAAATACCACTCTAGAAAAACACTTGGAGTTTATTGAACTTTTTTTTAAAAAAGCACTTGAATTGAATATCTAACTTAAGTGATGGGAAAAAAATGATCCGAATATTGTTTTCACGCTGTCTAAGTCAATTGACTAAGTTACCACAAATGAAAAGGGGTTTACTAGCTATAGCCATTTCAAACATTTAAATATATCTTAGGCCATGTCGATGTATGTTTTTTACTTTAATAATATTATAGAATTAAACAAATTGCTTAACCTTTATCACAAGGATCTATATAACATAACCCTTCGGACCAACAATGGTGTTTAATAACCTGCTTTGTGATGATGATCCGGAGGGTCTACCCTGTGAGAGGAGGTTGTCCTGAAATGTTTCTTTTATGTTCAGTTAAATACTTATTATCGCTAACACAACTCCATAATTTTTAAAATTGCGTGTGGCCATTATGGCAGTTGCTGTTATATTTTATGCCTGAATGAGATTTGAGAGAATGTTACGGTTTGCTGTCAAAGTATTGTTTATCTGTTAAGATTACAATTAAAGAAGACTGATGCAACTCACTCATCATCAGGTTTTCATCAATACTTTCAGCCATCATTTTCGCCCCCTCTGACATGCGTTTTGAGTTTGCTCCCACCCCTCCCGTCGCAGCGTGATGTTTTTTAGCCTAAAGCCTTCCCTGATAAATAAGCTATCCAACACAAAAATGTTTTTTTTAAATAGGTCCAGTAGTTTCTGAGAATTGCGCGATCAAACAAACAATTCAGCTTTATAACATTAGTATTGATTAGTAACTAGTAGTAGTATAGAAAACTGCCTCGGTGGCACAGCGGTTAGAGGGTCGCAATTTAAAGTGACGGCTGCGCCAAAGGTCCCGGGTTCGATTCCCGGGTCAGTCCAAAAATATGTACCTGGGTTTTTCTGTTCAGAAATTCTCAGGGAAGTCCGGAGTTTGGAAGTTGGCAGTGTTTGACCCCCGTGCCTCAGAAAGCACGTTAAGCCGTTGGTCCTGCGCCTGATCTCTCTCCGGTCGTGTCAGATTGCTGTCCCATCGGGCTATGAGAGTGAAAGGAATAGAGAGTGCACCTGAGTTTGCGCACACACTTGTGCACTATAATATGTCCCGCGCAGTCGGTTAGTCGTTGTGACTGGCCACCGTAGTCGAAATCGGCTAGGGGGACTATTATAGATTAGTGATAGAGATGGCTGTAAATGCAGACATCGATTTACACGGTACAACCCCTGATCCGAACCATTCATTGTGGGTCCTGGGTGACCCTGTTATCCCATTCAAGTCTTTGTTTGATAACTAATACGGGGAAGGAAATTATTTGCTTAGTGAATCATGATTAATAGGGTAACCCTAAAATTATTTTAAACAAGTTAGAAGACAATTTAGGCAGACAATTTAGGCAGACAATTTATTTGTGTAAGCCCTTAACACAAATAAATAGGTACCTACACAGTTTTTAGCTAATTGTTACATGTAAAATGAATCTACAACTTATTTTTTTAAACAGAAAATCAAACAGTGGCCTCCTTAACATACCTATTATGATAATAGTCTGGCTTAAATAAAACGATTCCTTTTTTTTTCATTCCGATAGCGTGGCGATAGCGTTTATCAAGGGTCTATGTAAAAATTTAAATCTATTCTTCGAATCGCAATTCAAGAAACCCCAGTGATGTCAATTTCATTTACCTTTTTTACTTGTATCTGTAAACAAAATAATGTTACCAATTTGTTTCACAAACGACTGACATCAATGCGAACCTGATAAGAATTTAATTTGTAGATTTCTCCAGACCACAGCGTAGAGAAAAAAAGGTTTAGTCTAATTGAATGAACGCGGTTCAAAGGAAGTAAATGAATTAGGTTTTTTTATTTCAACGTCTGATTTAAATACTGAATCTTGGGTGTAGACATAGATGGAATTGGCAGAAGGATCGTTTAATTAAGTAGATTAGAAATTTCACCTCGAATTAATACGTAGTCTTTTAGGTTAGAAAACTAGACGCCTCAAGCAAAATTGCGTTATGGTTAGGTACCTCCATAATCAAAATAAATAAGCTAGCTCTATTTTAAATCGTTTACACGTACTGTTTACAGTAGCCAGCACATCAGACTAAGTACATATTTGTGAAAAAAAATTCAACCTTTCCTAAATTAACTGTTGTATCTGGAGCATGGTACCTGACTTACTAAAATTTTTTTTTAGATACCACAGTGTTAAGTTCCACTATTTTAAGATACCAGTGTTAATTTTCACGTGCTTTTCACGTATCTTAATAGTAGGTAATTAGTTTATTTATTTAATCGTTTGCCTATACAAAATGTATAATAACACCGCTATCAAACAGCTGTTTTAATGAGAATTAGACCGTTGTTAAAATTCCTCAGAATTCAGACATGTAATGTAAAAGATTTTAATTCTGCGGTCAATTTACAAACTCATTATCCCCTTCGATCCTGTGTCCTGCCCGAAGGACCAACAAGAACTTTATCTCCCTATTAATGAACCAGCCACACACGAAAGAGCTGGCTGACTATCAAAAAAAAATCATTATCCGTCACAAAAGAATGTTCAGGCTTGCTTTGGTGCCTTTGAAAGGCGCTTTCAGACAGGCATTATGCTAGGTTTTGAGGGGAAAATGTATGAGAATTTCAGGGTTCTTACTGTGAGATTTTATGCATGTAACTATGGGTTTAGATGTCTCTGTCTGACATACCATCGCATATGTTTGAAAATACATTGTGTCAGAATAGGGGAAATGGCACTTAACTTATATTTTTATTTAAATTTTGTTTGAAACACAGCATACGTACCATACTTTCCGTAAATCATTCAAGCTACTTTTGCTACCTATTATATGAAATGGGTTTGCTCTTGTCTCCAGACTTCAACTCTTTTTTCGACATACATATCATAATTTTGACCATTTTCAATTTTAAACGATCTTCTTCGTTTTCTCATTCCTCTTTTGTCTGTTACAACATGCGTTTCAATTCACGTCTATATGTGGAGTACCTATGTGTTAGTTATAGGCATTTTAGTTGTACAAATATCGGCCAGGTGAGAGTCAAACTCGCGAAGGGTTCCGTACCAATGCACCTAGTCAACACTAGGTAAACAAGATAGATGAATATTTCATATGCCTTCCCACATGTTGTCATTATTGATATCGGGTAAAAAAATTGAATTTGTTGTATGGGAGCCCTCTTCAATATTTTTTTGTTTTGTTCTTAGTATTTGTTGTTGTAGCAGCAATAGAAATACATAATTTGTAAAAAAAACCATCGGTCTGGCTATCGCAGTTCTTGAGATACAGCCTGGTGACGGACGGCCGGACGAACGGACGGACAGACGGACGAATGGATGGACGGATGAACGGACGGACAGACAGACAAAGTCTTAGTTAGGGTTCCGTTTTTACGATCGGTTTTAAAAATATCGGGATTACAGAGTAGGCTCTTCGGGTCTTTTCTGAATTGAGGGAAGGTAGCATGAGGTGTAATTAACAGGACTCCAGTAATTGAGGATAGGGGGCTGGATTAGAATCGGGGGCTGGATTAGAATCGGGGGTTCACAAATTGAGGTGGACGAAGTAGGTAAGAAGAATAGACATCGTTATTAACGTTTGGTGAAACTGGCCCTTAAATCTTAGGTCTGCCTTTATTTACAAGCACAAGGAATGATGCGAGTAATGTGAATAAAATAATTTAATTGAAAAATAATCACAAACCAATTAGAAGCACAAATGGCCTCTCCCTATGTTAAAATAACGTAGTAAAAATATGTTTATTGTGTCAAAGATGAGCAATAATATTAATGATACTCTAGCTAGCTGTTCATAGGTTACAGTCCAGCCTTTTGTTTAACGTAGTAAATTAACTAATGCATCGACACAGTTGCTTTTTCCAAGTGCAATTTATAATTAGTGCATTGATTATTATAATAATAGTCCCCCTACCCGATTTCAACTACGGTGGCTAGTCACAACGACTAACCGACTGCGCGGGACATAATTAGTTATAGTGCACAAGTGTGTGCGCAAACACAGGTGCACTCTCTATTCCTTTCACTCTTATAGCCCAATGGGACAGCAATCTGACACGACCGGAGAGACATCAGGCGCAGGACCAACGGCTTTACGTGCTTTCCGAGGCACGGGGGTGAAACACCGCCAACTTCTAAACTCCGAGCTACCCTGAGAATTTCTGAATCCGAAGAACTCCGCTACATAGTTTTGGCCGGACCCGGGAATTGAACTTGGGACCTCTGGCGCAGCCGTCGCTTTAAAATGCGACCCTCTCACCGCTGCGCCACCGAGGCAGTTGAATTGATTATTATAATAAGTGTGTGAAATACTTACATTACGTGTCCTATTTTGTCGGTAAATAATCTTGACTATTGTTAACGTCTTAATAAATAACACTGAATCTATATAGACATAAATCTGAGTGGAAATAAACACGTCAAGAGAACGATTGCACGAAATATATCGCTGCTACGAACTAGATATTACATAGGATAATAAATAGGACAAGGATATTAATCGTAACAATACAGTTTGGGTAATTGTTGAGATTCATCTTCAGCTAAATCATCACTTACTATCAGGTGAGACAGTCTCGACCAGTTTAACTTGTCGGGTAAATTCACGAAAACGCGTATTTGTCTCAGCGCTCACACGGTCGACGGGTCAAACTGGCTGAGACTTCCGATGCAGGTTTGATTAGAGATTACGCAAATGTTTGGATATTTTTTTTAAAACCGACTAAATGCGAGTCGGACTCGCGCACTGAGGGTTCCGTGCCAACTTTAACTGAATTAGGGATTCTTACTTCCACTTAAGCCAAAATACCACAATATTTTGTTGACCGCAAATATAACTTTGTTTTTTATAGTATTTGTATGAAGAACAAAGCTATTTTTGCGTTGTTGAAGATGACATGTGCTTATCTCAAAAACTGCTAGTTCGATTTTGCTTAAACCAATTTTCGTTGAAAGTATTTGTTTAGTTTCAACTGTGTAATGCTAATAGTTTAATAAAGTGGCTATAACATACGGACGGACAGACAGACAGGCAGACAGACAGACAGACAAACTTGACGCAACTATAAGGGTTCCGTTTTTGCCATTCGGCTACGGAACCCTAAAAATCTACGTTAAATTAAATGTTTTGAAGGAACGAAATCTGTTATAGAGCTAAATTGATATGTGAATAACTGTGTTATAAGTCAGGAAAAAGAATAAATTAAGGTATAAGGACTCTTTATAGCACATCAATTCGGTTAGTTACATGTATATGTGTATCCTATAGCACAGAATATATAATAGAACTACATACAGAACGGCCACTCACCTCCCCTCCCTAGTCTGACTTACCTCACTATCGCGCCGGAATTATGTATCTCATTATGCGGTCGCCTAGCAGGCATGGCACGGGCATGTTTGCGACGTTGACGGAAGAACAAAGTTTTGTGTACGAGAGATGCCTAGGTACTGTGCAGTGTACGGGTGTCTTTCTTCCTCGAGAAATGACTCCGATAGGAGGTTTTTTTGTTTCCCAAAAGATGAGAGACGGTAAGTAACTTCATACAAAATATGCAACCACAACCTATTCTAACTATTCAGTTACAGTGAACAACTTTAAAAACGTTAGGTAAAGGTAACATTCTTTAGAATTATGTGTAGTTAAGAAATTGTAAATAAATAAAAAAATAAGAAATTATAATTGTAATATTTATGTGATAAGTGAAATTAGGTGTTGCTAGGGTAGATACTATCTTTTTATTTCTCCACGATACCACGTGAATATGACATTATGAAAATGAGTGCTTGTTACGTTGTATTCTAAATTAAAGTAAATTACGTTGTTTAGGTATCTGTTTATTTAAGTGAAAATAGCTATGACCAGTGTAACAGACTTTGTCAACCCTTATAGCAAGCACACAAACGCAGCGTCTGTGCAACACGCCGTCTGTCAATGTATGGCGAAAACGAAAAGTTTATTCCGAGTGTCCGGGGTGTGCCTATAGGTGAACGATTTTTTTTCTAATGACGAAGATATGAGGTAACATCTACAAAAAAAAACACAGCTGAATTGAGAACCTGCTCTTTTTTGAAGTCGGTTGAAAATCATTTTTTCTTGCGGTCTTAATAATTATATCTTATTAATAACTACAACAAATTATGAAGCTTTTACACATGTAGGTAGTTGTAAATCCAAAGTTATATATACATTTGTTGAGTTGTTTAATCTATCACAGCAATACAAATATAGCACATGCATCTTCATAAAAAAGAAATTAACAAACACTATTAAAACTAACATAGAACTAAATATCATGAGTAGTAAACATAACCTTAGAGATAAATACAAACTCGAGACAATAACGCCGAGGACTAACTATGGCAAAAAGTCAATACTGTTTGAGGGAGCAAAGCTATGTAACGGTTTGCTAAATGACCTAAAAGAATGTGAAAGTTTAAATACTTTTAAAAATAAGCTACGGTTACATATAACAGCAAGTACCGATTCGTAAAATATATTACATATTATTTAATTTATATCTCATTTTAAGTGAAATGTAAAATTTCTTATGGGAATAAATTTCTTTAAACCTGAATATGGTGAAAATACTTTAAACGAAAAGTGATTCAGCGAAAATTCATGAAAGTATAACTAAAACTAAATTAACCCATTTCTTAGGCTGAACTTAGAAGACTCCCTTCTATCAATTATTCATTGCATAATTACTTCGATAACTTTTTTGTTAAGTGACTTGGGGTGACTTGAACAGATTACCATAGGGTAACTTGGTCAAATATTTTTTAAGGTTATTTTGGAGTTTTAAAAACGGGTACACGTTATTTGTAAATTATAATTTGAAGAAAACTGTGTCCATACATCGAGTATAATGTTCAGTGTTTCAAATTAAGTCCAAAAATAAAAATACTAATCAATCACCTATGGATACAAATATTAAACCTTTTTTTTTTAATATTTACCAAGCCAATACATTTTCTGGTTACTCCTAAACTTGATAGTTTTCAAATATTATAATATCATCTAAAACCACTTTAAAGCTTCTGTTATACCTTTTTAGAATTTGGTTTTAAAGTTTCGGTTTCAAAACGTATCGCTTAATGCTTTCGCCAGAATTTTAAAGTTATGATAAAGTTCAACAGTGTAATTTTAAACTTTTGAACGTTAAATAAAATTGCTTTAGAAAGTGTCTGGGTAAATCAAACGGTTTATTGTTAACATCTACTTTGCGAATTTTACTGCAGCATTTATAATTGGTTTTTCGTAGAATAAAAATGATTTTAGCTCCGAGTACATAAAGCGGGTTCGATATTTGCGATGTGGTCATCAATGTAAGTAGTACTATTAGGGCCCAGTTTTTTCATAAAAAGTTATAGTAAAGTTACGTGACCAGCGGTTAAATATATACGATTGTGTGTGTTTTGAAAAAAAAATACTAACGATGAAAAAACTGGGCCTAAATAAATAAATAAATTGTCGTCGCTAGCAACACTAAACGGAAAGCAAGCGCACCTTCCAGCTGTGGATCCTGTTTCACACAAGCTTAGCAGATTCGTGGCGATTAGCGAGTCGTCGATACATCACGGAACTGCCCTGCGTCACGCCTTCTCAAAATAAATTTATCTTGTTTCCATCAAAAGTAGCACATAGCAACATGTGATAATGTGATAAATAGAGAAATAATTATAATATTTAATAAGATCGGCGGTTTCAGTTATGAAGTAACCGAAATATCGTGTTATGTAGGGCACAAAAATTACAATTAATTCTCAATGTATTAAGGCCTATCACACTGATCGCTAGCAAACGGTGAGAATCAAACACTTTCTTACTTAAACCTTCTAGGCTGCGCTACTTCCAGAACACCCGCAAACATCGCTGTGATGGGACCTTTATTTAATCTCCAGTGTTCAATTGTTGTTTCACCAGCTACCATTCAACGTTACGCCTCACGGAACCGCCCCTTACACAAATCGAGTTACAATTCGGATACAAGTTGTTGACGCAACGAATTACCGTCGAACCTTTTAATTAACTCGATTGTCGTCTGAAATCGGTAACAAGTTTCTGTTTATGTTATTGTTATGTAGGGACAACTAATTGTGTGATTCCGAAGAATGGAAGTGTTTACAGTAAAATTGTTACTTTTAGTTATCTTAATTCCAACATCATAAAGAGCTAGGCTCTCGTTTGTGGAGATTTTTCCATTCTTTAAGCTTTTTCATCATTCTCTTGATCTCTTGATATGATGCGACATTTAGCTTTTGTATTATTTGATGCATTTCACTTATTCCACATATCCGCTCTCTTCACAGACGATGGCACACCTATTGTCATGCCCTACGTGTCCCTATACCTTCACACGTGCGGACCTGAACAACGCTACTGACAACGCTCTGTCAGTCGCCGAGTACTGGTCCTCAAAATATATAACGCCAGAGTCGACGCGAAAAGAAGAAGAAGACTTATTCCATGATACATTTATTCAATTACATTAATCCGGAAGGCAGCGAAACTTCATTTCAATTTCAAACAGTTTAATAATGGATTTTTAACATAGCTGCAGGTATTTAATCTTTGGTGTGAAACAACTACTCATATAATATTTTATTGGAATACTTCTTCTCTTCT
This sequence comes from Pyrausta aurata, assembly GCA_963584085.1. Classification (NCBI taxonomy): domain Eukaryota; kingdom Metazoa; phylum Arthropoda; class Insecta; order Lepidoptera; family Crambidae; genus Pyrausta; species Pyrausta aurata. The sequence goes on along the minus strand of OY757271.1, from coordinate 10,259,396 downwards.
TTGTCCTAGCCTTTTCCCATTATTTGGGGTCGGCTCTCCTCGTTCTGCGGCGCCAGGACTGTCTGTCCTGGGTTGTCGAAATATTAGTTTCTGTAAGCTCTAAGTCTTTGTTAATCGTGGACCGCCAGGTGGCCAGTGGGCGGCCTCTACCTCTCTTGCTTTCTGGCAGTGCTAAGGCCCGATTTACTACGTGGTCCTCTGGGCGTCTCATGACATGTCCGAACCATCGCAGTCGGCTCTCGGTGAGTTTTTCTGCTATGGGCGCGACTTTGAAACTTCCTCTGATGTGCTCGTTTCGCACTTTATCGAGTCGGGTTACACCTGCCGCCCATCTTAGCATCTTCATCTCACTTACGTGTATTTTCTGTACGTGGGCTTTCTTTATGGCCCAGCACTCGGCACCGTACGTCATGGCTGGTCTGACTGCTGTCTTGTAGATCTTGCCTTTGGTTTTGATCGGCATTCTTGTGTCACATAAAACCCCTGTCAAAGCCCTCCACCTCTGCCATCCCACGCTGATTCGATGGGTAACATCGGCATCAATGTTTCCGTCGGCTGTCAGCATCGCACCGAGATACTTAAACTTAATTGGAATACTTAAACAATTTTATGCTTTTTAAATTTTATGATTAAGCTTAATCTGGGGCATGAATTCCTACGTCTTCTGTGTATTTAATTAAAACATACACTTAATTTATAGCACCCACACACTTTTCCTTGCACAGAAATAGTAAATTGCTATAAATAGTTTAATACGGGGTGTTTTGTAGCGAGTTATAGCTTGTAATATAAACTGGAATCGATTCACTTACTTGTAGAGGGAAGTTTAATGAATATTTCCATTTACGTCAGTAATAAACGTAGTCGAGCGAAATAGTTCAGGAGCCGACGAATAGTTTTGTTACAGAGATGAATCTTTAATGTACTTATATTGCAATGGGTAGTGACAAAGTTGTTGCTCGTTATTATAGTCCCATTGAATGATTTTTAATAGGTAATTTTTTGTCACCTTACCAATTGGCATCAAAAGGTATAAGCAGATAATTGGATTCATTATTATTCGCTTATCACTTGCCACAGAAATCGTTCAGATACAAGTCAAAGCGTAACGGCGGATGCATTAGCGCACAAAGTTTGTCATGTATCTTCTATCGCTCTTTTGCATTGTAAAACGGCAACATGCGGTGCGTTTAAACATATCAATGTATATAAAGTTAAAACCGTGTTTGACTGAGCTCCCGTACATTATGTAGAACTAGAATACATTTACTTGCAGTCGTCTCCTGGTCTATGCGAATGGTGTTATTGCTTTACTTATTGCAAAGCGCTACCGCAGTGCTTAATTAAGTGTTCAAACTCAATTAGTTGGAGCAGACACGGATCAGAACGTTTTTAATGTGCAAGGTACATCAAGACTAGCTGTTTGGTGACGATTTGTGCAAGTCTGATGAAGATTTGAATAAGTCATCAGTAGCAAAATTGGTATGAGTTTTGTTTTGACATTTTCGGGCATCAACATTCAAAATAAACTTAACGTGTATTTTTTTACTTTATTTGTTAAGGACAACCAACAAAGCATACACCACACATTGACATACTTAATATAAAAAAACACAATTTTACAGTGTTGCCTTACTTATAGGCTGCCACGACATTCATAACAATACTGCTGAAAACAGAAATATAGCTTTAGTAAATTTGCAGAAACAGTAAACAAAATGTCTTTGAAATTTTCAAACAATTTACCACCTCTCAAGTTTAAATGAATCCATTTCAGATGGCAATGAAATAAAAATATACGTACTATTCTTAAAAGATATTGATGTCATCAATTTTTTTATCAAAACAGGATTACTTATGTGCCACATTAGTGCACCTTTCCATACCGTACTCAACAGATGAGAAAGCTTAATAAACCTTAGCAACAATCGATACTCGACTGCACTGGCGAACTAACGCCCCGCACCTGTGACAAGAAATATGTTGCCCGCTCCGACGTTCCTATGTCTGACTCCGGATTGGGATGCATTGCCTTTTAGAGGCTTGGACTGGACTGACAGGTGGAATGTTACTGATGAAGTGGTGCGCTTCTAGTGAAATCTTGTTTTATGCTACTGTAGTCAATTTCAAAAATGTTAGGCGCATTGGAACTGCTTCACAAATGGCTACAAAAGAAACACGTCGAAAATTAAATATTAAGTCATTACAGCAAAACTATGAAAGTTTACTTGTTAAAATCATCCACAAACAAAAAAATGTCTCCAACACAAAGCCAAAAAAAAAAATCTGCACGCTCAAACGTTCAAAACACAAAAATGTCTTTATTTTTTCACTAGACTTGAAGGTCAAACGTTTATTCAGCATAATATTTTCAAACTTGAAACACCAAGTTTAATGACATAAAAACGTATTTTTCACAACAGAAATCGACTTTCCATATCAAGGCAATCTCAAAAGCACTTACACCTCTACAATTCCTGAATAATTCAATCTCGTTTAATTTCAATTTCTAGATTCAAAGCGCCTATCTGTAAAATTGCTAACATAGATATCTTCAGGCCGTCAAGTGTTTTTATTGAAATCGGCCTTTTCAAGCGTTTTTTGTCGACAGATTCAAGATGAGGATAAAGGTTTCGTATTCATCAGGTACTTTTTCTTTTGTGTAATAATTTACGGTCGATTGAGCAGGTGAATACATCCTTCAGAATAGTCGATATTGTCTTAGACATTTGATTTTTATTAATTTTTGCATGATTCCTGACATCTTTGAGAATACTAGCTTGACTTTTATACTTTTTTTTTTTTATGTAACTTCTTGAATCCTCCTTCCAACATTAAACTGACTGAGCCTAATTATTTAACAAAAAATATTAGCTTTGTTTAATTTAGTTAGGCTCCTTTCTCACGGCAGTCCAGTTGTGCTGGATCAACCCATTACTGGATACCGAAGTAAGATATGTGGTCACACGGTAAACCAAACTGTAGACTTATATTGGAAAATACAAAATATCTTGCGTAATCAGCACTCGTTTTGAGCGGTGTTTTCCAATTAACATGCTGTCATAGGTACTAAAAACGCAAGCAAACCTGAGAGAGTATACTAGTACAGCGTTCTTCGTTCCAAGTTACACCAATTAAAAATAATAAGCCTGCTTGTCTAAGAAAATCGCTTGTAACTTTGGTGACATAGCAAAGTTGCCTTGTTAGGTGTCTCTTTTTTAAAACTTAGGAGTTATGCCTGTTTTTTACGTTAAACCTGTGAAAAACAATTCACTAATTAGTTGTTTTAATTTAAAATACTATTTTCCGGAATGTTAAAAATAACATTGTAAACCTACAGTATGACATGATGACGCGTTTGGTGTAGTGGTTAGCGCTCCTGACTACTACGCTGGCGGTTGCGGGTTCGAATCCCGCAAGGGGCAAATGTTTGTGTGATGAGCACGAACATTTGTACCGAAGTCATGGATGTATTTAAGTATTTATGGGAGACGCCTCCGTCATTATCGTTGTCTGGTATTCGTAGAACAAGGAAGAAAATTCCTTAGTTCGAAACCAAGATAATTGGTGTGTTGTCTGGCGCATATAAAAAAAAGAAAAAGAAGTAAATGATATTATTTTACGTTTATAAACATTAACAATCAGTCGACTCGGTCGCACTAACTTATTTTAACTTCCACAACCGTCAGCTATGAATTAATAAATTACAGATTGATTGATTGATGTTTTGTAATTAGGAATTTGACATCTAGTTGATCTACCTAATATAATTTGGTATATACTCCGTTGTAGAATAGGATACGTCGAAAATACTTGCCATCTAAAGGTGGGCTTACACGGAACGAACAAAGAACTACAGCTAGAACAAGAACATTCTTTCTTGTTCTTTTGTTCTCAACAGAAACTCGAGTTCATGTTTTACACCAAAATCTCGAGTAAGCGTTCTTAGAATATTCTATAGAACGCATTAAAACAAAGAACAAATGCTCTAAGTAGCAGAATTTAATAAAGTGAGAATAGAATGAGCATTCGCTCGTCTGGTTTAAATGGGCCTTTAGGATAAAAGTCAAAGCCGTTATTGCCGTACATTCATACCTACCATAAAAGTGGATTTAAACATTTATACACCAACAAATTGTGCAATCCCATAAAGACTTCCCATAAATTGACCATTCTATTTAGTCATAAGGATAACTACACACTTCGCTCAAGATTTTTAAGATAATATTACCTTTCTAGCCTGACAATCCTGACATATAAAATATGGTGGTACTTTGTGTTTGTTTCATAAAAGTTAAGATGACCTTCCTGAGCTGTGGTTAAATAGTGTCTATCTCGTTGTTTAGTAAAACTAACAGATATGTATCTTTAAATACCTAGGTATCTACTAAGTCCAATCTGAAGCATTGGTAGACAGACATTAAGGTCCGTTTCCCACGCCAATCCAGTGTTGCGGGTTAACTGGATTACTGGATCTCGCAAAAAACTTAGGTGTGTTTACACGGCAGTTTTCTTGCAGGTACGGTTGTCCATTAAACTGTTTCCTGTCAACAGTCTATCTCGCTTGCTACTGATAAAGCGGTGAGCTGTATATTCATATCTTTCACAGCGTTGCCATGGTATCTGGTCCTGTTTAATGACATAGCTCGATCAGTAAAAACAGCTGTCGGTTTTTCGTGGATCAATGCATATTAATCGGTCACTAATACGCGTACGCTACTAACTGACATCCTGCAGTGACGGTAAAAAGTGCCTGCAAAATACGGAATGTATGGGAAATGGCCCTATCTAATTAATCAATGCAAATTTAAGTATCTATTACGAGAACCTTTCAATTCACCCCGAAAGAATACTGCCCTAGTGAAGTCCTAGCCTTAAAATAGAGTCGCTAGCCTAAAATTAGGTTAATGTTTGTAGACCATTAATTCAAGCACACTTGTCCACTGCCGTAAGACACGGAGCCAAAAAATACTTGATCGGATAGCGAATAACTGAAGAGTTGAAGGGTCACCGTTTTTGTTAGATAGAGGGCGAAGGGAAATTGTAGTGGTTTTTAAGTAGATTACACGACGGTAAACACCTGGGGAGATTAGTTGTGACGTCAGAGGATCTTCTTTGTCAATCTAGTTTTATGATTGATAGTAGAAAAATAATCGAAGTTCAGTAGTAACTGCGATTATTAGTGTAGTACCAAAATATTCCTAAAACTACCAGTAACGCCATCTATTTGTTACTCTGTGAACTTGATGGAATGTTCATCAATGATTTGTCTATAATTTATTGTCTTGATTTATGAAAAGAAATAAATATTCTGCTACTCACTGCGTTTGTCTATCGATAGTTTCATGAAATCATCGAAGTTTTAAATCGTAATCCAAAAATACACTTTTTTTTTCTAAATGTTATTAATGTTCGACACCGCTTAATGACACTGCTCTTTATAAGAGAGTGGACGGTGGACGGACGGTTGTTCAAGGGACATTGAGACACATAGTAGGGCCTCAAGCAAGGCAAATATACAGTGCATCCCTGGATAATGTGCAATCAGGATAAGATGTGAAAGTGAATCTTTTTTTATGTTTCATTTTAGGTCTTTTTTTACATCCAATCCGAATTGCGCATTATCCAGGGACACACTGTATATTAGTATAGTTAGATACGGGATTGCTACCATGTACCTTATCTACACTAATATTATAAAGAGGAAAACTTTGTTTGTTTGTTTGTTTGTTTGATTGTAATGAATAGGCTCATAAACTACTGGACCGATTTTAAAAATTCTTTCACCATTCGAAAGCTACATTATCCACGAGTAATATAGGCTATATTTGATTTTGAACAAAAATAGGGTTCCGTAAGATATTAGGGTTTTTCGGACACAAGGTGTAAAAAATCAACCAATCTACATCTACACTAATATTATAAAGAGGAAAACTTTGTTTGTTTGTTTGTTTGTTTGTTTGATTGTAATGAATAGGCTCATAAACTACTGGACCGATTTTAAAAATTCTTTCACCATTCGAAAGCTACATTATCCACGAGTAATATAGGCTATATTTGATTTTGAACAAAAATAGGGTTCCGTAAGATATTAGGGTTTTTCGGACACAAGGTGTAAAAAAACAACCAAAAAAGTTACTTATTTTGCTTACCCTGCCTAAACTATTAAAGATAGAACCATAAAAAGGTCTAAGTAATTATAGATCTTATAAATATCTACAAAAAAATTCGCGACACACTATACCTATCTATGTCGAGTGAGGCACAATAACCATTTTTTTATTGAAAAATCTTGATTTTTTTTGGACTACATTTAAACGCGTTTATTTTACTCATGCTATTATTTCTTATTAAAATAAATTATTTCATCACTAAGTACAGTTAATGCAGATAATATTTGGTCTTTAAATGATTAAACTTGGACATTTGGTTCTAAAGTTATAGCGAAATTAAAATATTACGATTTCTGCTGCACGGCCCGTTGCGAAGTAGGCGTTACCAAGGCCCGGTGAGCGTGTGGGAGGGGGAGTTTAAATCTATGAGTAAGGTTTTCCATCTTTAAATTTGGGCACCGATTATACGGTTACTTTGGATGAGTCTCTTGGGCAAATAGTCTTTAATTTAGATAGTCGAAAACTTACTTTAAAATGATTTTCGTTGGCTGTGTTGTAGAGCAATAGTTTCTCCCAGGAATGAAACAGTCAACGAAATAAACAATTTTATTATGCAGAAAGTACCGGGTGAAGTTAAGTGATATAAATCCATAGACACCGTCACTAACATCGAGGACGCAGTGCACTACCCCCAGGAATTTTTAAATTCTCTGAACCCCGCTGGGCTTCCACCTCATGAACTTTCGTTAAAAGTTGGCACGCCGATAATGCTGCTCAGAAATTTAAGACCCCCCAACAAGTGTAATGGCACGAGACTTGATGAAGGAGCTAAAAGATAATTTAATAGTTGCGAAGATTATCACCGGCCCTGCAGCTGGTGAATTAGCTCAGATACCAAGAATACTCATGATCCCTACTGATTTGACTATACCCTTCAAAAGGCTCCAATTTCCAGTAATAATTTCTTTCGCACTCACGATAAACAAATCCCAGGGCCAAACATTCAAATTAGTAGGAATTGATTTATCACGGGTCGGGGCTCCCGAGCATCAATATATTTTGTTACCAGAAAATAATATAACGTCAATGTGTCTAAAGAAGCTCTACAATAATAGCTTAAGTTTTCTATCCTAAAACAACGGGTTGCACTCCGGGACTTAACAACTAACATCCAAAGAAAGAAAATCTGTTCAGCCTGCGGATAGTGACTGCTTCGTCGATGTTAGTGTCGGTGTCTGTGAATTGACCTGGGAATCATTTTGTTTGCTGACCGTGTCTTTCCTGGGTAGGCTTTTTGCAGCGGTAACCGACATCCACGCGGGCGGAGCCGCGGGCGACCGCTAGTTATTTATGAGCTTCCGATATTTCATAAATAATAAGGTACATGGTAGCAATCCCGTATATAACTATACTAATATTCTAATGTTAGTGACCATGAAAGTTTAAAACAACATACTGTATAAGATGAAATATGAAACCAAAAATTGCGCACGGGCGGGATTCGAACCAGCATCTTTCTGGCAATCCGGGCCAACTGCTCTTCCAATTGAGCTACCGTGCCGTCGGTCCGACCGCGCGAAATTCTTGGTCTCATTGATACGTCATTGCGTGACGTTAGCGCCATCTACCCGTCTGTTTACATACTGTATATCTTTCGTGGTTATTCTTTTCTGAATCATTTTCAATTAAAATATTGGTACAGACAGTAATCCTTACTTACAGAGCAAACTATTAACTGTAGTAGTAAATTGTAGGTACAGTGATAATAGAAAAAAAGTACATAAATTATGAAATAACAAAGAGGCTAACATCTACGACACACACTTTTCGTCATCTATTTTATAACAATAGTTGTAAAGTTTTTTTTAAGTAAGTCTAAATATTTGATATTTTTAAAATATTCATTTGTCTGTACCCAAAAAAGTAATTCATTGGTACGTCATATTATTTTGAAAGCCGTATCATTATCACTTCCAGTTTTCTTAGATCCTTATCCAATACACAAAAATGCACTACAAGCATGAGCTAACATAAATCCCATAATTTATTAGAACAATGCACTCAAATATCCCTTAGTTTTTGGAAATACTTTCATTAAGTATGCGGTTTAGTTAATCTACTGAAATCTGTACTCGGAGACATTCATAAACCTTGATTGTAACTTATGAAAAACTAATAATAATAATGTTAATAGATACAAAAGGATTTTAGTCAAAATCGGTCCAGTATTTTTGGAATATGGGTAATAAATAAAAATAATTAAATAAATATAAGTTGTGCCTTAAATTTAAAATTACTTTTTTAAGCTACAATAGCTTTAGTTAACCCATCTGCGGCCGCCGTTGGAAAAGCGTTCTAAAATATTTTCCCTCCAAAATTTTAACTGTTTCAACCCCAATCAACTATTCTATCGGATATCGGCTTTCAGGTGGCCCGCCGGCGGCAATAAGTCAATCCTTTGTACGCTAATGTCCCCATTTAGCACGCTCCGTGTTCGGCGATTCTTTCAATATTAGTATGTTTAAGGGTTAACTCTAGAGGCGTTGGAGGAAAAGAAATATTAATTTTGCTGTAGTTGTTAGAAAAAAATTACACTTGGAAGTGTTATTTTTTTAAAGAATTTAATTTATATTATAAAATGTAGCTACTCAGGCTCGGTTGCGCATTTTACTCGTAATTTAGCCCAACATAAAACATCGATTTTGTTTTATCGTATGCGTTATTTGACGTCTCTTAAGATATTGCAACTGAGTCATCAATATACGAGTGCATAAACTTAGATTGTACCAAGTACCTCTGAACCACTGTTGCAGTCGTCCATAAACAAGTCTGATTTAGCAAAAAGTATCGTGTTGTCATTATATTTATACGAAAGTACGATGTTCAGCATTCGTATAACATTTAATCTCAAAAGCCCGATCCACGTGAATGATTTTTCAAAAGCAACTTCCCCTTAACTCCACCTACTAGGCATTAATATCGAAACGATCCAGATTTTACAATATGCCAGTGATTCATTACCATATATTGAAATTTTAATTGAAATCAGAAATTGCTCTGTACAATGGACTGGGCAAAAGTATCCTCATAAATTTTAAATCCAATCTTTTACATACCAAGCTATAATGGCGCATTAATTTTATATTATAATAAAGCTCTGCTTTATCTTTGGGCCCATCTGATTCACTTAGCGTAATGGTGTTTGATTAATAATGACGAATTGGGCTTAAAGGTTAATGAAAAACATTAAACCCAGAGTTTATAGTCTATTCTGCGATAGGTGGACATAGCAATCGAGATTGTAACAGAAGATTATTTTACTTTTCATATTGCTTTATTTTTTAATTTGGACCATTGAAGCACGTTATGTTGTGCGTCATGAGTAAATAAATGGCTGTAAAAATTTAATGCTAGTTTTTTTCTGATCTGATAAAAACATAATCTTGTACATATCAAAACCGTTCATCTATCTATATAACTAACATGTCGTAAAAAGTTTAAAGGGATTAAACTTTTTACGTCATGTTAGTTTTCGTGAATGTGATATACTTACCATCCTCATTTAGATTTATCATCATTCTTAAAAGGTACTTAATTTGTGATAGTTTATTTTAATAAAAAAGACAAGGCGTTGTAAAGAAAACACCGCTCAACGTTGTCTTCTTGAAATACCTTCGAGCAACCGTGACTGACACCCATAAGTGACTCCAACGTATCTTTCATAGCGGAGATGAATTCAAAAGGCCCTAAGTAAGGCAATATTAATGGTGGTTATGTCACCATCTGACGGCACATGTGAGACTGTGTTTAACATTGTTCCGAGATGGATGGCTCGGTGGATGACGGTGGGAATCGAGGAAAAATGGCCGCCACTTACTATAAAGTTATTGTAACGGTCATTGTAGAGTGTGTTTTACTTGGACTTATATTTGACTAAGAGTCTGTTTCACAGTTCACTATCGACAAATAAGCAGCAACGATCAAATCCAATATGGAAAATAATTTCGTATGAAGTATTGGACAATTAATGCTAAAAAGAACTTATTAGAACATTGTGAAACAGGCTGTAATTTAATTTTAGAACAAGTTGAAATTTGTTATTTTAATAAATATGCGTGATGGAATAATCATCAAGCCTTTAATATAACAATGTACCACTTAAGTTACCGTAGAGCTTTGAAACCATTGGTTTTTGGTGGCAATGATATCGAGACAGTAGATAAGATGTCAATGAGACGAGATATACGTTTGTTGCTCCTATGATTACCTATCTCATTGACACAAAAAATATTCATACCTATTGCTTCCTCGCAAACTAGTTCAAAACACACAACTTTGTGGTCAAATGGACCACAATATCAAGACCAATAGCAACATAGACGTCCTCCACAGTAGATGTGTTTGTATTCGTAGAGTCTCTCCGTGACACGTCCAAATTGAATGACGTCCGTGATGCACAAAGCATTCTGCGTCGGACAACGATGCTACGAAATCTTGGGACTAAAGTTTGGTGCACACTGGGTGAAATCGTTTTTATCAAACAGGTACAATGTCTTGTGCGGACATTGTACCTAATTTGTACCTGTGACTCATTAACCCAGATATTCCGGCAAAATAATGTCTTAGATACATAAGGTGTTATGTGCACAACATGAACTAAAGTTATTTGTATAAAATAAGTTATTACTTAGTTTAAAGATATTTTTAAAAGTTAAATTAATATATAAATGGGTCGGTATATGAATCAAAAAAATAGAAATATACATATTTTAACTTATTTTAAACGTTAAACACATGTTAAACTAATAAAAAGTCAGCTCCTCATATACCTACATGTCATTTCTAATAACAAAGGTGTGTCTTTTAAGGAACAGTAGGAATATCTGGGTTAATATGAGACGTTATAACTTTATGCAATGTTCAAAGTTTTAAATATTTTTTATGTGTTTTAATATACTAATGTCTTTAGATTTTCATAAGTTACTATTAAAGTTATTGCATTCATTAACCTAGAGACATTTTTCTGGATCTCCGAGTGGACTAGTCATTAGGTTAACTAAAAGGCATTCTAAATGAAAGTATTTTTAAGAACTGTATGTGTTATTTATATCGGTCTGTCTGGTCCGTCCTTGGTTTATATTGGAGACTCTCAAGGCCTCAATTCCGCTAATTGAGTCGTCACTAAGTTGTGCATCAGTTGCACTATGGTACAATTGATCATCATCATCTAATTTAAGAGCCAAGCTCTTGTCGGTGGAGTTTTTTCCATTCTTTACGCTCTTCCGCCATTCTCTTGACCTCAATAAACAATTGATATAACTCGCTATTCTTACCTTTTATTGCTGCTAACTTTAAGCACACGATGTTTTACAATAGCACTATTGTAGTCCATCCAACACATGTCCAACAGTAGATATCGAAAATACCCAAATTGACGCCCAGAAATAGGGTTATTATAGCAGATTAGGGTTATTATGTTTTATTTGCGACTAAAAACTTTTTTTTTATAAACCAACTAGCGGTCGCCCGCGGCTCCGCCCGCGTGGATGTCGGTTACCGCTGCAAAAAGCCTACCCAGGAAAGACACGGTCAGCAAACAAATGATTCCCAGGTCAATTCACAGACACCGACACTAACTTCGACGAAGCAGTCACTATCCGCAGGCTGAACAGATTTTCTTTCTGTGGGTGTTAGTTGTTAAGTCCCGGAGTGCAACCCGTTGTTTTAGGATAGAAAACTTAAGCTATTATTGTAGAGCTTCTCTATACACAACATTTGACGTTACATTATTTTCTGGTAACAAAATATACTGATGCTCGGGAGCCCCCACCCCATGCGTAAAACATTCTTTTCGTAAATCAATTCCTACTAATTTGAATGTTTGGCCCAGGGATTTGTTTATCGTGAGTGCGAAAGAAATTTTTACTGAAAATCGCGCCGCGCGGGTACCTTACTCATAGATCTAAACTCCCCCTCCCACACGCTCACCGGGCCTTGGTAAAGCCTACTTCGCAACGGGCCGGCCGTGCAGCAGAAATCGTAATATGTATTTTAATTTCGCTATAACTTCAGAACCAAACGTCCAATATAATATCGCTATAACTTCAGAACCAAACGTCCAATTTTAATCATTTAAAGACCAAATATTATTTACATTAACTGTACTTAGTGATGAAATAATTTATTTTGATAAGGATTAATAGCATGAGTAAAATAAACGCGTTTAAATGTAGTCCAAAAATAATCAAGATTTTTCAATAAAAAAAATGGTTATTGCCTCACCCGACATAGATAGGTATAGTATGTCGCGGACTTTTTTGTAGATATTTATAAGATCTACAATTACTTAGAACATTTTATGGTTCTATCTTTAATAGTTTAGGCAGGGTACGCAAAATAAGTAACTGTTTTGGTTGATTTTTTACACCTTTTGTCCGAAAAACCCTAATATCTTACGGAACCCTATTTTTGTTCAAAATTAAATATATCCTATATTACTCGTGGATAATGTAGCTTTCGAATGGTGAAAGAATTTTCAAAATCGGTCCAGTAGTTTATGAGCCTATTCATTACAATCAAACAAACAAACAAACAAACAAACAAACAAACAAAGTTTTCCTCTTTATAATATTAGTGTAGATATTTTAATTTCCCTATAACTTTAGAACCAAACGTCCAATTTAATATCGCTATAACTTCAGAACCAAACGTCCAATTTTAATCATTTAAAGACCAAACATTATTTACATTAACTGTACTTAGTGATGAAATAATTTATTTTGATAAGGATTAATAGCATGAGTAAAATAAACGCGTTTAAATGTAGTCCAAAAAATAATCAAGATTTTTCAATAAAAAAAATGGTTATTTTGCCTCACCCGACATAGATAGGTATAGTATGTCGCGGACTTTTTTGTAGATATTTATAAGATCTACAATTACTTAGAACATTTTATGGTTCTATCTTTAATAGTTTAGGCAGGGTACGCAAAATAAGTAACTGTTTTGGTTGATTTTTTACACCTTGTGTCCGAAAAACCCTAATATCTTACGGAACCCTATTTTTGTTCAAAATTAAATATATCCTATATTACTCGTGGATAATGTAGCTTTCGAATGGTGAAAGAATTTTCAAAATCGGTCCAGTAGTTTATGAGCCTATTCATTACAATCAAACAAACAAACAAACAAACAAACAAACAAAGTTTTCCTCTTTATAATATTAGTGTAGATAAAAAAAATATGTAAGTGCTCAATACATTCTAAACCATAAAATAAAGATGCAGCAGTTACTTACGCCCGTATTTACTTGAAAACACCAGAGTTGGCTCTCTTTGGCTCTTGAAATATAAAACTGTACAAATAATAATAGTCCCCCTAGCCGATTTCGACTACGGTGGCCAGTCACAACGACCAACCGACTGCGCGGGACATATTTTAGTGCACAAGTGTGTGCGCAAACACAGGTGCACTCTCTATTCCTTTCACTCTCATAGCCCGATGGGACAGCAATCTGACACGACCGGAGAGAGATCCGGCGCAGGACCAACGGCATAACGTGCTTTCCGAGGCACGGGGGTGAAACACCGCCAACTTCCAAACTCCGGGCTACCCTGAGAATTTCTGTACAGAAAAACTCCGGTACATATTTTTGGCCCGACCCGGGAATTGAACCTGGGACCTCCGGCGCAGTCGTCGCTTTAAAATGTGACCCTCTCACCGCTGCGCCACCGAGGCAGTTAAGTTACAAAAAATATAATAATTATAAAAACTGTTTCCACTTTCATGGTTTTTTTTTTTAAATAAATGAGCTTGAGTAGGTACTTTTTTTAGCACTTAATGCAGTCGCATAGCCTTTAGAGCAGTGCCAAATAATGATACTATTTTTGTCTTACTATTCAGAAATGGCATAATGGTTCATGTTATTTTACTTGACAAGTCTCTATCATCCTATTGTTAACGTCCATTGTAACTCTGTATTCCCAGTGCTTCAACACAGCTCAGTGTGCACCAACTTTACAGAGATGCTCAAAACGGTTCTGCACATGAAATCTGCATTCGTATCATGCGATTTGCAGGACCCGCTCTTTTTGAGATTGCGGAAACAATTGGCTGTTCCGCTTTTCAAAATGTGGGCCAGTTTTCGTCCGTCACTGACATTTGCTTGTAATACGATTTCGACGTACTGTTTTTTTTTTAAGATATCCGTTGCATCAAGCTGCTAAAAGGACTATTTTTAGGTTTGAAGATTAGATATAGTTAGCTATAGAATGAGATTATTTAAGTTGATTTTTATACCACTGTCCAATGAGTGAGCAAATTCTTCGTCTATGAAAGAAAATCTTTGTTCGCTGTCTATAAGATGAAAAGTATCTTAATGTTATTGTACGAAAAGATCAATTATTTTCCATTGCAATGTTAATTAATGGTAGATATAATCTTTTCAGTCATACTTGATCCAACATTCAAGCATCCGCCATAGATACTTTTGGAAATGCTTTCTCATAAATTTTATATGGGTAAGAAAATTTAATATTCCTCCACAAGCAACCATAATTCAGTGGCCAATACAAATATCTGGATGATATTGCGTACTTATACGTCCTAGTATTGGAAATATGTTTCAACTTCTGTCTTTGATGCGAGCTGATAAGGTCCAAAATTGGTCAGATGTCGCGTAGTTCAACTGTGTGTACTTATATAAAGCCAGCTCAATAATATTTACCCGTATCTGAACTTTATTGCTTCATATGAACTTGCACAAACAAGTGTGTGGGTCGTTCGAAATCCAATAGCTTTGAGTTTCATAAAAATCCGTTTGAAAAAGGGTTTTGGTGAGATAGAACTGAAAAAAGGTGATAGAAATAAAACACACTGCAGCTCTTACAACTTAAGCCTATACTATACCGTAACGTACCATGATCATGCTAGGAACGTATTCAGGCAAAAAAAAATGTATTGAAAACTATGACACCTTGCCTAGTGGGCAAGGTGTCATAGTTTTCAATACATTTTTTCCGTTCCGTTCCGTCACCGACCAACACCGTCACGTGCCATGCACAGAGCATGTCAGCAAAATACATTCTCGTTCGCTCTCGCTCCATATTAAGGTGAGTTAGAACGCTGTCAATCCGTTCAGTGGGCAAGGTAGAGCGTATCGTGTTGCTTTTTGTGTCTGACACGCACGTTTCTAGCAAGGTATTGTACGGTATCTTGAAATCAAATGTGAATGAGCCAGTCACTTTAATAAATAAATATTAAATTAATCTTTGCACATAATGTCTAGCTTTCACGTGAATATTTTGTATATGTTATTTGAAGTTCAAAATTTATAACTATTCATGGAGGTATAGTACGTCATCTAATGCAATGGATGTTTTTCTGACTGTTTGTTTTCAATCAATTCAATTGAAATAATATGCGGGCATAATATACATACAGGTCGTGAGCATAACTGAAATGTACATTATTACTTTAAGAAATTTTATTTAATAAATTAGGATTAGATACCCTATTATTAAACATTTAAATTCCAAATACTAATTAGAAACTTGATGATTAATGCACTAGTAGTACCAAAAATAAAACGTATACAAACACGTTTGACCTGACGTGGCATCACATAATACGTTCTATATCAAATCCGTGTACCATCTCTTTATATGGGTCACTCTTCATCACCAAACAATATCCTGAATAAAGGATGAATACACCAAATGTACACTCGGCTGCATAACAAAGTTATTATTTCGTCGGCACCACAGACAACCATTCATAACCAAATGAGGACCTCACAAACCGACAATAGGCTAGCCCGTTCATTGATCGAGACCGAACACGGCCTGTGATAACATGTCTTAGAAAGCTACTTTGTTATAGGCTTTTGGGGTAAGGCTTTGATGTTTTGACAGCTTACGAAAGGTGACTTTTTGGTTACGGTGAGTATTAATCTATACTTAATATTATAAAGCTGAAGAGTTTGTTTGTTTGTTTGAACGCGCTAATCTCCGAAACTACTGGTTCGAATTGAATAATTCTTTTTGTGTTGGATAGTCCAATTATCGAGGAAGGCGATAGGCTATATAACATCACGCTACGACCAAAAGGAGCAAAGATATAGTGGTAAATGTGTAAAAAACGGAAGGAAGAATTCACTATTCCACGCGGATGAAGTCGCGAGCAATAGCTAGTCACGAATAATTGCGTCAAAGTATTCGTATAGTAACGTAATCATTTGTATGAGAAGCTTCTTTAATTGTCAATGTTTCGGTGGCTGGTATACCTACGCATGGGCCCGGATAGCGTAAGACACAGGTTTCGATTCCTTACAGAAATCCAGATACAATAGAAATTATATTGCTATGACGCCTATAGGCGTTCACTGTCCACTAAAGTGCTAAGATTGGATACTGATTATAAACCTAACCTAACATAATTTTAATATTAAAGACAAATAATGTAGGTTATGAGAAATTTTCCCCAATACCGAACTACTTAGGAAACACCACTTTATAACTGATTTATGAGATTTCGTTCAGCGCGGCGCTTACACGTTGCCTCCGACCACTTGCATGTGACTAATTTAATTGTTCAAGGTTTTTAAAAATATTTAAGTCCTTTCATTGTCTTTATATCAAACTCCCTGAATCCAGAGCTACTCTTAAAACTATCCAATCTCAATTACATCCAGCCGGACCAATCCGGTTCAATGTCAACAACTACGCCGTTATCCGAAGAAAACACAAACATTTTGTTGCTAGTGACGGGAAAAGTACAGAGTAGACTGGGACGTCCCTGTTCTTAACCGTCTTCTAACAAACAGTTCTCAGTTCAACCACTTTAGTATGTTTGTATGTACACGTATGTATGTATTTTTATCCGCGATTATCTTGAACCAATTTTGATGCGGTTTTCAGAAAAGTATTTGTTCCATCTAGGAAAATGTTTCAGTTTCTATTTAAGTTCAATCATATAATATGAATATTTAGGCAATAACTAAAAACGACAAATTTTATTTTCATAACAGTTTACAGACTTTATGCACAGAATCCATATGAATTTTCCTAATTAGAAATCATATGCATTATTCTAGATTTTTGTGTTTTTTTGCGGTATTTTTTTTCTCATTGATATGCTTTTAGATAATGTTTGTACTTATCAAAAGATAATAGTATGAAGTGCCATACATGCTGAATTGAAATGGAATGCGAAGAAAACATAAGCTTTACGATTTTTTAGACAACTAACTTTATTATATTTTTAAAGATGAAATAAGAAACCAAAAATTGCTCACGGGCGGGATTCGAACCAGCATCTTTTCTCCGATCTTTCATCCGACAGCACGGTAGCTCAATTGGAAGTGCAGTTGACCCGGTAAGCCAGAAAAGATGCGAATAAGGAGAAAGGAGAATAGATTTTATCACTTCTTTTGTTTCCACACCTCAAATAAAGTTTCCACACAAACTATTCCTACTGTACCTCAGTCCTAATTCTGATAGAACGGGGACACGTCCTTAACAAGGCTCATCACTACCAATCTGCTAGCATTACCCTCTTACAAGTACAAGATAACTCTTGATAAACAAGTCGAAATTGTCTGGACAAGTTGTAAGCTCTACTCATCGTTCGGATCGAAAGAAGGATATGTTCTGATGAAGTTAGCTGTTTTAGACGGTACTAATAAGAGGTGATTTTAACCGACTTCAAATTAGGAGGAGGTTATCAATTTTATAGATATTGGCATCCACGAAGGCGCGCGCCTTTTATTTTTGATTGAGAAAGCGCGGGGTGCGAGGTGTGTGGCAAATATTAAAATATCAAATAATATACATTTAATAATTGTATTCATTATAATATCATTAAATATTGGCAAAAACTTGCACACATGTACAATAAACGATAAGGATGGAAGATGGCGCGCGCCTTCGTGGATGGCACTATTTAAACTATATGTTGTAATTTTTTTTGGCTATGTTACCTCATATCTCAATCCTTTGTGGACCGATTTAAAAAAAAAAACATTTACCTAGAGGATATACCTTCTTGTTGGTCCCATTGTTGCCAAGTCAGGACCTGATGATGAAACCTTAGTGCAAACGAGGGAAACCCTCAAATTTTAAAGGCACGTATAGTTTTTTTGTACTAGAATCTTAATGTTGACATGTTGTTTCGTCTGATAGTCAACATTGTTTGGAGCTGAGCTGATGGTAGAACTCCTCAACGCTTAGGAGTTTAGTGATTATAATGACAGAACTTGTGATAGGGTATTTGTAGCTTCATTAAAAACAGAGTCAAGGTGAAACCCCATCTACTCCCTATCCTACTGACAAACAGTGGAGCCTATACTTATATATGAAGGTACCCTTAAATTTTAATTGCCTATTTTTTACATGTTGTATACATATATGAAAATCGTGTTACACCACTTAACTTGAGGACGGGCGGACTAATTATCATGATTTTGACTTTGATTTATTTGGGCTCGAGGGCTCGAATAGGATCATCATAAAACGGAACTGGGGCGAATTGAAAGTTGTTGAGACCGTTAGTTATTATTTAAATCAGTCAATACCGGAGCCATAACTAACTAATACTCGTAGCTATATTTCGATTAACTCGACTCACAGTCAACTCTAACAAGTCATAAGCTCACATTCTAGCGTATTGGATACGATGTGACACCTTCATTAATGGCGCAGGGATGCTGAACCTATGGCTATGGCTATGAATATGGCTTGATTGCCACAAATCAGGATAACACTTTATTTGAGACCAAAAATATGCGCACTTAGGCATAAACTTTTATGTCTTATGTGAGTCCATTTAATCGCTGAGTCTGAAGTAAATTTTATTGGGTGGTGTATCTTTCTAATAAAATTATATAGAATAGATGTAAAAGTAAAGTAAAGTTAGCCTGTAAGCATTCCACTGTTGGGCAAAGGCCTTACCTCAAATGTGAGGTAGTATGAGCCATCCTCCACCAAGCGGGCTTAGTGCGGATTGGCGGAGGGGTGTTTGCAAGGCAAGCGACCGACCTTGCTGTCAGATTTTATCAAGCCGCTCATAGGGCCTCTGACTAGGCTTAACGACTAAAACCAATCGATATTAGCCGGGACCAACAGCTTAACGTGCCTTCCGAAGCACGGAGATGCTCGTGATATACGCCACTTATATGGTCGGAATGGTCACCCATCCAAACACCGACCACGCCATAAGTTGTTTAACTTCGGTATTTCTACCAAAGCGCTGCCACCACTGCGCTACGAGCACCTCGAGCGAGATATAGAATAGATGTACCGCAGTAAAATTACTGTCAAGCATATGTCAAGATTCTGTCACTGCTCTTAAATGCCACATTAAGAAATTATTTTTAATACGTCAACCAAAAAAGGTTCGTCGTCCCTGACCCAGGGGTTTCCAACTTCACCCGCAGCCGGGTAATTTTTGGAAGTATTCCCAAAGTTATTACTCGGATGGGTAATGAGAAAAGTCACGTGGCCGCCGAATGACAAAATAATTCGGAAAGGGAAGCAACACAGATGTTATTGTGATAATGTGTGTGTAATTACACGGATGAGTTTTAAGGGCGTAACGAATTTTTAATACTGATGCTATTACTAATAACATTTTTTTTGTATTTTTTTAATTTGTTTTTTCTACATTGAATTAAATTACAAAGAACATGTTTACAATAATTTATGAGTATAATATTGTGCTCGTAAAATTATATCATCAATGTAAACTTACATGTCTAATAAATAATTTATTCAATAAACTTTTTTAACTATTAACTTTTTTCGTTAGTACGAACAGAAAACCAAGTTTCCACACCTGGGTAGTTCATTACTTTAGCTGTATACTTTAGTATTTTTTTGCAAAAGCTTTAGATAAAATAGGAAAATATTTCCTTTTTCACGCACTTCATCTATTTCGGATGGATCGCTTGTTTTTTATTTACAAGTAGCATCCAGAGATAGGATATCCTACTGACAGAAGGTTTATAGAAACAAAAAATTAAAAGGTATATAACCATTTCTATCTCTAGTAGGGTAAAACTACAGTTAGAATGGATATAGAGAACTACTGAAAATCGATGGATTCATTCTGTCAGCGCTCGTTTCCATTCCGTCATTCAAAACCTTTTCACAATCAAAATAGATACAATAAGCGCTATCCTACAAATTTCAAATTCTATCCTATCAATTGCGGCAGTCGAGATACAGAGATTATCATAGTGCGTAAGATATATGTGTACAACAAGTGCACTCTCTGTTTGGTAAATCTGAAGTTGAGTGTGATTTGCTTGGAAAAACCGGTTAAGTGCGTGTCGGACCCGCGCACTGAGGGTTCCGTGCCACCCTTAACTGAATTCAGGGTCCACTTACTTTCACTTAACGAAAACATCACAATATATTGCGACAGCAAAAATAACTTTGTTTTTCATAGTGTTTGTATGAAAGACAAAGTTATATTTGCGGTTGATAAAAATGTGCAATATCTCAAAAACTACTGGTTCGATCTCCTTCAAACCAATTTTCGTTGCAAGTTTTTGTTGAGATCTACATCATATATATTTTTTTAAATTTTCACTTTCTTAGTTCAAACCTCAACATCATTTTAAAAGACCTATCCATAGACACCCCACACGCATAGGTTTGAGTAAAAAAAAATAGGTTTTAGTTTCATGTATGGGAGCCCCCCCCTTAAAATTATTTTTTTCTTACTTTTTATATCTGAATCGGAAAGCGGTGAACAAAATACACCTACCTACCAAGTTTCAGCTATGTGATGCTTATTGTTTCAGAATAAAGTGGCTGTGACATACGGACGGACAGACAGACAGACTTGACGAAACTATAAGGGTTCCGTTTTTTGCCATTCGGCTACGGAACCCTAAAAACTAGGTAGATCTACTGAGCTTACTTATATTATACCCTTTTGGAACTCGTAAAACTAAAAATATGCTAAGAGTGAGCTTCAGTTTGGAATGTGAACCGAAATGCTTACACATACATTGACAAAACAAAGGTTTTGATATATTCAAAGGCATCCAGTTATTTTCGTTGCTCGATACAAAATACAGAACGGTTTGGAGGTTTGAATTAAGTCATCTTTGTTTTACAAATAAACATACGTGTGTTTTTAGGAGGTTCAATATCAGTATTTATTCTTTCTGCAAGGAATGCTTTTATATCTATCGTAAAAGCTTTAATTTTTTCGCCGTAGAGTCTGGTCCTCAAAAATATAACGCCAGAGTCGACACGGAAAGAAGAAGAAGTAAGCTTCCAATACTTATAACTCAAGTTTTTAGCACCTATCCCATTTTACGTGATTTTTTTAATTTACTTTGATTTTAATTACTTGGAGTATCTAGGATCCACGTTAATCGTGGTTGCCCCATTATATATCAATGGGTTGCCCACACGAAAATTTCTTTCGTGTGGGCACAATTTCTTTTGTGTACAACAACGCATTTGCGCAGCGATGCGGCTGAACGATACCAACAAAGATACATCTACAGTGCGACAAGGATCTTCTGGCCAACGGATGACATTGACAGGGGGCGCTAGCATTCAAAAGGGTAGCCAGAGCAAGAAAATCTTCCTTAATTCAGGGAGTTTAGGAAGCTGTTTAAAGAATATTTATACCCAAACATGGCAAAGTCAAAGAAAAGGTTTCTTGGATGGAAATGTCGTTTAATACATTTTCTACCATAAGAGGCATATCATTTATGTTCCACTGTTTTAGACGCAATACAATTGTATTAACAATAAAAACTATTGAAAATTAAAACTTTATATATGAAGTTTAGCGCTACGCAGCTACGGTATTTAAAAACAATTATTTTAATAGTTTACACAGAACACGTACGGAAATAAAACAAAAGGGAAAATCGGAAAATATTTTGTAAGATTGGGGAGATTTCGCTACATCGAACGTAGCGAAATGGCAACCGCATTTTTGAATTTGACAGCGTTAGTTCCAACTGTCACCGTTGGCCAGAAGATTCATGTTGCACTGTAGCTATGTAAGAGCAATACATAGCATACCTATGCCAATGTCACGTGCCGCATTCAAATGTTACATCCGCATGCAAATGCGGTGGTAGACCAATGGCGCTATAACCTACTAGTGTTCCCAGTGAACTTCATTTCCCCCCTATGTCATATTAGGGGCAGCGACAAATAAAACTTCACTCGTTCTTCAGTTATAAGTGCTGTAACTTATACGATTTTTAATGTTTATAGCCATTTTTAACCTTTTAAAGCCGGCCCCAAAATTGGCTAAGTAAAGTTCCCGGACAATGGGCGCGGTGGCAATTTTTCACGCGTGCCAGGGTGTTATGTTCATTCCCGAACAACCATTATGCCTTCGTAATAATGTTCTTTTGTATCGGCGTTTTTTGTCTATTTTTCGTGGATGAGTTGCGTTTTTGCGGCTCCAATGATTGCGCTGGGTTTTTTGTTGCGATCCGTCATTTCGTGAGCGTTTTCGGGTTATGTGGGACTTACATTCATGTGGTCCGGTATTGAGCATATACACAACTTCAACTTCTATTTTCCACGCTTTCGGCATTATTTGTTAATTTATCGATAGCCCTTAGCCTTAACCTTTTTCATATGTTTTATATTTTCATTCATTTATGTTTTATATTTTTTTAAAGATCTTTTGATAGATGTTTTGTTTCTTAGCTCTTATTAGTTTATGATTGTCAGGGACCAGGAAAAGACAAAGTAAAAATTATAAAGATCACAAATTATTTTCTTCTAAGTAAACAATACATTTATTTTCTTCAGCCTTTGTGTACTATCTTGTCTAGTAGATCTGGTTTGCGAGTTAAAAATGTTGAAATACCGCTAAGGTACGAAGTTATTATTTTCATCGAACCTGTTACGGACACCCAATCATTTGCATTAGTTTAAGGTTTTATATGTAAATAAAGATTGTTTCTGTTAGGGCCATAGTGAGTAAGCATTGTATTAGCTTAGGACTCGTTTTATTTGAATAGAAAACCGGTTAGTTATGAATTCCCACTTGCAAGATAGGAGGGTACCAGTTAACTAACTAGGTAGGAAATATTACGAATTAGGTAGGTAGTTTGGTACAGGGGCGAAGGAGACCCTGGTAGGCTGTCTCGCTCAGACGGAGTGAGACCGGTAAAGCCTGTCAGCTGTTCCTGTCCCCCATCTCGCACTTTCTGAGGGTAGGTAGGAAACCCATAGAGTGGATTGTTGCGGGTGGGAATTTTATGACTACTAATGTAGGTAGGTAACAAAAATGTTAGAAGGAGATAGGTACAACATCATCGGTTGTCTCCCTCCATATCTCGATGTAGGAGGGTGGCTGTAAAAAGCGTAGGAAAGAGTACGCAGATGTTTGTTTTGTGTCCGTCCTTGTTTGTTAATAAGTTACATTAGTCAATTGTGTATGTGTGAATTTTGGCAATAAATATAGGGCCGTGAGTGGGCTAAATTTGTACGCGCTCTCACGGTCACCGATCTCAAGAAGAAGAGTTTTATTTGGAATCTACAGTCTACTACATCGAGGGAACCGACCGTCGGAACATTGGCTCGGAGAGTAGTCAATAGAACCTATATGGAGATACATTCGTCTTTTAGATTAAGACAAGGTAACCTTATTTATCACTTAGGGATTACCTTATCTCCTGGCTAAGGAACGTCACAGATATTGCAATGACTTACAAAATAAATTCCATATAGGTTCATATGGCATATGTACATACGTACCATACAGTGCTGTATACAAACATTTCGCAAGCAATATCGCTAAGAGTTTACTATGTGTATGAGAAATGCCTAAAAATGTAATATGAATGATTTGATTTCACAGTGGATCGTTTTGAGGTTATTTTCAAATTCAATTTCATGTCCTCAATTCTATGTTTGCCTGATAATTATTATTTTTTTAATTATTTTATTTATTCTTTATGTAAGTAGTACTCAAAATATTTGGCTTAAGCCCGAAGTCCTTTAAGTTTAAGCAATTTCAATCTTCATAACTTTGTAGAAATATTGTGCTTACAACTCAACTAGTTTTAAAGAAAGATTATTTTCATTTTATTCCTATTATGCATCGGCTACTTTATGCTCTCAAAAGTTGGATAAAAAGGCAGTCTGGAGCATATGCAAAAAGGTATCACGAGATTCACCCTCAAACGTTTCTCGGACTGAAATCTAAGCCAGTTTCCATGGCAACCGGTTCAGAATACTCAAGATAGTGTTGTGTAGTGTGTTTATGTGTAGGTGATAGCTATCGATATATTCGTAGCATTCAATTGTTGTATTATCTGTGAACGCTGACGATATAATCGTAACAATGATCTCCCTCTCAGATTATGTTGGACTAACATCTCACTGATCTATTAGAGTGAAAGAATAGACAGAACAGAATGACCATAAATGTATTTGTGTACACAATTAAGCCTATAACATGTTTCGCACAAATGGTCTCAGTTGATACGAATTTAATTTTACCAGGAATATATTATTAGGTTATAGGAGTAATATTATTGGCATACATATTATGTTTCATGAACTGATAAGTAGCTATACACATTGTTTTTTTCGTTATTTTTAAAATATCGACAATTCTAATATCGATAAACTGACACCACTGTCGTAGGTAAGCTCATTTCTGCAAATTGAAGCAGTAGGAAGAGCTGGATCCATACAGTAAGATTATTTTGAAATAAATCCGGCCGATACTGACAAACGATCTATGTCAGTGCTTGAATACGAAGTGGGAAGTTGTTGATGTGTATAATAGATAGTTTGATCAAATAATGCTACTTTGACGCAAGAATGCTGAATGAATGAATGGTATTTGTAACAACTTAAAAAAAGAAGGTGATAAAATTTGTATTTTTGTATGTTTGTTTTATCGAAAACGAGAAGTCATAGCGAGATGTTTTTTTAGTTGAATAAGGTATTTTCAACTTAGGGTACAATGTAAGATTCATCAAAATCGGTCCAGTAGTTTTTGTAATATGAGTACTAAAAATCATGAAATAAAAAAATATTTAAAAAATTCAACCGCCTTCAAAAAACTAACTAAAAAGTTTTGAATAACGCATTATTCTTTTGGAGTCGGTGCATGTTGTTTTTTTTTTATTTAAGAACTTTATTGCACAAGTAACAGTGTACAAAAGGTGGACTTAATGCTAAAAGCATGATGTCTAGCTTACACCAATAGTCTAACTTAAATTAAAAACATCGCAATTTACCATATTAAGGCTTCGCATTACGCACCCAGATGCAAACGGTGGTACCAGAATGAAGGCATTCCATTATGGAGGAATACTTTTTGGTTGGGAAAGTTATTCGTTGTTTAAGCATGGTACTATATTTTTTGTAATAAGGTAGCTATACTCGCCACTAAGTAACATAAGCGAGGAATCAGCATAGATTTTTTGTATTAACCGAAGTGTCCACATTGATACAACCTTGTTTACCGAGTAGGATTTCTGACATGAACAATTGAAAAACCGTAGCGAAAAGCATATTTCGAAGAACCGGCCCGCAGTACAGTCCAGTTGTTTGCAGTACGATGGAATGCACATTGCAAACAAGAGCCTTTTAGGCCTGTCTCACACTCAAGAATGTTTATCTTACAAAAATAGGAGTGTGAAAACAAAACGTGAAAAGCAGCTAGGATCATACATTAAATGGAAATTTAAAAGTCTAGTCTTCTTTTGACCCAATATTAACATTTGGGGATCATATCATTTCAGGCAAAACTTTAGATAAAATATAAAGCTTTGCGTTGAAAAAAAAAGCTATATACAGTGTGTGTAGGTAATAATAAAACTTTAAGGGCAATGTCTACAATGAATTTTATCAAGGAAAATAACATATATATTATATTGATAATATTCGTTTACTCTGAGTGGGAATTTGACTGTCTGGAATTTGAATGGATTAAGCAAGATCGTAATGTGTGTATGGACTGGAAAACAAGCTTCACAGCGCGGGCCCGCATTACCGGGCCCAGACACAATAGGCGCCGAGACAAAAGAGTAATAAGCATTAATAAACATTAGCACAACAGTACGTCTGTTATAAATAGATTACATTAAACATTTACATAAGGCGATTTCTTTAAAAGTTCAACAGTCTAATTGAAAGTAATTTTTGTTTTTTCGACTCGAGTACCTTCAGTAGTTTGCGTATATTTTGATGTTATATTTTTTGCTCGGTCTTTCTTTAATTCTTTTACGATACCGTATTGTCATTAACCAGACGTCAACCATAGCGAAATACGTTACGTAAAGGGATTAACCAGCAACGCCTAAGTATGGGATCGGCACCGGATAGCAAACGCCTAGCCTCGGATCGCGTTTGCTACAACTTATGACAGTTCTTCTTGCGAATGACAGCCCGTTTGACAGGGTGGGCGAATCGTTGACGAACATCGGTAACGAGCCGTAAGCGCGTTACAGCGCATGCGCCGTTGACCGAGAGTGGGCCCCTAGTTGATCTCGATAAGAGGTGGTTACGCTACGAAGTTGATAGATGTGCGTTGAAGTATGGAGTTTAATAAAAAGAATACTTAGCTTCAACCGTTATTCGTAATTCGGTCAACATTTATTATTATTATATTGAATATTTATGTTCTGCCTCGTATAATCATCGATTTTGAATCAAAAGCACAAGTATTCTGCTAATCAATCAGTCTTAATTACAACTCAGAAGCTTGCTCTCCGGATATTTACCAGCCACAAGACAATCTACAAAATATCAAAATAGCGCTCTTAATTACAGTATTAGCATTATTACAGTATAATTAAAATCATGCAGGGTTATTCAGTAACTTGAAAGTGAGTATGATGCGATTTTTACCATCCGCGGGTGACTTGGCTGTAGAGTTAAAAGTGCTCGATTAGCAAGCTTATTCCTCGCTTTAAAAATACTGTCGTAGTGTCCTCAAATATAAGTTTGTCGACTACCATTACTTACTAAGGTTTCTATGACTATATGTAGATTGACTATTGACTCTATAGGTATCACTATTAATACAGTCAAGTAGTAACACAAATATTAATATGAATATTTGTGGCTACATTAGTCGAAAAACCATTACAAAGTGTCATTATTTTATTTTTATTTTATTTTATTGAAATGTACAAAACAGGTTACAAACAATATTTTAAAACAAAATGGTTTATATCTTTCATTACAAGTTTACAACCCTAAGTGTGTACATTTCAATTTTAAGCTTTTTTTAAAAGTCCCTAACTCGAAAAGTACATAAGTTAGAATAGCGAAAGCTACAAAATCCGATTCCTTGTCTGACAGTTTCTTTTTACAAGTGCAATTAGAGTGACAAAACTCTTTAAGAACAAATACCCATTACTCAATTACTATGCAAGAAAATGATTTTTCGATTTAATTGAGTTAGGTAATAACCCTGCGAGTATCATCCGCTGTATCCTGGATCCAAGATGGCCACCCGGATATAAACCGTTCTTGTTGCGACACTGAAGTTTCGCGTAATCAGTCAGGTATCAAACGACTCCCGGGAGTCGCATAACAATGGAATTTCTATTGTGTCTCGTTCACACATACTTGACGAGTTAAAGACAGTAAATATTATGTAGTTCAAGCGTTTGTTTTACAAAGTGTTTACTTTGCAGTGTAGACGTAGAAAGAACAAGGAGTAGGTAACAAAGAAGAGTTACATTCCAGCCATTACTAAAAACACTGATATAGGTGTCCTGAAAATCTTGTCTAGTGTGAGAGACACTTTTCTTATTTAATGTAGTGTAAAAATGTTAATTATGCTTTTTTTATCCTTACTTACGTTTTTAACTGTGTCTCCATCGAGATGAATGTCAAATACGCCCCTAATCCCGGTGTGTTTGAATAATCAACAATTTTTTGACGTATTACCAAGTACTCAAATATCTGAGCACCTAACATATTTTTTAAATAAAAAATACCTTAAAACAGCCTCATGAGATATTAGAGTACTAAGCGACGCTTTTTAATACAGTGCAAGTAAATGAAATACTAACTTAAAAAAAAGCTTTTTTTTTAATTGTCATCGCAGGCGTCCGCTATCTCAATTCCACACACGCCAATTCAAAATTTTACCCAGTAAAATCTTTTTTACCTCCATAAACTAGTTGTGTCGTCAGAAAAGATCGCGAGCCTTTTTTTGAGTTCTTTTTTTTCCTCTTTGGAGAACGCTACGCCACATGCGGAGGTCGTCTCTTTGTTGCCAATATATTTCTGTTTTGCCTCCCTGATATTCGGTTGTTTTCGTATTGAATAATGCTGTCAGGAAATTGTAAAGACGAGGAGGTTTTTGTTTCCGACCTCTTTTGTTTTATCATGTTGGTACGCCTCTTTTAATTCAAACTGGATGTGGGTTGATCCATTTTTGTTGTGCATCCCGTTTTGTAGTTTCGAATTATGAAGGTTTACGTGCAGTTTGGGTTCTGAGTACCCTTACAACCATAGTTTCAAAAGAGTGCTACGCTGCTTTACCGTTCTGGCTGTTGGGATATCAATTGAAATTCATTTTCTACCTGAAACACCATAAAATATTAAGACAATTTTTTTGGCGACTCTATGCTACTATTTTTCACTGTAATTACGAACTAATATTAGATTTTAATATTTGGTCAGCCTTATGTTCAAAATAAGATTTACCTACATACATTCTGATTTCAAACAAGCGTAAAAATAAATGTGCTTACGTGTTGGTATATATAATAGTAGAGCCTTGATTTTATAGAGCAAAAACAACACAAGTATTTTGTTTTCTATCGGCACCACAATATTCCACAATTGATCCACATTGAAAATAATCATACCGAGTTATTTGCTATCAACAATATTATTATGAAAGCCAGGGCTTTCCAAAAACGGAGTTTGCTCCTGTTGTTTTGTTAAAAAATCTGCTTTATTCTGTAGAGCTTAAAGTTGATACTCAGTTGTTGAGATTTTGTTGAGGTAAGTTTGCCGATTGTTAAGAATCGATGGAGTATAATGGCAAGAGAGCGGAAACGACATTTCGAATGAGTATCGGATGTTAATATCGCCCCGATATGCGTAATACAAAGGCTTTTTCGTGGAAATCACGAATATTTGAGATTTAAGTACCATTAGCTACGTAGAGCGGTTTGGTTATGATATTTGTAAAAATAGATTAAATACTTACGCCCAACCGTGCCCATGGCTTACAACTTGAAGTAAGTATAAGCAATATCTGCTCAATCCCATTGCATGGCGCCTATTGATTGTGTGTTAAACTTACGAACCTAGGGTCGTTTGTCAACTCTAGTCTACGTAGGCACGTTGCGTATACAAGAGTTCCCAGTGTTAGATAAAGTTAGATAAAGTCCGCAATTAATAAGCCATTGAACAGTTTACTAAAGTAATCCTCTTACCGTAAACTTTATTTTTCCCTGCGTTGCTTATAATTCACAAATTTATCCCTTTATCGCGAGGCAAAAAACAATAAATTGACGTCGTTTTGCTGCGCTGCAGTGCAATCATGCAACCGCCCCTTGACGCGAGAGTTATTGCCGGGAGCCTATTCTGGACTCAAGAGATAGTTTAACGACAGCTAATTCAGATTTAAATCTTTAAACGAATGGATATATTAAAACTCTTTGGACATTTTCAAGGGAAGAGTGAATGTGCTGTCGTTAGTTAATATCTTGGCTGCATTGTTACATACCATTAGATGAGATTGCGGCCAAATGTCTATTAAATCAAATCAAATCAAATAATTTATTTGCTAAGAATACAGTATACAAAAGTTTGATCTAAAAATTTATGGCAGTGCGTGTATTCCGCCTGCACGCAGGTATGCAAACATTAACATTAATTATTATTTCAATACTAATGTCAAATACAATATCATAATATTATTACAATACTAATTCCAATCAAAGTAATGTTTAAGGCTAAAGTATCTGTTCTTCGAAACTAAGCTTTAAAAAGATTAAAAATTAATAAAACTTGATAAATTTCAACTAAAGTAACCCTACTATATACTAAAAAGCATTTTATCGTAATTGTTACGAAGCATTTTCACTTTATTCATGTTTTTTTTATAGAAATAACATTAGCCGCTACAATATTATAAGCCAGTGATTCCGCTAACGCAGCCGAGCCGCCAAAGGATAAATCATTCAGTGCCACAATTATATTATTTCATATTCCATTCAACATGCAAACACGGTTTGCCGTAATGCCCAACATTCGCGTCGTAACAAAGAACAGAGAATGAACTCTAATGTCCTAATTATGCGGGGAAACTAAATTCTAACAGTTTTGAAACTGTAATTAGCTTACAACTGCGAGTTCGAATGTCTCTACTTTCTGAAATTGGGTGTTCAAATTTTTACATAACGTCACCAGGCTATTTGAAACTATTAAGCAATTTAGGTTAAGCATTGAAGTTTTCAATTAAACAACGCAAAATGTTCAATTATAAAACCATCTTGCTCATTATTTCGGTGGGTTTCATGTATGGCTTTTAAGGAGCAGTTGAAGGTGTTAGAGGTTTACACCTCGATGTGTCGAAAAGCATTTGTTATGTACACAACATTGCTCCTTTTCTGTCCCTCTCTCTCTTCAATAGGAGGTAGAGTGAACTCAAGGATGGATAGAGAAAGAGAGGGAAGAACCTTTCTTTCTCTCTCTCTGTCTTACTCTGATCATATCTGATCGCTGTCTGATCATGATCATACTATGAAAATTAAAGTGCCATAACCTTCTTACTTCTCTGATATCTGTTGACATTGGCAATGACAAATTTTCTTTCTCTATGATTTAAGGTATTCAAAGCATTTTAAATATCGCACCAGATGGCATT
The DNA here is from genome assembly GCA_963584085.1 of Pyrausta aurata. Lineage (NCBI taxonomy): Eukaryota > Metazoa > Arthropoda > Insecta > Lepidoptera > Crambidae > Pyrausta > Pyrausta aurata. The sequence continues at coordinate 10,228,434 of OY757271.1, read as the reverse complement.
AAGGAGTCTATAGGGTCATTGTTTATTATTTACGTTAGTTACTTAATATGTTATGAAAAACAGATAGCCGCTGATAATCTGTATTCCAAAAGGTGCGCAATCTCTTGATGATAAAAAATATCAAATGAAAAGAAAACTGCTAACAGTTATCGAGAGAACTCGCACGACTCCAAGAGTACACCTCGAGTTTATTGCAAAACCTGCAACTACCGGCAATTAAGTGTTGAAACTCAATTATGGCAACAACTTTGAAGAAAATGCTCGGTCTCATTCGCGCTTGGAGCGGCCCGTAAAGTGAGTGTAATGAAGGAAAAATACTAACTTTACCAACTTAAACCGCGCCGGTGATTTAAGGCCTTAATAAGTTGGCGAATTAACGGCTAATGCCTTCCTAGGGGTTACTCTAATGTTTCAATACTCCTTTTTGTAGGCTGATTTACTGATCAACATCGTTTTATAGCAAAATATTTTCCATCTTACCACAAAATAAACATTAATTGTTGAAATAATATCATTATTTAAAATTTCTAAGTATTTTTTAACTTGCGTTTGTGTTGTCGCCTCTCTGTTAGAATGGTAGGTACTATCGACGTCATTGCCACCTTACCACATTAAGGTCCAAAATAGCTAGCTCATTGCGCCGAGTGTGCAAGTGATTCTCATTAAAAAGGAGTTAGGTGGCAAAGACATATATTCGTTCGATTCACTAACACCATCAACAAGATTCCCTTAACCTCCAACCTACCGTAACCTCGCTTATTCATCTGTGCACTTTGTCGCGAGTGCACACATCGTTCAACAGTGCACAGCGCACTGTTTGCGCACCACTCGCCGCAGTGTTTGCGACGCAATCGTGTCGCAATTTGTTGTCTTGTAGACTATGGGTTAAATCGGGCTACGATTGCGTTGGACGACTCAAAAGTGCGGTTGTAAAATGTATTGGTTTTGTTCAGTGCAGTTTTGATATAAATATTGAACTTATTTTTTTACAGTTGTGTATTTTTTGTTACAAGTGTTAGACGTCTTCTGCTTACGATTGGTACGTTTAGCTTATATTACAACAAATAAAGCCTACATATTGTTTAATAGTTTAGGTAATCTTAATTTTAAGGTGGGTGGCTCGTAACCAATGTTAAAAGGTGTAATGTAACATTCGCATCGAGCATGTTAAGCTGTATTCTAAAATCGGCATCATGCTCATCAAAACTCTGTACAAAACCGCGTAACAGTCAAAGGATTCGCCAAAAAACCGACGATCACCGAGCGGCTCGTTGCTCGCTGGTTTCTTCGTAACTCGACGTACTGACTGCACGAATGCTCGCTGTGTAATTTGTTACACTACACCTCGTAACTTTGATCAGGACCCACCTTTAGATGTCCTACTATGGACTTATTAACAACAAATAATGATATGTGATTGGTCTCGCATGATCTAATTTGCTAAGGGACCGTAATCCCTGTCGTGTTTTTGTTGTAAAATACAATAACGCTGTTAGTTCACTGCCGCATTCGCATGCAGAATATGACATTTGAATGCGGCATAAGGCTATGCTATATCTCGCCCTTACATAGCTAGATGTGAGTGTTGCATCCTTGGTATCATTGCTCAGCCTCATCGCTGCCGCATGCGAATGCACCGGTGTACTAACGTCGTAAAAGGACGTGTCTTTATTGTAAAAGGGTTAAATTACCTTTTTTATTAGAACCTTAGATTCTCGTCACGCGACACATCCTAAGAGCAATGTACATCGCAATAAATAAATGATCGGGACTCTCCTCAGTCCCAGCGCACTCGTAAATACACATCGGGTCCCGAAGAAACGCGAAAGTTGTTGTTTACGAGCCGAGTGATATATCGCACGTGAATTAGCTAAAACTTATGATTCTGAGTTAGTCAGAAAGTTCCACTGTTTGAGGTTGTTGACCTCTACAATTGAGAAGACATGTAAAAATAAAATAGTCAATATTTAATTACGCGATATTTTGGTGCCAATACCAATTTAGGCTGAGACTCACGGCGTTTCACTATGTCCTAGAACTTACTATTTACCAGAACTTTCTGGTTAGCGTTATATTATGACAAAATAACGTTGCAATTTTCTGATTATTAGTTGGTTAGTGCTAATTTAAAACACTTTAATTGGCCCATATAATTGTGTGAGTTGTAGGTCATAGATCTCAATATTTATCAGCACTGTCTAAATAAAATAGCCACTACATTTTTACGTGTAAGACGATATCTTTAACTCAAAGTATTGACTGTCAATATTAATACAATACATACACGAATGGCTCAAACCAAGTTGCGGGGAACCTTTTAGTAAGTAATATAAAATACAACTAATTTTAAACACGTCGCCAGTATTACAGGTAACATCTTCTTTCCAGCTGAACTTAAAAATGAACTCAAACATTTTAGTCTCCAATTTCGCCCCTAAAAATTTCCAGCCCGTTTAAAATGTAAATATTTTGTGGAATATGGAGCTGAGTTGCTAGGCCATCACTTAGGAATCTGCTTGAAAATATCACAAAATTGGACTTAAGCTTGCGTTTCATGTCCCTGGAGGGTTGCCAGACGAATCTTTATACCAATGGATGGTACTGACGCGTCTAATATGTAATAATAGCTTATTTCTGCTTCTGATTTGGTTAAAAAGTAAAAATGTATACTTTTGGTGTTTGGTCTGTTAACGGTAATCGTAAAATATCATGATTTGTCAAACAAAAAGAAGTAAGATGATACTATTTATAAGACTTATTAAATTGCAATAACATAAATTATCTATAGCACTATTCAATAAATCAATCAAGCCTTTGCGTCTTTTTTAGTCACATTGTAAACAAAGAAATTTCTATAACAATCGAAACAGGCTCTATCAATTTCGATTTGAAGACCGGACGTTATAATCTTACCTGTTGATGTATCAATACCGGCATAAATTAGTCGTAATCGTATACAAATCCGGGTGACATGTAAACCTTAAATCATTAATCTATTGTTGATCCCCACAACAAAGACAATATCCTCAAACAAGGTCACCGAAGTGGAAAGGCGACGAGCTAACCCAAATGATCCAGTGAACCCGATAACCAGAGCTAGACAGGGGTTTAGGCGATTGTCGTCAGTTTTTGTAGAAACGTTTTTTTATTAATGAATATAAATAAATATTGCAGAGAAATCACATAGGTATATTGCTCTGATCCCGAAGTAAATACCAAAAACCCAGCGTACTTAGCCACTACACCACGGAGGTCGTCTAAATTAGTCGAAAAACGTTGTAAGGTAATAACGACTGTGAAATATGAACAGATTGTTTTTTTTAATTGGTAACTTGTGAATATTGTCAATTCTTCTAAGTAAGCAAAATTAAAGGAGTATTCATAGTTAAATTCATTTAGCTAAGCAAAAGCATTATTTTTGATCTTAAGAACTAAACTAAAATAAAAATGCAGTATTAATAAGGAAATAATAACATGCTAGCGTTAGTGATGCAACATAGAGGTACAATAGTAAATAGATTTGAAGAGTACGATTGTACGTTAAGTACCTAAGCTTGTTTTATAGTATTAAAGAGTTCCAAAATTATAAGACCAAATTATTAATTATTTACTAATTATTTGTCAATGTTTCCACGTCTGCTTGCAGGCTGAATATGTATATTTTGTTTGCACTCAAAGATCTTATTTTATGTATGCATTTTCGCAAATAAACTTTCTGATTTCTGATATCGAGTGTAAGAATAATGCGCAACTAAATAGCAACTATTATAGAACATAAAATTCGCTAGAGATAATTGCTTTGGTATAGACCATATTTAAAGCCCTGGTTTTGATTTGGTCGGAAGAGTGTTCGAAGGTTCATATTAAGACGGATAAGGTGTTACTGGACAAACTTAACTGGGTAAACACAGTTTAACGACTAGTTAAGGCATTGAACTGTGGTAAAGGAATGGTTAATTGATCAATTGAGGGGAAGATAACACCATTATTGGTTTGTGTTGATTAGTACCTACCTATTAGAAATTTAAAAGAAATAGTATTTTATTAACTTTATTGATTTAATTTTGTCCATTACATAGCAAGATATCGAAAGAAACCTGAGATAGGCCTTTATGTTTATAATCATTCTCAGTGCAATATCTTCTCTTCCACATAGTCTCTCTGAGTAGCACTCGTCACTGAATCATATAATGTACTTATATGGACATTGATCAGACTTAGTACCCGAAATAAATAAATCTTATACCACAAAAATAAATTTAAAAATTGTTGCCAGACGCATACATAGAAGAAAGAAGAAAATAAATTTATTCGACCTAAATTAACAAATGAGTTAACATTGAGAGATTAATTAAGATTAAGTACAGATTCCACGAGTAATTCATTAAAAATAGGTTAGTAGGCTTAAGTCGAAAAGGCACTCGCTCAGCATTGGCCGTGGCAGTAGCAGAACGCATACCACGACGCTGATTTTCAGCGAGTGCCTTTTTTTACATACATAGCAACTGCGGGGCTTATATGCTTCTATTGCCTTTCCTTTTACCTACCGGTAGCCTATTTTAAACAGAATTAATTCGTGCCCCAGGCGAAACATCGGCCAATCTTCGGTGCCCTGTGTTTTTCTTTTGATGTGTCGTAAATGTTTTATTGGAAGTCGAGTTTGGAAATCATTTTTCCATTCCTCGTTTGATTCGGTACCGATTGTATTTGTCTTTACTTTGCATGTTTCTACAGTATAAGTAGGTAAGTACTTTTCTGATGTATTTTCTTTTATGAAAGATATACAAGACAAGCCTCTTATGGGTCCATTATTTTGTTATAAGATATGTTATTAGATCTTTATTATGAATCAACTAAAAGTATGGTTGTTATTTATTCTAGTAGAAAAAATATTTTGTTTTTTTTTCTTCATCTTATCACCATCGTATTCTACACTGCGTTTTTTTAAATCTAATTATTATAAAGTCACTAATATTATTAATAATTTGTCCACATCATCTATAGCCATTCATCTCACGAGCACACATTTTCATGTGATCAAACCTTTTTCAGCGTTAACCAATCAAGCAACCGTCTCTAGAATCTATACTAATATTATAAAGCTGAAGAGTTTGTTTGTTTGTTTGTTTGAACGCGCTAATCACCGAAGCTACTGGTTCGAATTGAATAATTCTTTTTGTGTTGGATAGTCCAGTTATCGAGGAAAGCTATAGGCTATATAACATCACGCTACGACCAATAGGAGCAAAGATATAGTGGTAAACTAGCGGCCCGCCAGCGACTTCGTACGCGCGCAATAGTTTTACTCCGTTCCCATAGATCGTAGTGAAAATATTTATAAGCTGATACGCATTTAACTATTTCCACAGCCTTCCCCGATAAATTAGCAATCTAACAATGTATGTAAAAAAAATATAACCGGACCAATAGTTCCTGTGATTATCGCGTTCAAACAAACAAACTAAAAGAACATCCAGTTTTTAAATATATGCTAAATGTTATATTTTATGTACACACAACACGTAGCCCGGTCTTTAATCTGGTCAAACTTACACGGGGATAATATCGTTTTATTTTACAACGAAATGGAAATACTTACTACGCCTATCGTCAATCGTACATTTCTTTCGAGTGCTAATAAAAAGACCAGGCTATACTCTGTGCGCTTACACAGCATCATGCCACATACAGACTGTGGAAGAAGCATATTCCCTCAAGTCTTCTCCCGCTATCTTAAGAGTTTGAACTTGAGCTTTGTTTATGGTCATAGCGAATACTCTACTTTCTTCAATTCAAATCGTAAATTCGAAGGGACAATTCTATGTAGGGATCTACGCCATCATCATCATCAACACCCAAAAGCTGTCCACTGCTAAACATAGGCCCCCACGAAAAGTTTGCAGACAAGTTCCAGATTGGACACCCTTCGACCACAGAACCAGCGTAGAATGTCCACCGACAATATGAACAAACGATTTGCAATCTACACTTGACACATACCGCTTGATACCTACCCTGCTTATACACAAAAAAATATTATTTAATGTTCTAAGGAATAAAATCTCTTCTCAAGCATTTTCACGAGAGCAACATCAATAACAAACACGTGTCAAAACATTGTGTCTCAGACATGTCAAATGATTGTCAAAACAGATTTAAGAAATATTTATATCATGAGCACTAAAGAGTATTAATATCAAATTTTAAGCAAATTACCCCCAGAATAACTTTGTAACCCTTTTTACCCCCTTATGAGATGAATTTCAATAAAATACAAAATAAGTCTTTCGTCAATTCTGTAAAAGAATGTGTATGCAAAATTTGAAGTAGATTGGAACAAGGAATCTGGTTGTCCCATACAAACTTTGCACCACTTTTTGACCCCCTTAGGAGTGGAATTTCTGAAAATCCTTTCTTATCGGATCCCTTCGTCATACAAAGAACACACCCTCCCAGTTTCAGGTCTCTACGATCAGCGGTTTAGGCTGTGCGTTGATCCATCAGTCAGTCAGTCAGTCAGTCAATCAATAAGTCAGTAGTTCAGGACAAAGCATTTTATAGGTATAGATGTGTAAAAAACGGGAGAAAGAAGTTACTATTCCACGCGGACGAAGTCGCGGGCAAAAGCTAGTTTACGCTAAAAGTGTCAATGTGTTTTTTTAGACATAAGTATTAATAACGGACACTCGTGATATAAATGGTATATATTAAGATAAATAATAACATGCAACCAATCCGCCGATACAATTTCTTAGGTCTCGAGAGGCGATCAATCTCCCGAAACGAATCAATCTCTCGTTGGGAATTATCTCGTTAATTGATGTGTTTCTTTTAAGGCTTTTGTTTATGTAACCTTTAGATGAACAGGCTGTACTCTTTTAAATAACCACATAAAACTCAAATATAAAGATCCAAATCAAAAACTAAAACACAAGACTTAGGTTCTAGAAAAAATATGTGTTTTAAACTCCAAAAGACTGTAGCATCTTGCTTATATTTTTTGTTTTTTTATTTATTTTCAATTGCGAATAGGCTGTTCACTCACATCATATCATATGTATGATCAATCTTGAGCTGCATGATTAACTTTTTATGGGATAAGATTATGGCCCTAAAATTTGGCTATTTGTCTTATTCAAGTTATCAATCTATACTAATATTATAAAGCTGAAGAGTTTGTTTGTTTGTTTGTTTGTTTGTTTGAACGCGCTAATCTCCGAAACTACTGGTTCGAATTGAATAATTCTTTTTGTGTTGGATAGTCCAGTTATCGAGGAAGGCTATAGGCCATATAACATCACGCTACGACCAATAGGAGCAAAGATATAGTGGTAAATGTGTAAAAAACGGGAGAAATAAGTCACTATTCCACGCGGACGAAGTCGCGGGCAAAAGCTAGTTCTTCATAATTTAAACTTTCCGTTATTACAAAATGTCGCTTCCGACTTCAAAAGGGTTAAAAGATGTAAGTCTTTTAAAACGTTGAACAAGGATTAAAAAAGGTACAGTATTGAACTTAGTTTGGATCAATTAAGTGAACAAATTATGAAAATTCCCGTAAAGAAAATAAAGAGAGGGCTTTTAATGATTTTGAACCGATTAACGAACGGTCCTCAAGTTGTTAGAAATAGAGATGCTGACGATTTTGACAGATTTATTAATAATACTTTGAGTTCGTGACAATTTTGAAGAACATTTGAATAAGCAATGTGATTTTATTTTAATATGTTGGTTTGATTTCTGTTTATAGGAACGATTGAGATCCAACTTATATACATATTTTGACTTTTAGGACATATTATATAATTCTCATCCACACAATTTCTTATCTGATTCTACAAGTTTTGAATATCGATATTATGTCGATACAAAGATAAGCCTCATTTACAGCACTATTCCTAAAGCAAAAGAATAAGTAATTACTGGAGTTCGGAGTTACATCATTTACATAACGAATTTGCGAATTGAAAATTTTGTTACGTTCAGCTAATTCTCGTAGCGATTTTCAGTATTCTACTCCCGAGTTATGTAAAGACATTAATTTGGTAATTCATGCCTTGATTTTGAAAGAAATTTTAATGTATTCGCAATAATTTTGAATTAAATAATTTAAAATTCACGCAGACATCAAAACGTGAAACGCGGACAACGGTGGGGGATGGGAGGCCTTTGTATATATGTAGGTATATCAGTCGACGACCTTTGGCTGATAATGATTATGTTGAAATTGACAACGATATTCATGAGAAGTTTATTTTTTCATTTTACTAGCTACCCGTTCCGGGCCCTATTTTTGAACCACTCGCTTCAAGATAGCGAGTGATATTCAATGATTAATGTCGAATTTTGGAATGAAAACCATTTGTTATCTACTTTTTGTGTAGATGGATGGGATTTGAAAAATCATTGCTAAAAATTTTTTGAACACTCACGTCCTCATTTCGCGTTTCGAACGAAACTCACACGCCATATCCAAGCGAGTGATTAAAAAATAGGGCCCTAGGATTCATATGTGACAATAACTTAGCCTAAATTATTCTAATAAACAGAAGAAGTAACAAAGAAACATTTTGTTGTTACGAATTTAATAGTTCCGTTAAAATTGTTGCGTACCTGTGCAAGTTTACAGCAATTATTTTGATATTTTTGTTCATAAAACTACACTTGAACGTTACAAAAGCATAGCACACAAACAAGTAAGTTCAGAACAAAAAGTGCAGCCAATACTTTTAAAGAAGTTTCCAAGAAAAGAGCTCGAAAGGCAAATAAGAGAAGCTTTCCTTACTTTTGCGTCTACGCCAATTTTTAAAGAATTCAGAAATCTCCAAGTTATATTGAATAACTGACCTGTTTAAGAGTTTAGTTAATTTTTTTAAGTACTATCATAAATTGTTATAAAAACTATAATTTATACTTTAGCTTTCGTAAGTACACTACCAGTATTATGTGGTCGATTTATTATAGGCATAACTAAATTCGAATTGAAAATGCGAGAGTAAATTGGAATCCATTATTTTTGCGATTTATTATTCAAATTGACAAAAATTGTAAATCAATCGACTGTCTCGAAATAATTATCTTTTTTTTGTATAAGCATAAAATGAAAATTCAATAGGTTGTAATATTTCAATATACTAATTGAAACGACTTTGTATAGTCCCCCTTCTGTAAAGTCATCCCTTTCTCTCCCAATATCGTTGTCGCTCATACTAGTATGTATGAGCGACAAAAATGGCTAGATTTGAAAATACATCTGTATATTTTCAAGTTACATAGTTAGAACTCTGATCATAACTCTTTATGAAATATCACAAACGCACCGACAGACGATCATTCATTTTAATTAACATTTATCATGGAGCACCATGATATTGGCAGAGTTTAAGCTCTGCAATCAATCATTTCAGTCGATAAATGCAATAATTATTATTTAGTTAAAGGCAAAACCGTGAGTTATAAATAGGAGATTAGTAAGACAACAACTCCTTGTTTTAATCTGAATGAAACAATAGTACATAGTCTAACTGCCACTGAGCTATAGTGCGATTCCTCCAATTTACAAAAGTGCAAATCAGTAAAAAACAGTAAAAAAGTTAACCCCTTATTCATAATAACTCAAACGGTCTGGTTGTGCGTGGTTTATAGTGGTATGTTTTACTAGCGACATCTGCCATCCACGGCACGCACTACGGGCACTGCCTTATCATTCAGCTAGTGTCCCTTAGAAAACATAGAGGGCGCTATTGCAAAACATTCGAAAATAGTACTAAAACAAATTCTTCGTCTTTTCAAATTTTAATTGTCATCTTGTCACCTTTGGAGAAAAACGCTTGGAAATTTTCTCCTTATAATACGTACAACTGATTTGCTGCACCAGACATTATTCGACCCTAATCAGTTCACCGCGCAGTTCATCATCACCGGAGTTTTGGTAAGTGCCCACCTTAGTGTGTTTTTAATTTGTTGTTTTGTAGAACATATTACTGTAGACCGCCGCACCTGTACCGCCCCCTCGCTAAGGAAGCACTCCAATTTTCCTTTCGTCACCAACGAGAATCTATTTCTCCTTCTCCTGAAGGTGTGGTCCTTACAAGCCACACCATTTCCTTTTGGTCCTTCGAGCCGGATTCTTATCAGTATTTTTCACCCGTGTAATTTTTATATATTTTTCGTTTCTCTTCCCCACCATATTTATTCGCCCCGCTTTTTTCATTTTGAACAATAAATATGGATACTAATAAATTGACCCTACTTCTGTCTAAAAGGGAAGCTATTTTCCAAAGACTAAGTAAGTTAAACGACCAGTCTAAAAAGGTAAATGTTTCAGCAGACGTTGAGCTTCGTTCAACCGAAAGTTTCATGGCTGATTCAGAAACTATCAGTGAAATGCGGGAGGAATTTTCAGCTCTGGTTGATCAAATAAACCAGATGAATTTAACGCACGTAGAAAATTATGTACCTGATTTTCAATGCTTGACGGATTTTGATGAAATGTATAGCAGGATTAAACGCATCAGAAATAAAATTGATAAAGCTGCCATGTCACCGTCAGCGTCAGTGTATAAAACACCTCAGCATATTGTAAAATTGCCACACCATTTCCTTTTGGTCCTTCGAGCCGGAAAGTTAAAGTAAAGTAAAAAAGTTTAACGACAGGTCGTTTAAAGGTGCTTGTCGGTGTTTTTACTAATGCCACCAATTGAAATCCCAAGTTTCGATGGTAAGACTGATAACTGGCCTACTTTTTACGAGTCTTTCAAAACTAATATTCACCTTAATCCACAACTGTGTGATTCGCAGAGAATTCAATATTTGATTGGAAAATTGTCTCATGATGCCTTAAAAGTTGTAGCGGGAATAATTCCAACAGGCGAGACTTATAAAATTATTTGGGATAGTTTAGTCAAAAAATACCAAGACAAGCGTGCACTAGGTACGTTTTATTTAAATAATATCTTTGATTCCAAGAAATGTGATCACTCCTCAGCGTCACTAGGCACATTTATTGAAAGATTTTCTGCCTCAATTGCTGCTCTAAAGCAACTTAATATCCCAGATCTCGCTGATTTCATATTTTTGTATTTCGCTCTTAAACGGGTAGATGTACATAGTGCACAATCCTTCGAATTGTCTGTTCGTAACACCTTTAATGTTGTCCCTTCTTGCAAAGAATTTATTTCGTTTATTCAAGATCAAGTAAAAATATTAGATCTCACCAATAACAATTATTCGTCACCTCAGAACAGACAGTCAACGTCAAATAATAATCCCCGTAAATATGATAATCGCAATTCGCGCACATTTCTTACTCAAAACAATGCTAATAAGTCAGCATCACCTTGTTTAATGTGCAATAATAATGAGCACACAATATTTAATTGCACCACGTTTAAAAATCTCCCTTCGCCCCAAGCGCGCTATGAATTTATTAAATCAAAAAACGCCTGTGTTAATTGCTTGAGTTCCACGCATTTACTTTCAAATTGTAATTCGCGTCACGTGTGTAATCATTGCCAAAAACAACACCATACACTATTACATTTCAAAAAAAATATTGTATCAAATAATATTTCACTTCGCAACTTACCCCAAAGAGAATCTTATTCTCATGAAAACAAGGTCGCTTTTCCATCGACCACTACACCCGCTCCGGTTGTAATGCACCCCGTTCACGAGTCGATCCCGCGCACGTCGGCCGCGGCCGCCCCCGCCCCCGCCCCACCTGTGGCCGGAGACTCTAATGTTTCGCCCGCTACTATGATTTCACGTAATACTTCCCGTACTACGATACTTTTGTCGACCGCGCAAGTTTATGCAATTAACAATAATAATGATCGCAAGGTTATTCGTGTTTTGTTAGACAATGGGTCACAAAATAATTTAATTACTAAACAGTGCTGCGATTTATTGAATTTGCCTGTAATACCGCTTTATAATTCGTCTCTCAAAGGAGTCGGTATGTCGGCTCGTCCTATACTGGGTTATATTTGTATGACAATTGAGTCTCGTGTTTCAGCGCACAAATACAACATTCAAGCGTTAGTTGTAGATTGTATTACAGACAAATTACCTTCCGTAGAAATTAATAGTCGTGATTTTGATTTCCTTCAGAAGGTACCTTTAGCGGACCTGACATGGAATATTCCTGGAAATATTGACATGGTCATTGGTGCTCAATTGTTTCCATACATCTACTTAGGTGATCGTTACAATTCTGGCACTGCAGTCCCACCAGCTTTTTTGACTACCTTTGGATATATTCTCATGGGTGATGTTCCTTCGTCAATTGTTGATTTTGACCAATCCGCTGCCTTTCACGCAGTCACATTGACTGGGTTAGAGTCTTGTCTTCATAAATTTTGGGAATTAGAGGAAATTCCGACAAAACATTTTGTTTCACCTGACGAAGCCGATTGTGAAAACCAGTTTACTAATTCAGTAACTCGTGATAGTTCCGGTCGTTACGAAGTGGCTCTTCCTTTCTGTAAGAGTCCTGAGGATTTGGGCAATTCTCGTGCAGTTGCGCACCGTCGATTTCTTGCTCTCGAACGTAAGCTTAATCACAGCCCCCAAGTTCGTGAAGATTATAACAAAGTCATCGCTGACTATATTGATAATGGCTATTTATCGGAAGTTCAATCTTCAGAAAATGTTGATGAAGGTTACTTCATACCGCACCACGCTGTTATCAAACAAGATAGAGCAACCACCAAATTAAGGGTCGTCCTTGATGCCAGTGCTAAAACGCACTCTGGTTTGTCTTTGAATGACATTCTGCACACAGGTCCTAACCTGCAGGCAGACCTTTTTCTCCTTTTATTGGACTTTCGTTTGTATCCAGTTGCTCTGACTGCAGATATCAAACAAATGTATTTGCAAGTTAGTGTACCGGAATGTCACCGCAAATATTTGAAAATTTTATTTCGTTTCAACGAAAATGAAAAAATACGCACCTTTCAGTTCACTCGTGTTCCTTTCGGACTGAAATCCAGTCCCTTCGTTGCAATGCGTACTGTACGCCAGTTAGCCAGTGACGAAGCACACTTTTTCCCGGATGCTGCCAAAATAGCTTGCTCGAATTTGTATATGGATGACCTAGTAACATCGGTCCCTGATGACGAAAGCGCTATCAAGCTGTCTCAGCAGATTATTGACATGTTCAAGCGTGGTAGCTTTGACATGGTGAAATGGGCAAGTAACTCCCCTAAGGTTCTTGATAGCATACCTGCCTCTCATCGGGCTTCAATCAACTTTTCTGAGAGTGGGAGCGCTGATATCAAGATTTTAGGTCTCTCGTGGCGCTCTGATGAAGACATATTTTTGTTTACTACTTCTATTGTAGAAGGTAAATGTACAAAACGCACCATACTGTCCTTCGTGGCACGACTCTTTGATGTTCTTGGCTTTGTGTCACCTATAATAGTGTTTGCCAAGTTACTTATAAAGGATCTTTGGACTAGTAAAGTCGATTGGGACGATGAGCCCTCTGAAGTCATTATTAAGGATTTTTCAACGCTTGTACAAGAGCTGCCTCTTCTTTCTAAAATAAAAATCCCACGTCACATAGGTGTTTTCAAGTCCTCCACAGTAAATTTGGTTGCTTTTTGTGACGCAAGTCTTAAAGCTTATGGATGTGTGATATATTTTCACATAACTGACACGTTTGGAAATGTCACTGTGAGACTTCTTTGCTCCAAGTCCAAAGTTTCTCCGGTTAAAATCACCACTCTTGCCCGCCTGGAGCTATGTGCGGCTGTTTTGATGTCGCGACTTGTAAAGACTGTTGTCGACTATTACAAGGATCGCGTACCTATTGCAGGTATTTATACGTTTTCTGACTCCACCATAGCCCTTTCGTGGATTCATTCTTCACCACACAGATGGTCAATATTTGTGAGTAATCGTGTTGCACAATTTCAAGAAAATTTGGACCCATGCAACATTTTCCATGTCGTGGGAACCGACAACCCTAGCGATTGTCTTTCCAGAGGTTTGTTACCCTCTCAATTGATTGATCACAAGCTTTGGTGGAATGGTCCATCATGGATGTGCTTGCCGATTAACGAATGGCCCATGCAGCAGTTCCTTCCTTCCAAATGTGAACAACTTCCTGAGTTGAAAACTACGAGTAACACTCTGACTACAACGGTTCAAAATATTTCACCCATTCTGTATGATTGCTCCAAACGTTATTCCTCATGGAACAAACTTCTTCGCGTTGTAGTGTACGTCCTTCGCTTCACAAAAATATTGACTACCTCTGGTTGTATCACAGCATGTGATTTGAATATTGCAGAGAAATATATAATTCGTTCGATCCAGTCTGTGTATTTTCAAGCCGAAATTGATCGCTTAAAAAAGAAAGAATTGCCTTCGAAGCAATACAAACACCTATGCCCCTTCATCGACGAAGAAGGTATTCTTCGTATTGAGGGCAGATTGTCTAAATCTGACTTGCCCTTTGAATGTAAACACCCTGCCTTGTTACCTAAACGTGATCACACTATTGATCTTTTGATTGATGATTTTCACAAAACCAACCTGCATACAGGTGCTGGTTTACTCATGTCAATTATACGACAACGTTTCTGGATTCTTTCCGCCAGAAATATCATTCGTAAACGGGTTCGCATGTGCAACGTTTGTTTTCGTTTATCCCCTACTCACCCTACGCCGAAGATGGCTGATTTACCATCATATCGTATTTGTGAATCCAAAGCATTTGTTCACACCGGGGTCGACTACGCCGGTCCAATCAAAATCACTTTAGCACGTCGACGTGGACAACATGCTCAGAAAGCTTTTATTTGTTTATTTATTTGTTTGAACACTAAAGCCATTAACATACAGCTTGTTAGTGACTTATCCACCGACGCTTTTCTCGCGGCCTTCAAAAGATTTATTTCTTGTAGAGGTCCGGTGTCATGTATGTACTCGGACAACGGTACTAATTTTGTAGGCGCGAAAGCAAAACTAGATGAAATGTATAATTTATTGATCTCCCAAAATTTCCAAACTGCTATTGGCAATGAGTTAGCTCGCCATCGTACTATGTGGTTGACAATCCCACCACGTTCCCCTCATTTCGGTGGAATATGGGAATCAAATATAAAAAGTATAAAAAGGCATCTATACAGGGTGATAGGTTCACAACTTCTCACTTATGAAGAGCTTTTGACAGTATTGTCACAAATTGAGTGCCTATTAAATTCACGATCTCTTTGTTTGCTGTCATCCGACCCCTATCCTGAAACATTGACACCTGCTCATTTTTTAATGTCTACACCACTTCAATATCTACCTATGTCAGACTTTTCTGAACGCTTATCTCTGACTGATCGCAAAAAGATGCTTGACGCTTTGGTACAGTCATATTGGAAAAAATGGAGAATTGAATATTTGCATACTCTGCAAACCAGACAAAAGTGGTGTACACCTGACAATCCTGTCAAAGTTGGAACAGTAGTTTTGGTGGATCAAGACAATATCCCACCTTTACACTGGCCAATGGGCATTATTATAGAGGTTTACCCTGGCACTGATGGTGTGGTTAGGGTGGCATTAGTAAAAACACCGACAAGCACCTTTAAACGACCTGTCGTTAAACTTTACCCCATACCAACTCAATAATTCACCTTATTAGTATTATTTTTGTTTTTTTTTGTCTTGAATAATATCAAGCAATATTTAGTTTGCGCTACATCGCCCCTTAAGTTTATATTCCATTTGAATGGTTTAATTACTTTTCTTTTTCTCTACTATTGTTTCTTACTCCCTTCTTCTCCTTTTTTCTTTGTAAGTTCTTGGAACTTCCAAGGCCGGGAGTGTTATGGTTGTGCGTGGTTTATAGTGGTATGTTTTACTAGCGACATCTGCCATCCACGGCACGCACTACGGGCACTGCCTTATCATTCAGCTAGTGTCCCTTAGAAAACATAGAGGGCGCTATTGCAAAACATTCGAAAATAGTACTAAAACAAATTCTTCGTCTTTTCAAATTTTAATTGTCATCTTGTCACCTTTGGAGAAAAACGCTTGGAAATTTTCTCCTTATAATACGTACAACTGATTTGCTGCACCAGACATTATTCGACCCTAATCAGTTCACCGCGCAGTTCATCATCACCGGAGTTTTGGTAAGTGCCCACCTTAGTGTGTTTTTAATTTGTTGTTTTGTAGAACATATTACTGTAGACCGCCGCACCTGTACCGCCCCCTCGCTAAGGAAGCACTCCAATTTTCCTTTCGTCACCAACGAGAATCTATTTCTCCTTCTCCTGAAGGTGTGGTCCTTACAAGCCACACCACGGTCTTTTAAACTTATTTTAGCTATTACACTGTTTTGTCTCATTCTTTCTTGGCGCTGCCATCATTTGACAGTAAGTGACAAAACAGTGTAATAGCTAAAATAGGTTTAAGGTTTTAATCGGTGTGATTTCTCCAATTTACAAAAGTGCAAGTCAGTAAAAAACAGTAAAAAGTTACCTCCTTATTCATAATAACTCAAACGGTCTTTTAAACCTATTTTAGCTATTACACTATTTTGTCTCATTTTTTTTTAGCGCTGTCATTATTTGACAGAAAGTTACAAAGCAGTGTAATAGCTAAAATAGGTTTAAAAGACCGTTTGAGTTATTATGAATAAGGGGGTTAGCCTGTAACGTACCACTGCTGGGCAAAGGCCTTACCTCACTATGAGTTAGTTTGAGCCTTAGGTACTCCACCACGCGGGCTTAGTACGGGTTGGTGGAGGGGTGTTTGAAAGGAAAGCGGCCAACCTTGCTGTCAGAAGTCATCAAGCCGCCTTATTGGCCTGACTAGGCTTAACGTCTAATATCGACCGATATTAGCCAGGACCAACGGCTTAACGTTTCTTCTGAAGCACGTGGATTCTCGTTTTGTACGTCACTTAAATGGTGGGTATGGTCACCCATCCAAACCCGACCGCGCCATTGGTTGCTTAACTTCGATAAATACTACCCAAGTGCTGCCACTACTGCCTTGTCAAGTTAGTCGCCAGTGCAAGTCAGTATCTAAACTTAAAAGTGTAGACAAAATCACGGGCTTACTGAACAAGTTTATTATTGTGAGCCTTGAAACCTATCCTTAAATTATGGTATAAGTTATGATTAAATAACTCAATCAAAACTAACACGCAACGTCCCACTGCCCCTATAGCACGGAACCTTGTTTCTTATCGCACAATCAGTGGTCTTACTCTGGACATAAAACCCGATCCAATGATTATAGCCATCCCTGTTACTCATACCAGGCCGTGTATGCGTGTGACAAGGATGACTATTGTTATGTATACTATCATTGGATCGGGTTTTTAGTCCAGAGTAAGGCCTCAGGTCAATTCAAATATAATCCAACACTACGTAAAATTGAAATCGAGGAAACACAACAATGTTGTTCCATTCTGGACCTTGTGACTTGCACAACTATGTGAAACCTTCATTATTTTTATGTACAAGATAAACTCGAAGCTGGTTTATAGTGAGCGTTATGAGGATTACATGACGGCGAACTGAAATCTACGCTGATATTAAATTACGATTTTGTTTAAGGCGAAGTACTTAAGAGTATTACAATACAAAGAATATCTCATCAAAATAAATTATTTCTCTTTAAAAGTCATAGCGAACTGGTTTAACAATAACTTCATTTGCTATGCTTTGGTTTACTATAGAGTTAAAAATGTTATCTTCTGTCTAGAAATTACTTTTCTTGGCTTAAAACTAAAGGGGCTAAGACTTCAAAGTGCAGAAAATTTTACCTCATTTATTTT
The DNA here is from genome assembly GCA_963584085.1 of Pyrausta aurata. NCBI lineage: Eukaryota > Metazoa > Arthropoda > Insecta > Lepidoptera > Crambidae > Pyrausta > Pyrausta aurata. The sequence goes on along the minus strand of OY757271.1, from coordinate 10,210,643 downwards.
ATTTCATAAAATGTACACAACAGGTTACAGCCAAAATACAGTATAAAAATAGAAATATTGAAAACTTACGGACTAGGTTGCAGCCCATAATAGTTTCTTAATAAATTTTGATTTGTAGTTAATTTCTTTCGATAGTAGTTGGCTATACAGATAACCCCGCCTTTATAGTAACGTATAACTTTTAAGCCAGCATTGACAGTACTAAGGGCCGATTTTGGCAGAAACAGGAAGGACAGTCCCTTACAGAGGACTGTTTGTAGGATTGCGCTATTAGTCCCGATGTTCCTTTGTTTAGCCGCTGTGATTTCACTGTTATTTGTCACAGCTCCGTTATTAATAATAAAGATCCAGACTGATTTAGTCGAACACCGTGTTTCATTGTCAATGATGAGTTCCGCTTACAAATAGGAATGAAAATTCACTCAATGGTGTGTGATCTGTTTTTTTTTTTTGCTTTGTTTCTCAAAGCAGTAAAAAAACATTAATGTTACGTAAAGACTCTTAAATTTGTATGAAAAGTTTTAATCATAATAGCAAGTCTTTTTCTATTATTTGTAAAGTTGTGCGCAAAATATGTAATAGTGTCGACATGAGATTACTTTTTATAGTTTTCATTATAATATGATAATAGTCAAACATTACAATATTATAATGTTCATAATAATAGATAAGACATACTAAAACAAAATTAAAATTTTATTTAGCTAGCAAAAAGTTTCAACACAAAATGCAATCAGTTCTCCAAAACATAAAAATCTTCGCACCAAACTTTAGAGAGCATTATAAATCCAAAGAACACAAATAAGTGTGCAAACAAAGCAAAAGAATGCACAAGATTTATTCGCCAGAGTACAAAAGGAAGAAAGAAAATTATACAAGATAAACACTTTAAGAGTGGCACAGTTGCGTTTGCCAAATTTGTAAAAGCAATCCCGGACTGAGAAAGTACGAAACGATAAACATGGTTGTGCTTCCGAACTCATCTAGAGTATGAAATAATGATATTGCCTTTGGCAGTGACCAGGCAAGATGGCATCTCAGTTTAAGATGAGTATCTAGTGCTCTAAACACATTTGTGCCAGGGGACTGTAGGTGTATGTGGATGATCGCGTAGTTCTTATTTTATTTTGGTCTCAGATTCCGAGAGTCCATGCGAATGCGGGAAATATTTAAGATAGAAATGTACGAGTAAGGTTTTTTATTTGCATGAAAAATATGGTACGACTTTTACTCGCTGTTTACGTATTCAATTGATTTCTATCTGTATACTTAAAACCATTGTTAGTGAGAACAAAAAAACACTTTTAAGTTACCTTATGGAAAGTATATTGTTTGCTTCGAATCCAAAATTTTAACGAAACGAGTATCAAAAATGCATTGTACGCAAACAAAGTGCCATTACTGCACACAATCGCGATGTTGTTTGTATCCAGAACGCGTAGCCAATAAATAGCCGTAAAAGGGACAAAAATAAAAACTGAATAACAATCAGATAAATATTCGGACTCATTGAAATATTCATTCCCGTAAAATGGAATCGAATCAGTGCCGTACCTATGGACAATCAGTGTCGCCAGTAAAAAATTTACCAACCAATCAATTGGCATAAAAAGCTTGTATTCGACGCATTCAACCCATAACCGAAATCCTTTGGACATTTTTTTGCTGGGAAATTGCAACAAACTTTTCATGGAATTTACGAGACAGGAGTGATGTAACGCGCTCTATTCTATTATGTATTGATATTGATTTACTGTACGAAATTGAGTAATGTAAAATTCAGTTTTATTTCTTTTTTTTTCGACGGAACAAAAAACGGACTTTCGTTGCATGGAAATATCTTTGTCATGAAATATAATATTGTGCAATTTTTATTTTTAAGAACTAAAAGCATTGTTAAAAAGAATTTATTTTTATTCAGGCTAACAAATATGTCAAGATCTGGCTTACATTCTCTTATTCATAAAAGAATTGTATTAAAATATCAGATTTGTATTTCCAAAGAGCTTTTTTAGATCTTCCTCCTTGTAACGAAAAGGTTTTCTTTGATTTTTATTTAAAAATCTGAATTAGAGAAAATCTATTTTAAAGTAATTGCAGCCCTAGTTTGAAATTGGAGGTTTTCATTCAAATGGGCTAGGTAATCCAACCAAAAATATAACACAAAGCACTAAAACACGTAGCCAAATACCTCTCTATTTTCCATTTGAAACGGCTAATTGAAATTACTTTAATCCTACGCCTAGTTTGTTACCCACAAAGCATTCGTGCCGTGCTTGCGTTTTATAATGCAACATAAAATGCAGGAGATTAACGTTAGCAACCAAACGCACATTCGTATGGTCGGCGAATTCAATAGCCCAAATTGCGGGAGGACAGTTCGCTGTAAATGGCTAAGTCAGGGTGCGACTTAAGTTAGGACATACAGCGTTGACATCAAGTAATTTAAAAAAAAAACTGACTGAACCGCCTTCAATATCAAAATTCACTTAGGCCCAATTTCTTCATCGATACTATTCCAGCCATTCTGACATTAAATTTGGTTAAGGTAGTTTTACTTCAAAACACACACAATCGTAAATATTCAACCGCTCTGGTAACGTAACTTTCAAAATTCAAAAATTCAAAATCTTTATTTCAATTTAGGTCATGAAATGACACTTATGAACGTCAAATATAAAAATTAAAATAAATGTGCGAAACATGTCTCCTTATCTTTTGGGCCCTACCAGCGCTTCGAGACAGAACACAGACAATTAGGCAAGTGCTGAGAAGAAACGCCGGAACAAACTCAGTCACCACTAGCTGCCGTAAAATCAAAATCATCAAAGGTAAGTACATCAGTTGGTGCAGGCTGGACGGACCACACATTCGTGTCGTTTAGATAGTCTTGAACCTTATAATAGCCTTTAGACATAAGCGTGTTTTTAACGTGTTTCTTAAATTTATCAACCGGCAATTCGACAAGATTGTGTGGTATATTATTAAAGAATTTTATACAATTTCCCATGAACGAGTTACTAGTTTTAACTAATCTGAAGTTAGGAACGACAAGCTAGTGTTTATTTCTTGTGTTATATGGGTGAATGTCGCTTTTCTTCATGAAATTATCTAAATTTTTACGAACGTACATTATATTGTCAAAAATGTATTGAGAAGCCACAGTTAATATGTTGATTTTCTTAAAGACCTCTCTCAGGGAGTCACGAGGACTAAGTTTATAAATAGCACGAATGGCTCTTTTCTGCAAAATAAATATGGTTTCAATGTCTGTAGCAGAACCCCACAAGAGAAGACCGTAAGACATAATACTGTGGAAGTAACTAAAATATACAAGCCTCGCCGTTTCAACATCAGTCAGATACCTAATTTTTCTAACTGCAAAGGCAGCTGAGCTTAGCCTCCCAGTTAGGGCTTCAATATGAGGTCCCCACTGTAATTTTGAGTCAAGTGTAATGCCCAGAAATACCATTACTATTACTATCGATAAAGAAATTGGGCCTTAGGCACATTTGCGTGATCGATAGTTTACTTAACTAATGGTTCAATGTCGTTAACTACATTTACCAATGGTCATTAAAATAGACGTTCTGACATTTTACCGCTGGTAACGACATTAGTTGAGTAAACTATCGATAACGCAACTGGGCCTTAGACGATTAAAATTTCTTATTTGATTTGATTTGGTGAGATTTTTTAAGGCGGTTAATTTTTTACCAGTTTTTACTTTCTTCCTTTTTTGAAGTCGGTCAAAGTGGTTACTCAAAACTTCTCCTGGATGTAACTCAAACTTTACTGAAAACCGCATCGAAACCCATCCTCGGCTACATCATATCATTTACCACAAGGAGAGATCGTGGAGGTATTTTGCATACACATACGAGCGATTTTAGGCTTCTGGAAATAATAAAGGTTTTATGATATATGTTTGGTACATTCTTGTGTCTTAAACTGTTACAATGAATGAGTGAAGATGAGAGGCGATATTTGAAAATTATATGATTTATTTCATACTAGCTTTTTCCCACGACTTCGTTCGCGTGGACTTCTTTTACGACCTCACATTAGAAACCTCAAAAATTGTAGCCTATATGTTATTCTGATGTATAAGCTATATTGTGGTAAAGTTTCATTCAAATCCATTTAGTAGTTTTTACGTGAAAGAGTAACAAACATCCATACATCCATACATCCATACTTACAAACTTTCGCCTTTATAATAGTAGTAGGATGGTAATTGTGCTTTCAATATTTCTTTATCTAAACGAAGAGAACTTCTGCAGAAATTTGGAAAACTATCAAGATACGAGTACCTATTCATCTTGTTGATAAAAGTTCAAAATTGTTTAAGTCATCATCAAGTAGCTTAAGCATCACCAGTAACAATATTAGTACTTAGAAATCGCTATCACTTGTATACCTATCTTTAAAAAACTTGTGGTGGTGGGCAAAGTGGAAGGCAAAAGATTTAGAGGCATATCACCAAGCCGCTGGTCTGACTCTATAAAAGAAATCACGAGACTGTCGCTATTAGACAGGCTGAAGATAGAATGGCGTGGAAACACCTCGAAAGATCATCCACCGCTTACCAAGACGGGCACGACCTTCAAAAATGAAGATACGACTGAGAAGAGAGAGTGTACCTATCTTGTAATAAATGTATTCAGCATCACAGGTCATAGCTATTTCGTAGCAGCTGTAAAAAATTTATAGTATCCCTCGTAGCAACTTCGTAGTGAAATCGTAGCAGATGCAGGACTTCGTAGCTTTCTTGTAAACGCGTCATCGCTTCATCGTTGCTCTCGTAGCTACGTACTCCATATTTTGGACACTCAAAATGAAAGCAACCTACCATTTCTTATATTTTGGTCTTTGTAAACTGTGACTTTTTGAAATTTTTGGGTATTCCACTTTATCTACTTCAATTTTCTACTGAAACAGAACGGCAATTAATCCTACGAGCGTGATTCTTAAGTATTCAAAGATGTTTATTCCTCCTAGGTTTCCCCGCTCAAGGCTTCCACCATGAACCGTACCCTGACACAGGAAGACTTTAAGCTGTTGGGTACTACAGGAAATTACGCAGGGCGGGGTCCAAATCAACGTTGTCGTGATGTTTACGGTCGCATTTCTAGTGTAGCCGCCTTTTGGAACTTCTTTGTTGGTGCAAAAAGTATTTTTAGAACCGCTGGTACTAGTAATATTGCAAAGGATAAGAGTAAATGTATATTTTGTTTGGAGAATAATCCTTTGGCTTTAGACATTTGAAAGTGCTAAGCTTGGACGCTATTTATATGATTTTATTTATTTTGAATGCACAAAGCATAATATTATACATTTGGTGGACCTAGTGTCAAAAGCATTCTCTATCAGTCAACCATAAATCTGAACAAATAAAAAATACAGGCTGTGCAAATAAAGCTATATAGGCAAGAAAAAAGGATATTTAAACTAGCTTATTTATTTATTTAAAGCTTTAAAATGTTGCAGTTACGTGACATTGGTGGAACAAGTCGTACCTGTGGGAAACCTGAAATTTTAAGCAAAATTTGAATTTAAAGCGGATTTCAAAACGGGATCATTCTGTTTAGTGCAGCTTTTCAGTTCAGAGTGTAAATACAAAATTCTGCCCTAGTTTAATATACGAGCCTCTTCAAGGAGGCACGTGTAACTCTTAATCCTCTTATGTGTTCCACAATATTAACGAAGGCCCTAATTTGCTAGAAGATTAATAGATCAGTATGAAAACATACGAGTGACATCTGTTATTTAAGTTACCTAAGCACAAGATACTTAATTAATAAAATAAGTACGTGATATTGATTTCTATACATAAACAGACTGTTAGTATGGCTACATTAATGACCATTGGTTGAGGTACTTTTTAGGGTTCCGTAGCCGAATGGCAAAAAACGGAACCCTTATAGTTTCGTCAAGTCTGTCTGTCTGTCTGTCTGTCTGTCTGTCCGTCCGTATGTCACAGCCACTTTATTCTGAAACTATAAGCATCACATAGCTGAAACTTGGTAGGTAGGTGTATTTTGTTTACCGCTTTCCGATTCAGATACAAAAAGTAAGAAAAAATAATATTTAAGGGGGGCTCCCATACATGAAACTAAAACCTAAAAATTTTTTTTTACTCAAACCTATGCGTGTGGGGTGTCTATGGATAGGTCTTTTAAAATAATGTTGAGGTTTCTAAAACCATTTTTTCTGAAAGTGTAAGGTTTGAGATATAGACGCTTCCAAAGTGGTAAAATGGGCGTCCCCCCCCTCTAACTTTTGAACTAAGAAAGTGAAAATTTTGAAAAAAATATTTAATGTAGATCTCAACAAAAACTTGCAACGAAAATTGGTTTGAAGGAGATCAAACCAGTAGTTTTTGAGATATTGCACATTTTTATCAACCGCAAATATAACTTTGTCTTTCATACAAACACTATGAAAAACAAAGTTATTTTTGCTGTCGCAATATATTGTGATGTTTTCGTTAAGTGAAAGTAAGTGGACCCTGAATTCAGTTAAGGGTGGCACGGAACCCTCAGTGCGCGGGTCTGACACGCACTTAACCGGTTTTTCTTCAGATAGCACTAACTGCTTAATTTATTTTTGACATTTTGTTTTTCTTTCCATATATTGACGTTCTGTAATCTGTACCTATGACTTTTTTTATTAATTTTATTGTAATTATGTATTATTAGTAATTTATATTGTATAATTTATGCGCATGTCGATGTCAAGATATATGCTTATCGATAGATCGATTAAACATGAATGCCCATTTATAAATGTAAGAACTGAATCTGTACTGCCATGTTTATTGCAAATAATCTTATTTATCTCTCAAATAAAGATTAATCTCATATATATAGTAAAATTTCAACCGCTGGTAACGACGTTTAACCATTAGTTAACTATCGATCACGCAACTGGGCCTGAATCATACGAACCAAAGAAAAAATATTCAACAAATACCGTAATTGAACTGTTCCCTTTATACATGGTTTCCAGATGAGGTAGCTTCAAATTCAAATTCTCGACCGTTTCTCGCAAACTTTCACAAAGTTTAAACGTTCTTCCACTAGGCACAATACAAGTTTCACAATCTCGAGGAAACTAGGGGGCGGGGGCAAGCTAAAAATTAATTTTCCCTTGAACAACTTCAAATAACTATGAGTGAAACTAATCTCCGGTAGACAGTGCCTTGTTTAATAAGTCCGTACCTTTTTAAATTGTAAGCGAGTCTGTGATTACAAGTAGATTGTTTTTGCTCCTCGGCAGACTTAATAATATAGGATTTTTATCAGGGTTTTTTCGTTTCAATTACTTACAGGATTGGAATGGATTGGAAAAGTGGTTACTGGGTATATTTTTATGTGGAAAATTTTGTGCTGTTTGATTGAAATAAATTAGTTTGCTTAGAAATAAGACAGCCTTATATTTTGCGTTAAATGTAAGTAACTAAGATAAAAAAGGCTAATGTTCCCATTATTAGAACATAGTTATACGTCTTGTAATGATCACATACGAGTGACATTTGTCTGTTTAAAATGAATATATTCTCCTATCAATTTTCGGCAAGGGCGGACCCTCTTAATAATTATAGGCCAGGTACGCAGGAGATATTATAGTGCCCAGATGTGTGCGCAATACACAAGTGCACTCTCTGTTCCTTTACTTTCATTAATTCAATAAGACGGAAGATCTGACATGACCGATGAGAGATCAGGCGCAGGACGAATGGCTTAATTTGACAAATCATGAGTCAGGCTTTTGGCCAGTTGAGAGGTTTAACCTGCCTTTCGAGGTACGGAGGTGTCATCGCCACTTCCTGAAGCTGTTTCCGAGTACTTTCAAGAGAGAAAAATCCAGTAATTATTTTTGGCCCGACCGGGATTCGAACCTGGGAGCTTTGGGATTTTTTGGGTACTGACCAGCGATCTAACCACTACACCAACGAGGTAGTTTTAAAAAAATATACTGAAGTTGAACTCAAATCAAATATGTGTGATCTGAAGTGATCAAAATTAACCTGTTGGCAAACAAGAAAAACAGATTCAATTTCTTAGCCCATTAATATCCGTCAAAGCGAAGCAAAAACAAAACGCACTTACTCATTCAAAGGGCTTTCTGCGCGTATTTGTTCTTATTTTTTGCAATAGTCCTGCGAACAATAAATTATGTAACTTATTTATACGCCCCCAAACGCTGAAGGGCTTTGTCAAAATTAAGACGTAAATCTTTCCAAAACATTTCTAGGGTTCAGTACACATGTCACGTATTGCCTACTGACTCTATCAGCGGTTCTTCAACATAATGTTCATCATCATCTATACTAATATTATCTATACTAATATTATAAAGCTGAAGAGTTTGTTTGTTTGTTTGTTTGTTTGTTTGAACGCGCTAATCTCCGAAACTACTGGTTCGAATTGAATAATTATTTTTGTGTTGGATAGTCCAATTATCGAGGAAGGCTATAGGCTATATTACATCACGCTACGACCAATAAGAGCAAAGATATAGTGGTAAATGTGTAAAAAACGGGAGAAAGAAGTCACTATTCCACGCGGACGAAGTCGCGGGCAAAAGCTAGTCATCAAATAAAATCAAATCATTAATTTGTGATACACAGGTAAATAGATGATAACTTCTTTTAAATATAAATGTATAAAGACGGGGTATAAAGAGTGCGCTGTGATCAGGCTCGGCGGCATAAATGTCAAATTATAAATAAAAAAATTTACGACAAATAACAGAATCTACAAATAAATAGCATAATACAACATTCATAAAATTATATAAAATCGTGTTAAATTAAATATCACGTTAATTAATAGGAGATTTTAAAATTGATGCTTGTGTATATCAGTTATTTAAGAACTTTATACATTTAAACTATAATCGAAATCCGTCAAAACAATTTCCGTTTTTCGGCTCCGAATCCTTTTTAGTACCTTTAGAATCCTTACAACGGAATGCTTCGGAAACCTGGAAGTATTTCTAGTCTAACGTCAACGTCAAAAGTAAACCAAGTTGCTATTTATCTTATCACTATGTAAACCATAAGAATCACAAAATGGTTTTATAAATTTGGAAAAAATATCTTATGGTCACAGTTAGGGAAAAGTAAGATGCAAGAGTGCATGTTAACAGTATTGGCTGGGTTTGAATACTGAACCCTCAATGTCATATTCCAATCACACTTGAACAGTTCCGTCGTTTAGCTAAACTTTCTGTCGATTGCCGGAATCTGCTTCTTAATATTGAAAATTTGAAGTTTGTTTGTTTGTGAGAAATATAAATTTGAGGAATATTGGAAATTAAAACCAGAACCGAGAGGTATTTTTGTGTAAATAAACAATTAATTTGAATTGACCTTTTCTGCGATTCATTTTTCCAGGAAGGGAACTTTTGGATTTGCTGATACTACAATATTGTGTATCGTTTAATCATTTCTAATTATATTTTTGCCGTATTTTTTGTATGTTTTTAAGTATAATCTGCGACCTTTTTAAAAAGAAACACTTGTCTAATGAAAAACGCATTTATTTTGTTTATAAGGTATCAATTAGCTGTTATTACACGTTTATTTTGTTTCTCTTAATAACTATACTCTAGCTTCAGAAAAATCTTGGAAAAATTTTCAAACTTTTTTTCAGTGACTCCATCTTTATTTGAAGAAACAGTGCAAAAATACTCGAAGCTCATAAAAAAGGAACTAAATTGCAATCTATTTATCTTACCTATTCAATAACCACAGGTGAATTGAATTCACCTTTTCTAATTTACCATGGCTTTACATTAAGCCTAAAGATCGAAACCGACCAAAAAACAGCCTTCGCGTATAAAAACGCCAATTTCCAAATGCAAAAACAGAATCCGGAAGCGGCGTATTACCATAATCACTGCACTGACTTCCGTTTCATATTCAATCCTTATTTCCATAATTATCAAAGTGCAAAAGAATCTTGCCAGTCAAGGAACGGATGGGGCCAATTTCGTTGTTGTTTGGAAGCGATCCTTTTTGGAGAATCGGAATAAGATTTAAGAAAGGTGTTCGCTAATTTGAAGAAAAATTAAAGGTTGTTGTAAGGTAGCGTTTGACCAAGTAATTTTGAATCATACAAACAGGTGGCAGATCGCTTAGTTTAAAGCTAATGATTGCTTGTTATTTTCTAAACTTGCTTGCCACAATTGTATAAGGTTTCAATTACGGTGCGCAATAAAGAGTTATTTATCTTTCTATTGGCACAGATTTATTTATTTATACTTTATTGCACAACCAAAAACTGTACAAAAGGTCGACTTAATGCCGTATGGCATTCTCTATCAGTCATACCTTTGGGCTGAGCAGTAATGATTGTGGGCGGTGCGACAAAGAAATGTATTTAATCATTAATAAGTATTTAATGCGATAATAAGTTTTTATTCTACAGCTCTCACTGACTTTAAAACCCCAATCTACAACATTGAACTTCTGTTACTAGCGTATGGAACTAACATCACGAACAGTAAATGGTTTCATATTTATTGAAACTTTATTGTACAAATAAAAGTGCACAAAATTTGAACTTAATGCGATATTCTCTCCCAGTCATACCTGTAGTTCATGCAGAGAGATTGTTATGGGTGCAGGAGAGTATTGTAAATAAATATTAAAATTCATATTTGAAATATAAATTTGAAGGAATATATTACAAATCTTGTCGTCGTATTTGCGACAATATTTTTGCTTGGCATATTTTCATAAGTAGTAAAAACAACTCACTGATCTTCACCATCCAATAGAAATCTAAGATTATCTATGGTTAGAACACTGAATAGTATATGTGGACATACAACATGTTGCAAATGTTATTATATCATAGGTAACTTAGTTTTAAACTGCCACATTGAATTTAAAAAATGCAGCGTCAATTAAAATCGGCGTAAACTGTGAAGTTGAGCAAAGACAAAAGAAACTTCGTCTGTCCAGCCCCCCGATTCGCGTATTTTCGGCATCTACTATTGGACTACAATAGTCATTCGGTAGTGCTATTGTGACACATCGTGTGCTTAAAGTCAGCAGCATTGAAAGGTAACACGCTGTCAGAATAGCGTGGTATATCAACTTCGTATTACAACTTATGCACAATTCAGTGACGACTCTATTAGCGGAATTGAGGCCCATGAGCAAGGCTTGAAATTAATTCTGCTTTGTGAGCGGTGAAAAAACAATGAAACTCTCACTGCAGCTCGGTAGAGATTGTCTCTGTAGTGCTAAATTACGGAAAATCGTTTCGAGGGTGTAGACTTGTGTACCTCGATCACGAATAATTGCCTCAAAGTATTCGTTTAGTATCGTAATCATTTGTATGAGAATTTGAAAGCGCCTCTATCGGACGCAAAACAATCAAAAATGTACACTATATAAACATAATACATTTCAATAATTTTAATTAAAAAGTTTGTTAACTTGTTTCTGGACGTGCCATATTTAAGTTAGTATTACACGACACGGGAGTGCTTCGTGCTGCCGACTGACATAAACTCGCTACGATTACGTGACGAATACGTCAAATGTCCGTGATTGGGGTACTGAACTGTCAGTTTTGTCAATCGCTCGACAGACGCGCTGCTAATGTGAAGGCATCCACTGCTGCCGCGCTGCTGTCGCTCTAATATGAAGGCGCGCTATGACAGGGGCGTCTCCCAAAAATACTTAAATGCATATCGCATCCATGGCTTAGGTAAAAAGGTTCGTGCTCATCACATAAACATTTGCCCCACGCGGAATTGGAACACGCATAGGTAGTCAGGAGCGCTAACCACCACACCGAACGCGTCGCTGTTGACGACGAGTTGAGAATAAGAAAATATAACTCTTAATTGCACACATAGGTCAGTTGCATATTCGTTTAAAGGAAATTTACAAGGCGGCCTAATTGCTATAAGCAATATCTTTCAGATAACTTAGGAATCAATATTTTTAGATTAAGATTTTATCTATTGTATTTACTCGTTTGCGCAAAATCTGCCTAGCAAAAAGCCCATGACGATAACTTAGTTAAGTACCTGTGCTATGTCAATTTGAAGTCCGAATTCTGCGCAACTGTATATAACCTACACATACGAAATAAGATTAGTCGCATAAGCTCCAAATAAACTTTAGAACCAGCCAAGAAAATCTGTGAAATAAGATACAGTGCGCTCAAGAAAGGCAATCTCTTCCGCTTGCTATCTGCAAGGCGATAATTCTTTATTTTATTTACTACTCCTGCAGTAATATTACCTACCTCGGTTGCTTTCGAATGTTAATGACATAATTTTTAAAGATTCGAAGTAGAAGAGGCATTTGACAAAGTTGAACTGATCACAAAGTGCTCTAAGCCGAGTGCTAAGCTTAGGCAGTTGTCCTACCGCCAACTTGAAAAACTAATGTATAATACTACTAATGTTTATATGTTAAATACGTTTTTTAAGCGAGAAAATGCTTCTAGTCTATCCTTTTACCGTTGGCTGTGAGACAATTTCCTAAAAATGAGTGTAAACTAGTACCTGCTCTCTCTCTACAGAGCAGCAGAGTGTCAATTTGATATCTCACTGGCTCAACTCGCGTATCTTCAGCATCTACGGTTGGACTAAAGTAGTAATTCAGTAGTGATATTGTAACACATCTTCTGCTCAATGTCAGTGGCATTAAATGGTGATACGCCGCTGTCGAAATAGCGAGGTATATCAGTTGTACTCTCGTAGTACAACTGATGCACAACTTAGTGATTAGTGGAATTGAGGCACTGCACTTTCCACTATTCATTACAATTAAATCTGCTCCAGACGCTTGTTACAGCATCAGCCATTTAACTTGCAAGCGCTTATAGCTGTTACTTTAGCCATATCAATTACGGATTGCAAACGCATTGCGATCGCTAACACATTACTTAATAACCCCGCTGGTTTGATGCCAGATTATCACCGGGACGTGATCACAGGAGTTGCCAAGCAGCCTTAAAGGAAACACGTTGAAAATGCGATGTCAGGTGACGTTGTATATCCTGCTTCAGCTACTGACGCATTTATATTTTATCTGAAAACTAATATGGGCTCGGTAAGACCATTATTGGTGCTGCCCAACTCTATACATAAACATTGGTAAAAAAACTTGGCTGACGGTTGTTGTTAGTACTTGAATAAGTAACTGAAAGAAAGAAAGAAGGCTTTCATTGATAAATAGCTCTCAGCTCAGCAAATGCTGATCTGAACCGTGAACGAACATTATGTTCGTTTATATTTCACTTTTAAGAATTTTATGAAATGTTCTTTGTAGACTTTGTTTTTGGGGGAATTGATTCGTTTCCTTGGTTTTCAACCCTAATTTATGAAATTTTGTCAATTAGTCAAATATTAGTATGCAAATGCTAATAGCAGATAATTATCATGTTCACTTTATTAATATATAACGTAATACATAGACTAAAAAACATACATTCTTATCTATGAAATGCCCAGCACCATTTTTACTTCTATAACGAAGTACACAGTTTAATACAAACAATGCCTATTGTTTCCAACAAAGAATTAACCACCAAATTAGCGCTACACAAAGAAAGGAATCTCAGTCGATACACGATACAGAACTTCTTACGAAAATCGGAAAAATTAGGCGAATCTGTACCTTATGTCTTCGTTTTCAAGAGCTCTTTACAAAAGGTTGCCGGTAAAGTTCGTATAAATAGCAGGTGGGCCAGAGAATTACGGGGTAATGTTGTGAATAAAATACCCTACAATAGGGTAAAACTCCCAAGGGTGTAGACGAGAAACGGGCAATAAAAGTAAATAGTGATTCATTGATTTTAGTTAATTACGAATTGGGAACAACTTTAACACTAATGAAATTTAAAAACGTGAGAGGTTTTTCTTACTTTTCTATTTAATTTACGAACATTTTAATGTAGCTCGACCGAGTCTTTAAACAACCTTATACTTAAGTGTTAAGTTTTACTTCATATCTTCAAAACATTGAACTACTATTAGCGTATAGAACTGATACCACGAATGAATCTTGGACCACATAAATTGACGCCACTTGTAATTAACTCATACATACGGTTTCATATTCGAAATTCAACTTTCAAAGAATACGTCACAATCTATCGTTACTTTTTGCTTGGCATTTAGCTACTCTATACGTATTTATAACACGTCACTGCTTCAAAATAAGTATTTTAATACTCGAGATTCTCCGTGACTTCGCACATTTTACAAAGTCTTATTGTTCTAGTAAAAAGCGTGTATGGTATTAACAAGTATTTCGTGTTTTATCCACACTTACGTAAAAGAGCATTGACCCGGTTTTCCTAAAACAAATGAGCTCGCTAACCACAACCAGAACTGTTGCTATCAGATAATTGTTTCCGTACTACTTGTATTCGCGTAGAATGTCTGTTTATTGGAATATTTATAGCCAAATCCGCGCGCAGTGGGAATATGATTTTATCTACGAAGTGGTGTTCGACGTGGCTTCGTTCAGCTTTCTAATGTTATTCAGTAAGAAGACGGCTCTCATCCCATACCAAATGGTCATACGTCGAGATGAAACATACGAGTCCTCTCTTACTTTTACACAAAAAAATTGAAATTTTTGAAAAAACAATACGTGGTGTAGATCTTAACAAATACTTTAAAGAAAATTGGTTTGAACGAGATTAAACTGAAAAGCCCTCGGTGCGCGGGACTGACTCGCACTTGGTATTTTTTATGATCAGGCATTTGTCTACAATCACACCTGGTAGTAAGTGATGATGGATCATGTCTGACCAGAAACCGCCTGTTTCCGGAGAAGCCATTTTCCTATGTCTTACTCGATGTTATACTCAAAAGACACTTATAAATATTGACAAGTTAATTTAAAATAATTACCAGTGATCCTATTTAATATTTAATTACCACGAAACGATTGTCGTTTCCCAAATAGTACTCATTGGCTTGGAACAGACTACATTTATGTTATTTAATATTAAACAAGACACATGACCCGTATGTTTTGCTATAAACACTTGCAATTAACAGCGTTCGGAAATAATTAATATTTAATTACGTTCAGAGGGTGGTGCAAGTTATGAACGAACATACTGAAAGTACAAATAAAAAAAAGACAGGAAATGGTGTAAATAAGTGTACATTCTCCAAGCATGAAAAGTTTTTTTAAATATTTATTTTAATAAAAGTGAACTGCTTTGATTCTAGGGCACGCTATAATACCAAGTTGCGCAACACTACGCCGGAAAAATAGTGTCATTTATTTTAATGTTTTTAATGTTGTTATTGTATGTGTATGTTAGTTTTTAAGGTATTTATTGTATGGGCCTAAGTTGCCTGAAATAAATGATTAAATTAAATTAAAATTAAATACGCTTGTATGATAATACAAGGTAAGGGAACATGACTAAGAACTTTTTAACGTGGTAGGGCTACTAAAAATTCTCGAAATCTTTAACTTATTTCGATCATTATTTGAGTTTTTTTAAGAGAGTCAAGTTCATTTGGAGTCGTTGAATGATTTTATGTTTGCGTACATCCAATGTAGTAAATGTCGTCAAACACAGATCATACACCGACTCCAAATTAATTAAATTCTCCTCAATAGAAGAATTTGTTTTTTCCCATATGTCAAAAACTACGTAGCCAAACTAAAAAAAATATCTTATAGGTATCACTTTTCGTTTTCATTTTGTTTTTTAAATCGATAAAAAGTATTCAATGCTCCTTTAACTTTCTTCCCCCTCTCTCCTTTACTCATTATCTTTATTTAAAATCTAACAGTGAAATTCAATTGTATTACTCTCTCGAGTTGAAAGCACTGACATAGTTTCTTACAACAATGTCAGCTTTCCAATTTGCTGGCTGAAGTCGTTAGTCATTTACGCCAACGCCTTATTCGACAACATGTCACGAGCACAGCGCACACGCTTGTGGAGCGGGCGAACAAACGAAATGTTGTTGCTAGTTCTTTAAAATTGGACTTTTTCAAAATGACGGGGAACTACTAGTCGGTGAGTCAAAACATGCTGAACTAAAAGTGTACCTACCACCATTATCTTGACCATGTTTTATACAAATAAAGATATTTCATTTCATTTCATTTCAAAGTATCGAAGCGGCAGAATAAAGCTATTAGTATTAATACAATCACGGGAGTAAATCACAAAAGTACAACCATTACTAAGCTTTTAAGGCTCATTAACCCGTGTTATTCAGGCACATAGGTACAGGAAGTACTAAAATAGTTCAGTAATAAAGCTAGAGTTTTGTA
Organism: Pyrausta aurata; assembly: GCA_963584085.1. Classification (NCBI taxonomy): domain Eukaryota; kingdom Metazoa; phylum Arthropoda; class Insecta; order Lepidoptera; family Crambidae; genus Pyrausta; species Pyrausta aurata. The sequence continues at coordinate 10,194,349 of OY757271.1, read as the reverse complement.
CTAGACTACGTACTAAAAAGCCAGTAGGAGGCTATATTTTTAAGAAAAACACTGTCCGAAACATCAGGATTAGATTAGCTGATATCATTTTAAGACATGATCGTAACGCAGTGGTGGCAACGCTTTGGTAGTCGTACTGAAGTAAAGCAACCTACGGCGCAGTCCTGTTTGGATGGGTGATTGGCGTTTCATGAACTGCCTAGGCATTCAATTAACTGGGTGATTAAAATTTATTATAAAACACCCGCCATCTGACGGCAACATATGCTTTACCGTGCTTTGGAAGGCATGCTAAGCTGTTGGTCCCGGCTAGCGTAGTGAAAGGCTATATAAGCAGCTTGGTTGGTCGCTTCCCTTGCAAGCACCCCTTCACCAGTCCCCATTGAGCCCGCGTGGTGATGGATGGCTCATACCACCTTATATGTACTTGAGGAGAACTTTGCCCAGCAATGGGATGCTTACAGCCTAACTTTTCTTAATTAAGTCGTTATCTGTATCATTCTTTCAAAACAAAATTATATTGAAATTTAAAATAGACAAATAAAAATACGACCTAACGATAGAAACTAGCTGCGACATACAAAACATCGAGTTATTAATTTGCTTGGGGCGGAGCTAGGGCTTCCGTTTTTTGACGCGTAAAGTGGATTGCGTAGACGATAACATTAGTACTAACTAAGTTTCCCTTTATGTATAGATTTCCGCAGTGCCGCCTGATTTTCGCTTGCCGCATGCGAATGTGATTGGTGGACTAATGCCGTAAATAACAATAAACTGAACCTTAACGACGCCGAAAGTTTATCAACCGACATTAATAAGGAGGTTCTCATTTTAACCTGTATGTTTATGTATATTGATAATATGTTTGTCCACGATTTTTTCGTGTTTGGCTGAATCGATTTTGATGCGGTTCTTATAAAAGTATTTTTTTTTGTTTTTACAGAATGCAATGTTGTTACAGAATGCGTTTGAAGCACAATTATATTTTTTTGGTTTCCTGTTTTACTTAAGACTCTAAAGACTAAAGAGCTTAGACTGTTATCTACCTAAGTTAAACAAGAAAACGACACTTTCCTTTCTCTTTCATTGCGACAAGTATCATTCGAATAAATAAAAATCCGCTTCACTTTTAATCAATATTGTCCTTTGATCCGGTCCAACATAATTGCCAATTTATCTGTATTCGAAATTATCTCTTCCAGTCAAATATACCTATAGTCGTTAGATAACGATGATCAAAGGCACAGAATTCAAAAGCTCGCCATCTCCAGTATCTCATTAATAATGAATCTTCTTCTTATTTTCATATTTACATACCTTTTATCAAACGTAAGGAAACTATGTCAATCCGATTATTACACAGGATAATGAGAAATAAATAATTGTTACGGGATTGCTACCTTAAGCCGAGTTTCCAATATATCGGCACCGTTGCAAGTGCCATGGTGGCCGTAACCGAGGGCCTTGACAAATATCGGAAACACGAAATAATAAAGTACGTGGCAACAATCATTTATAATGTTAGTGACCATCCATGTAAGTTTAAAAAAAGATAAAGAGTATTTTGAAATTAAGATGATGCGTTTGTTCATCAAAGCAACTTGCGTAAACCTAAGTCAGATATATCAAAACAATATGTTTCTATCTCTGCGGAGAATTCAATTTATTTTAAGAGTTTGTTTAAACGCGCAAATTTCAGGATCTGCTGGACATGAAATAAATATCATTTTGTGTTAGATAGCTTACTCGGGAAAGACTATCCTACTACTATTATAAAGGCGAAAGTTTGTAAGTATGGATGTATGGATGTTTGTTACTCTTTCACGTAAAAACTACTAAATGGATTTGAATGAAACTTTACCACAATATAGCTTATACATCAGAATAACATATAGGCTACAATTTTTGAGGTTTCTAATGTGAGGTCGTAAAAAAACTCATTTTTTGCGCTAGTAGACGGGACGAACCTGAACGAAGTCCACGTTCGTCCTGTCCACGCGAACGAAGTCGCGGGCAAAAGCTAGTCGACTATAAAACATCACGCTACGACAGGACATAAAAAGCAAACTATAACGCGCGAATGTAGTCGCGGGGGACTGCTAGTCTATGAATTGACCAATTCACAATTTAACTATCCGATGAACGGCTATTTAGTGATTTTTAACATTGTTTGTATGATTAAATACAAACAACATACATTATTATCAGCGACTATTTGAAAATAAACGACACTTTTTTATTAACATATTGATTGTGGGTTGACGAGTGTACGCAAATATTTAACTAAAAACAATCAGTTATAGCAAGCTATTAGTATTTTAATGATTGAGTAAATATTTCAATTAACAAACACATATTGGTTTACTAAACAAGTAAACAAAATAAAACTACTATTAAAATAAAAACTCAACAGCCTTAACACGTTCCGGGACAGTATTCCAGACACAATAGATATTTTATTGTTTTCACGCCTGTAGGCGTTCACTGTCCCGGAACGTGTTAATGCATAATTTGTTTTAAAATAACAGATAGCAAAACCACAAACCGTAATAATTATAAAAAAAGGATTCATTACTCATTATCTTGATCACAGACACACAAGTACTCAGTATTATTAAATTTAAGAGCTAGACTCTTAATGGTAGTGTTTTTTCACATACACAATATTTAGTTTAGTGGTTTTACTCTTGTCTTCCTTACCGCAGTTTGAGAACCAGGGGCTTCCCGCCATTTCATATCCAGTCAAAAGCCTTTCCTGATATACTATATCTTCAGCCTGCCTCGATGGCGCAGCGGTGAGAGAGTCGCATTTTAAAGTGACGGCTGCGCCAGAGGTCCCGGGTTCGATTCCCGGGTCGAGCCAAAAATATGTACCTGGGATTTTCTGTTCAGAAATTCTCAGGGTGGCCCGGAGTTAAGAAGTTGGCGGTGTTTCACCGCCGTGCCTCGGAAAGCACGTAAAGCCGTTGGTCCTGCGCCTGATCTCTCTCCGGTCGTGTCAGATTGCTGTCCCATCGGGCTATGACAGTGAAAGGAATAGGGAGTGCACCTGTGTTTGCGCACACACTTGTGCACTATAATATGTCCCGCGCAGTTGGTTAGTCGATGTGACTGGCCACCGTAGTCGAAATCGGCTAGGATGGACATCTTTAGCCTTCTGCCAGCCCTGATGTTGCTGCTACCCAAAAATAGGGGAACGCTTATTTGATGGCGGTGTTTACTCGCCAGGGCACAGGATCATCACTGAATATTGTAGCTTCTCCCTTTTGCACAATGGTTGTTCACTATTCAAAGTATAAATAAATAAATAAGCCCATCCTAATAGACTCCTCACCAAACACGTACTAATTAGCGTATATTCAGAAGCAAAGCGCAAATTCAATATCTTACCAATATTGAAAACGCAAAAGGTTGTAAATATGGATGTACGTTTGTTACTTCTTCACGCAAAAACTACTGGATGGATTTTTATGAATCTTTCCAATAATATAACTCATACTTCAGAGTAACACATGCTTTAATTTAATCGCGGGAAACCGCTAGTTATTAATATTTGTTACACAACTAATATACATTACTCGCGTTGCGTTGCCTGATCAGAATGCAGGTGGGATCTCATGCCTTTATACAATTTGACGCTTCTATACACAACATACAGCCGTAAAGGATAGATAGCAAAAATTAACTAAATTTAACAGCTAAATAAAAATAACGTTAATTAAAAAAGTTATTTTTCAATTGCTCTACCATTCATCATCGAAAAAGGTTAAAAAGTAAACTGCTTACGAACATTATGTATATCTGTAGTATAGTCCCTTTAGCCGATTTCGACTACGGTGGACTGTCACAACGACTAACCGACTGCGCGGGACATATATAGTGCACAAACACAGGTGCACTCTCTATTCCTTTCACTCTCATAGCCCGATTGGATAGAAATCTGCCACGACCGACAGAAAGATCAGGCGCAGGACCAACGGCTTTACGTGCTTTCCGAGACACGGGGGTGAAACTCTGCCAACTTCCAAACTCCGGGCATCCCTGAGAATTTCTGAACAGAAAAACCCAAGTACATATTTTTGGCTCGACCCGGGAATCGAACCCGGGACCTCTGGCGCAGCCGTCGCTTTAAAATGCAACCATCTAACCGCTGCGTCACCGAGGCAGTTAAACAATAAACATTATGTATTATTTTCATATAGCTACAAAGAATGCTACGGATGTGCTACGATGCTACGAAATGTGTCGTAGTCAATATACTAAGGAGAAGTGCGTTTAATTTTGAACATTCCACTTTATTATTCCAAAATCAAGTTTTGTTAACAACAGTAGACGTTCTTTGTCTAATATGATGATGATGACGAAATTTTATTTTTATTATAAATATTTGATTTAATTGTACTAACTTTTTTACACATACACTGTACGTCATATTAACTGACCAAAAAATCAAATGGAGTTTTACATTATCTGCTCAATTCAAAGTTTAGTCAACTTCCCCGCTGTGTGTCAACATCACTGCTCATGACATAAGCATTTCAGTGCTCCGTGGTACCAATTAGTGGGCTAGCCTACCTAATTCCTATTACCGCGTGTGCTATATAGGTGTGTTTGGACGGCACAGCCCCCGATTCACGTATTTTCGATATTTACTCTTGGACTACAGTAGTAATTCAGTAGTGCTATTGTTACACATCGTGGGTTTTGAAGTCAGCAGCATTGAAAGGTGACACGCCGCTGTCAGAATAGCGAGGTATATAAATTGTTGTCTCGTAGTACAACTGATGCACAACTGCACAGTGACGACTCAATTAGCGGAATTGAAGCCCAGTTATTCCTACGGAAGCAGGGCGTACACACAAGTTGGCACAGACGATTTGATAATCGATTTGTAGGTATAGATGATGGTTTATCAATTACCAATTTTCCTTGAAATTTTGCTGTTGGGAAAAAATTCCAGTCAAATTATTTAATTACTTGTCCTACAAATCGTTTGTGTTACTGCAAGCACTAAATAGATGAAAATGTAAGGAGGAGCACTTAGGAGAGTTCGAAGGGTCTAGACGAAAGTTACAAGGCTTTTTAATACTGAGATCCAGCTCAAACTCAGGAAGTTGGCGCTAGTGACATCCTTGTTCCTTGAAAAGCATGTTAGGGGCCGGTTTTGTGGTCGATAGTCAACTCGACTGATGCTGAAAATACGTTACCAGCGGTTGAATTGGAACGACTTTCCATGTTTAATTAAAGTTACCCTAATCAATTGACACAATGGCTATTTTACTGACCATTAGTAATGGTATTTATCGAAGCACGTACCATCGTAATTGTTAAATTACTAGAAAAAAATTTTTTTTCAGTAATAAGTTGAAGTTAAGTAGCCAAATTCTGATGTGAATATAATTGGTTAAATTTCTTTTAACAGAAACAGTGTTGACTTAATTTTTGATTGACCAGCAATATAAAACGAATTTAAAACGAATACTTGTATGCATTAATGAGTAATCACATAGGCAAATTAATTTGAGCGTTAAAATTACTCTACTTTTCATTATCGTTGACAAATTTTCATAATATGCCCTGTCAATGCTCGTTAGTTCCTGTATTGGAGAATATTACCGACATTATTCAGCCCTCATCATCGTAAATTAATTTGTCATCTGAAATAACCCTTTCAGCATTCAAATATATCATTTATCATGAACACATTAAGGACTGGAATCGCCTAAGCGATCGCATCTATCACCGAAGTGACTCGCACTAATTTACATTAGAATACCAAAGTACATAATAAAAACATTAGCTCCCGACTCCAACAAAGTGAATTCAATGCAATTTATCTTGGCAAACAACTTTGATCCTTAATGCCAACAAATTAAGATCAGGAATCCATCGAGTAATGTAGTGGAAACTTAGCTAAAGGAACGCTGTAAGGGGAGCATGTCACACCGATTAATTTTAATAAAACTTGTTTGTCACTTCCGTATTGTTCGGGAATGTTAATGTCTTACTCTATTGCATTTTGACGCAAAAGAGTCAGTAAATAGTTAAAATAAACTTTAAAGTGCATTTTTTGATCTCATATTACAAAATAACTAAAAGTTTACTACAAATTCTAAGTAAAAATTAACCTAAGTGCACTTTACTGCTTACTGCTGTCATTTATTTATTTAAAAACTTTATTGCACAAATAAAAGTGTAAAAAAGGTGGACTTAATGCTAAAAGCATTCTCTCTCAGTCATACCTTTTAGGTCATGCAGAGAGATTGTTAAGAGTGCAGGAGAGTGTTGTAAATAGATATTGTAATTAACAAAATAATGTTATATACTTATCATAATATACATATAGGTTTATGTATGAAATTGACAGCAGCGCGACTGTCGCGTTGCTGCCAAAGTCACCTAAGTGTGAAAGCGCTCTAAATGTAATTATAAAAATATATTTTCAAAGTACATCATCAAAGCTTTGTCTCCCGTCCTCATGACTTATATTTTGTCTTCTTCTTTTCGTGTCGACTCTGGCGTTATATTTTTCAGGACCAGTACTCGGCGACTGACAAAGCGTTGTCAGTAGCGTTGTACAGGTCTGCACGTGTGCAGGTATAGGGACGCGTAGGGCATGACAATAGGTGTGCCATCGTCTGTGGAGAGACACCACACAAGCATGCGTCATGCGTTATTTTTTGTATAGGTTCAATGATCTTTGTGACGTTATCAAAAGGCAACAAAACCTACATAAAATCAAAACTTCACCCAGGATAATAGCAACATTTTGTTTTTTTAAGTTCATTACATTTAAATTACGTCCATTGATACGTGACGGTGTAACAGGCAGCCCCTTTTAATGGTTTGTTAAATTTGTTGGACGCCTTATGCCTGAAGAAGGGCGAAGTTTGAGCAAATTTATGCAACGGATAATTTTATTCCCATGCGTCAGAGGCGAAAATCCAATGTTCTTGCGATTATATGTATTTACTACAATATTTTTTCTGAATTCATGACCGTATCCCGTTCTTTAGGAAAACACTTATTTTTTGTCTATGTAGCTTAAAATAGGTTTGTTACTTTGTTCTTTGATGAAGGTACATTTCGTTATAAATCAGTTTACTTAAACTGTAACTATAAAACATTGAAAAACATAATATTTCCTATAGTGATCATCTTAAAGGAACTTTCAACCCAAGAGATTGTTATAATTATGCAAGTGCACAAAACACAAAATTGTATTTCTTATATCCCGTTACCACTTTGGAACGAGTGCGTTAAAAATCAGAATATAATATAATAAACTACGAATACTCGTACATATGTTGCAGTCATAAAATCAGCCAGTTAAATGGATGCCTAGACAGTTCATTAAACGCCGGCATCCATAAATGGCTAGGCTGATGATTGATTCGACTGGTTCGTATTTGAATGATCTGTAAATAAGCTTGGCTTACTTACACTTAGGTATCTATTTTATAAGTTTAAAAAAAATGATTCTTTCAGCCTTATAATAGGCCTAACACAGCGTCTAATTAAAGCCACTTTCATGCAAGCAAAAGGGGTTTTCAGGTACGGGACCCTAAAAAGAGCCAATTCCCCGTGAGCAGTACGTACAGTCAAGTGCAGAACAACTTCGGCAGCTAATTCCGATGGCAAATTGAATTCGTAGCGACCGGACGCGAGCGTACGAACTTATGTCAGACAGTTTTGCACTTTTTACGACATTTCTGATTATTGAATGGTGGTTACAAAACATTTTGAACAAACCATACTTCTATTGCATCCAGCGACAAGTCCATACTCAAGTAAAATAGAACTCTTTTGATGTTTAGAAATCCAACGTTTAAAGGACCCATTAAAGAAATAAAGCAGTGTTGAAGCCTTTATTTTTTCTGTCATCATCATCATCATCATCAGCCAAAGGACGTCCACTGCTGAACATAGGCCTCCCCCATGGATTTCCACAGCGACCGGTTGTGAGCGGTCTGCATCAAGTGTGATCCTGCGATCTTTACAAGGTCGTCTGTCCATCTTGTCGGTGGATGTCTCACGCTGCGCCTTTGGTCGAAGGGTCTCAAATCTAAGACTTTTCTGCCCCAACGGCCATCATTTCTACGCGCTATGTGCCCTGCCCACTGCCACTTGAGCTTACTGATTCGTAGGGCTATGTCCGTTACCTTAGTTCTTCTACGTATCTCCTGTTTCTGATTCAATCTCGTAGAGAAACATCGTAATTTTTGCTGTATCTTTGCTGTATTATAGTTTATTTTTTACATTAACATTAGTACTTACAATACTGACCTAAAGACATAAGCCATTAACCTTAGAAGTATGTCATAACAGAACCGCAAACTTTTAAATTCTCCGTATAACATACGCGTGTGCCTAAGATTTTTCCATCTCAGCAGTGAAGCATTTGTCTTTGTTATTTATTATTATTGTTCAATACAAGACGTCAAAGTTTCGCATACAGAGTGCCTTATTTCATAACTCAATGGCAGCTATTACGGGAGACTTGCGAACTGTAAGGAATGAGCTTAGGGTGCATGTCCGTAGTCACATAAAATAAGATATACTATATTTCTAATATTTTTGACTACGGTGAAGAGTATATGGAGATTTTGAAGTAGGTTTGTTAGTTTTATTTGATTTGTTGCAGTCCAGTCTGTACTTAGTTTTAACTTAGTGATTTAATTATGCACTTAATTTTTGTGTTCCAATTATAAATAAAAATAAAATGAAATTAAAATAATAGATAGATATAAAAACAATAAAACCCATACAATCTCGGCTTGTTAACATTTAAAATCAAAATATTTTTGGTGGGATTGATTGTTTAGAATACATAGGTACTGTAAGTTACCCATAAATAAGTTATAACACTCATAATATGATAAGTTCCAGACCTAGACCAAAGACCAAGAAAAATCCAGGATACCTATACAACAACCCTGTTTTCCCGCCGATAAGTTACTGTGAGACTTTTATATTTTATTTGTTGTGCACCAAAATATAGTAAAGTGCATTTATTTTATTTATTATCCATATTAACATAGTTGAGAATAAACGTTCATGAATCCAGGGCAATAGCTGTTTAGGTTGATTTCCTCGAAATATCTGAGTTAGTTGTAAAATTTTACAGTCTAACCATTCTAGCTGATTCTGAAATAAATAAACAGAAACATACAATTTTGAAATACCTTCGTGTTCAAAGTACTTTATATGTTTTTTAACAGATTCTTATTGTTCACTGACTATTTGAATCCTTTTAACAGACCGCTTGATCGGTATATTATCATAAGATATTTCAGTTGTCTGCCTCATGGACTACGACATTCAATAGGCAGCCAGTGGGTGACAGTCTTAAACCATTTTTTGAGTACACATCCTGGGAACGTGGCCCGCCCAGTCCCACTTCAGTTTTTCCAACTCAACTACCAGAATGTCGGTTTTTGAACGGAGCGTGATGCTGTGGATCCGATCTGTTCGTTTTATCTCCAAAACGCTAATACGTTCCATAGCCCTTTGACAAACCCCAAGTTTGGATTTCTGACTTTTGGTCTTACCCCCAACAGGCACAAGTGGAATAATTTGGCGGAGGCCTTTGCCCAGCAGTAGGACAGATACGACTATAAAATAAACCGTTATGAATGTAACATTTACACTATATCATTTAACTATAGGCTCTGTGAACTGGAGGCCTCATTTAGAAAAACGTCTTCCAATGTAAATAAAATAATAAAATTGAGTTATAGGTTTTCCCAACTCGTTTGCATCAAGAGTATCGTTTGAGAAATGCGACGTGTAGACTTTTATTATTTAAGCATTTTTATCTAAGCTAATACGGAGACGCTTCTTACGAGTTTGGTCAAAAAAGTCCAGACTACATTAAAAAATCGTAACCAAGGATGGTCGCATAATGAACTCAAAAGTTTATTGTGTGCCGTCTCAGACGGCGTGTCATTATTTCGCTGGGACCAGGCGAAAAACTTTTAATTTTCCGTTATGAGTCAGCTCACTAATTAAAACTGAGGGTCTGTGCCACTACAATTTTTAAAACCACGATTGAAGTGGAAGCGCATCTCTTAAATTTTGCGACAGACTATAAAGCCACGACCTTTGCTGCTGACCCACGAAAAATAAAAGCTTGATGGATGCTGAGTTGTAAAAAAGTTAAAACTGTAACTGGAAATTAAAACTACTTTAGCCCTCTGAGTGATGATAATTTTGCAAAAAATCTAACCAAACTGGAACAAAAAATACTATATCATCGGGCGTATTCAACGCTTGTGCAAATTTAATTCGTTCATCAGCAATAGTTTGGTATGTTTAGGTAATTGCATATCTACTGAAAATAGCTCAAAGTATGGCATTAGGTATAGCTAACCCATGCTGTTAGATAGATAGATAAATAACTCTGTATTGCATATAATGTAGGTTATAGTTCAGAGGAAATGTACAAATTAGGTGGTATTATCGCTATAATCAATATCTTCCAGACGACTTTAAGATAAATATATTACGGGTTAAGAAAGGGGTAATTTGTTGTTGTTATTAACAAATGACCAAAAAACTGTTTCTACATTTACTATTAGAATCTACTGTAAATTAAAAAGCAAACATTTTCCAATTTATTTCCACGTAAAACTAAATACAAAATGGCGCCGCAGTGCGCGTAACCAAGTCTTTCAACATGTCGACTGGAGGTAAAACGATTCGCAATGAAAAGTGCACCTGCGTGACTATTACCTAACTCTGTTAATATTTTCAATGGCCAATGGATAGACGGGATGACAGCATGAGGATAATATTCAATACAGTTGAATGCATCAACGCGTTTACTAGCATTCATAGATAGATACTGCCATCCACAAAGGCGCGCGCCACTTTTCGTCCTAATCCTTTATTAGTACATTTGTGCAAGCTTTTGACAATATTTGATGATATGATATTTATTATATATATTTTTTGATTATTACTTCATATTATAATATTTGCCATCCCCCTGCCAGCCATGCCCCCTCACCCCGCACTTTCCTCAATCAAAAATGAACAGCGCGCGCCTTCGTAGATGGCACTATCTATAAATGCTAGTTAACGCGTTGATGCATTCAACTGTATTGAGTATTTTCTAATCTATAGGTATATAGATGTGCTCACTTATCAGCAGCAGCTCAGAAATGCATTACGGTGCGTCTGACATCTTATCTGCCTTGCGCTAATTTCAGCCATTTTACTCGTACACACACGGATAGCAACTGCATCTTGGCTGTGTTATCAAGTTACTTAATAACCCTGCGTCTTTGAAAGGTCACAATAAAGAGCCCAACGAGGGCACCGACCATTTCGCCAGTCGCGGGTAACGGGTAGTTAATTTATTTCCTGTGCCGGCTCTCGGTCTTTGCTTGTTTGTGAACGTGGTATGGATTCGGTGAGTTTGCTTTCGTGTATTAAATTGGAAGGTGGATTGGGTTGTTGCTATGATAAAAATAAATGGAATGTGTAGTTGCAAAGTTGTTAGTAGACTCCTTGAACTCTAACCCCCAGATTATGAAAAGATGGTATCACCAAATTATAAATTGTATTTCTTTATCTTAAACGATTTATAAGTATTTGTAAAAATATCTCCTTTCAGATATTGAGGAAGCTATTTCACAAAATTGATGGAATGACGCAGCCTATCTTGCAAAATTCAACAAGCTTGTCAATGTGTCGGTGGCGTGTCCGGAAAGCGTAAGTCACCAGCGGCCGTACTCTTGAGACTTTGCCAAGATTTTTGAATATCGCCATCTCTTTCCCTCGCAAGGCCATCGGCCATGAGCGACAAGGACGGCTAGATTGGGAAACACAATCTTGTATTGCAGAGTAAGGCCTCAGGTTTCGATTCCTTTTCTGACACAGTTGCTTTTTACAATGTAAAAGATTGACAAAAGCCGGGCCCGGATTCGTCTTTGTAGTTTTAATTCCAAAAATCATGATTTTAATTAGTATTGCTCTGGTATTTTTGAAATATTCTAACGAATAGGGGCTTAAAAGTAACACTTAAATAGTTTAGGTGACTTTTAACCTCAAAGTGCCCAATCTGCTATTAAATTCCTCATAAACCCCTAATTATTTTTCAAATATATATTTTTTGTGTATTCTTTTAACTATTTTTATATTTTATCCGAACATTTTGTAAAATGCGTATGCTGACGCAAAAGTGGGCCCAGTTTCTATAAAGTTTTGGTCAAGATCCTTTATAGGTTTATTTAGTGCCAACTAAAATTACTCATGTTATCGTTAAAATAAATTAATTGCATATCAAAAATAATTAACTTCAGTTCGATCACTTCAATATTATCAAGATTGTCCTATAATATGGTTCTATAAAGGCACAGCAATATGATATAACAATGACAAGGATAAATAAAATCAAAATGTAACATGTGCGGGCCAAAGACTGGCTAAGTGGAGATAAATCAACCCCTTTGCCGAGAACACCTTTTTTCCCTTGGGAGTATCGAGTGATACTTAAACCATTTTGTTAAGTTCACTGTCCACTCAAGCTTTAGTTGTTCTTTTTGAAGTACTTTTAGGTGACTGGTTATAATATAATATTATTTTGTGCTTATCTTGTGCAAGTGTCTTGCTAACATCATTTTGCCTACATATCTACAGGTATTCAGTTTAAATATGGTTTCATTTACACTTATTTCTACTCAATGAGCGCTATAACGTTCTAATTGAATGAAAATAATATCATTTTTCTGCTGATGAATTAAAGAGGAGTATAAAGTACCGTAGTCAATCTCGTACCGTGTCATACAACATACTACGAATGCTACGGTTTTCTATGAAATGCTACGACGCTACGACCGTACTTTCGATTAATCAGTCAGGTATCAAACGACTGCCGGGAGTCGCATAATAATGGAATTTCTATTGTGTCTCGTTCACACATACTTGACGAGTTAATACTAATTTAATTGTTGGCATGAAAATTATTGTGAAAATAAAAAGTTTGTAAATTGTATTTATTTACTTTTCCAGTACAAATATGCAATGCACCCATAATAATTCAAAATGCCCAAAAATGCATAGCCACGATAAATGTTTCTCCAGCCTACAGCCTTAGCTTCACATCGCTATCTTGCTATTGCAGCGAGGCTTAGGATAACACAACATTCAATAACTTATAGGAAATTGCGTCATATCGGCCTGTTCCCTCGGGGGAGGACTAGTGCCTGGGATATAGATAGTGTTTTGTAAGGGGACTAATAGCGTGATTGGGCAGGTGAAGCTATTTCAGGAGTTACACTTGGTCAAACGTTTGCTGTGAACAATGGATGACAAATGGGGAGGGAGAACTTATATTTTCGATCAAGAAATATTTACGGGGAGACTCGTGACCACGGACGCTGTAAAGTGTTTGAAACGTCGATATAAATTTTTAAATCAATTAATACCTTGTGATAAAACACTATGAAAAACATATGTATGCTCAATGACAATTGAAAAGGATAGTTAAGAAAATAGGGATGAAGAAACAGAGAAAATAGTTTTCTAACAACCAAAGACAATACTAGTTTACACGATTTTGTCTGTTTTTAGTATAAGGGCCATATACGAGTAATTGCGACACAGATAGAAGTAGTATCATACAAGCTAAAGAAGTCATCTTACAACATACAACTTTTCAAAACCTTTCACAGACGCGTTTCTCAAGCGGGCAACACTCGTGCTTGCACTGTTCCGAAATGTTCCGAGATCTCGTGTCGAGCGGTGTATATGTTGCGTTGCTAGAGCGCGCTTTGTATTTAGTTTGATATCTGTACTGCACTCTATATTTTTAAGGTACTTTATTAAACATTTTTCTACTGCTCTCGCAGGATTAAAACAAGCTAAGAGTATGTGGGTGTTCAGTGTACAGTCATCGTAAAATAAATAGCAAACTTTTATAATGGCGTGAAATTGTTGGCCTTGTGTGTGGGTAAAAAATTATTCAATGAAGCCCTCACTAACATTGAATGCCTCCAATTCATAAGCTATATCTTACATGGTTTGTAAAGTTATCTACAAATAGGTATAAAATACGACGGATATATGATTTACCTGTAATTAAATAAGCTCAAAGGTTTTAAACAGGAATGGAGACGTTAATCGTGCGCTCATGTTATAATGGCACGTACCTTAAGTACATACAGCAACAAATATTTTACTTATTTAACAGTTAGAGCGCTTTCACACTTGGGCGACTTTAGCAGCACGATGGTCGCGCGACAGTCGCGCTGCTGTCAATTTCATACATAAATGACAGCAGTAAGCCCTTCACATTAGATTAGAGCGACGTAGCGCTGCTGTCGCTCTAATGTGAATGCGCACATATTTTTTCTTGGCAGGAAACGGTGACGGAAGCAGTCATCGTTTTAAAGATAAGATAACTTTACTCATATCACAATACTTAGTGTCGTTAAACTTATAATTGTTATGTATTATTTTTGAAAGAAAACGGTCGAAACACTTCGAGAAAAGGTAGGTAGGTATTGCTTGGCTTGGCTCGGCTTTGGCGGCAGATTCGTACCTAAGGTCATCGCTGTCATGGTAGTATCGTCAAAATCATGTTACACGACTAAGGGCCGTTTTACAATAGTCAGTCAGATAAAACATAGCACACTGATTTTTAAAGCGACAGATTTAAAAAAAAAGGCAGTGACGTATGAGGCTGACAATTACGTGACGTACGTTTTCAAATAAGCTATATTGTATTTTGTTCGACGATTTCTTAGACTATAGAAAAATCTACCATAAGACTCGGTAACGAGATATAACGTCAACTGAAGCAAACGTCAAAAGTTATAATTGCTTTAGATAAACATAGTTCTGTATTAGATATTTAACCACCTAGTGGTTCACTAGTAGTAAGATATACCTGTTAAAACAAAGCTTTATTCACAAAACACTGTGCAATTGATAGCTGCACGGAATAATTTATGATATTTTCGCGTTAGACTGTACAGTAAGACAATCAAGTTATTTAATTTGGCACAGGACACGCCGAATTTCGCAGCAGAAATTAAAAATTTCCCGGTACAGCTTCATTATCTGGGATCCCTTTTCCATCGTTCGTGTTCTTAATTAATTAAAACTGCCCATCTAGCTGATAAGTTTTGGGGAAAATTGGGAGCTTTGCTCTGATTTGTTTTTCAGTTTATCGTGATGTAACAGTGGTGCTTGTAGCGCAGTGATGGCAGCGCTTTGGTTTTGATACCGAAGTTAAGCAACTGACGGCTCGGTCGTGTTAGGATGGGTGACCATTTTGACCATATAAGTGACGTAAATCACGAGTATCGCCGTGCTTTGGCAGGTACGTGAAGCAGTTGGTCCTGGCGTATATCTGTCAATATTAGTCGTAAAGCCTAGTCAGAGGCCCTATGCGGCTTGATAAAATTTGACGGCAAGGTTCGTCGCTTGCCTTGCAACACCCCTCTGCCAATCCGCGTGAGCCAACGTGGTGGAGTATGGTTCAAACTACCTCATAATTGAGGTAAGGCCTCTATGCCTAGCAGTGAGATGTTTACAGGCGAACTTAACTTTTTTTGCGTGACATAAAAAAACTACGTAAGATCTGCATCGACGCTGCATCGCGATTGCATCGCAACTGCATCGCTGCTAAAAGTCGCAGTGTACAAAGAGTTACCACAGTCTATAGGTTAAGGGACAGACGAATGACAGCTCTATCATACACTTCAACTTTTTTTCACTTCATCTAGCTGCAACTGTTGCAAACATTCAGAGACCTACCTTGTTGAAATAAATGTCTGACACACAAGCAGCACGAATTGACAGCACGTCCCATTGACAGATAGCCGTTGTCTTGTCGACGGCTGTCATTGACAACCATTCGTCTTCATAATAATATCATACGGCAAACTGCCATCCGTGTGTACGAAACCTACAAATAACTAGCAGTGTAAAAAATATAAAAGTTACACTTCCTCTGCAATCAGTTTTCAATCATTTTTGATCCCAAAAGATTCAAAGAGACCATTAAGGCCCAATTGCGTGACTGTTAGTTAACTCAACTAATTGTTGAATGTCGTTACCTGCGGTTGGATATTTACAATTATACGTATTCTGAGGAAGAAAATTAATTACTCAATGTTCAATATCAAATAATACTCCCCCTAGCCGATTTCGACTACGGTGACCAGTCACAACGACTAACCAACTGCGCGGGACATATTATAGTGCACAAGTGTGTGCGTAAACACAGGTGCACTCTCTATTCCTTTCACTCTCATAACCCGATGAGACAGCAATCTGACACGACCGGAGAGAGATCAGGCGCAGGACCAACGGCTTTACGTGCTTTTCGAGGCACGGGGGTGAAACACCGCCAACTTCCAAACTCCGGGCTTCCCTGAGAATTTCTGAACAGAAAAGCACAGGTTCATTTTTTGCCCGACCCGGGAATCGAACCCGGGACCTCTGGTCGCTTTAAAATGTGACCCTCTAACCGCTGCGCAACCGAGGCAGTTATCAATATCTTCAAAACACTCCCAATCGTAAATATTCAACCGCGTAGGTAACGGTAACCATTAGTTGAGGGAACTATCGATCACGCAACTGGGCCTTAATAACGCAAATAGCAATTCCGTGACTGTAGCTAAACTTCATAGTTTACGAACTTCATCCAAATAGTGCAAAAGGACACTTGTATTGAACAAAGACTTCATTAAAGCCAGTACAGGACAAACGGCAAGAAAAAATGCTTGTCTATACATGCTAAAAACGACCTAAAAATGACTTTATTTAGGTTGGTATTCCGTTGAAATGGTAACTATCCACTGTCGATAGGAAGTTCGCAATACATTTGTTTCGGCAATTTATTAGTGTTTGCGTCTATCTGTTTAAATACAGTCTAGTAATTTATTTGCCAATTGAATAAATGTTTGGAATGGCATTAGTCGGTCTCTGTTTGCGTTGTTTCATAAAACTGGGATTCAGTCGCTAATTCGTTTTTAATGTGGATAAAAGCGAATTCGAATGGATAGTGTAGTGGATTTTTGAACGGTTTATCCAATTTTGAATCGAATTGAAACTATTTTGAACCGTTTCCGTTACTCAGATTAATTAAACTGGGTATGTTTAATTAATCTGAGTAACGTAAACACTTCTAGTGGACTTAGTTTGAGGTCCTCGTAGCGCAGTGGTGCTAGCGCTTTGGTAGTGATACCGAAGTTAAGCAACTTACGGCGTGGTCAGGTTTGGATGGGTGACCATTCCGATCAAAGTGGCGTATATCACGAATATCTCCGTGCTTCGAAAGGGCCACGTAAAGCAGTTGGTCCTGGCTAATATCGGTCGCTATTAGTCGTGAAGCCTAGTCAGAGGCCCTATGGGCGCGGCTTGATAAAATTCGTGTCTTGCCTTGCAAATACCTCTCCACCAATCCGCACTGAGCCCGCGTGGTGGAGTATGGCTCATACTACCTCATACTTGAGGTAAGGCCTTTGCCCAGCAGTGGAATGTTACGTTTTAATTTATACCAAATTTACTTCACTTTACTGTACTTATACACACACATGTTTCTGAACGTTGGAGATATTTTTACACAGTATTTTTTCGCAGAACACAGGTAAAAGAAATACATGTAATGTCTTCTTGGAACACTGCGAGATACTCGTATTTCTTAATGTTTTGTGGAAATGGGAATATTATGCTTGGCTACATATAATGAAATGTTGAGCTAGTGCCTATAGTAGGACAGCGGTTAGAAATTACTTTTTTAATACCAATTTTTACATTTCTCGATACGCTTACGCATACGATAGATTCTCGTGATGGGGGTACTGATTTCTTTAAATCATTGGAATACTTACCTACATACAATTGACAAGACAAACTCAAATCCTAACTTTGAATGTCTCCAAAACCAGAACAACTTCGAATCTCATAACGGAATCAAGTGACTGCACAGAACTTTAATTACGAAGTATTGTCGCGAATACCGTTTCCGAACGTCTATAAGTGAAGGAGTGAATTGCCTCGAATAGGCCGGGAGAGGCTCAACTTTCAAATTGATTTGCCAACTTCTTCTAGGGACTACCTACTAGCTCTCTTACTATTGGTTGCCGAAACGAAAAGTATTTGTATCGTCGTTGTGTTTTATTTATTAATTTAAGTTTTTATTTCTATTTTAAAAAGTTACTGCACTGAAAAGTTGTTGTGCTGCTAATGACATAAATAATAATAATAATCAGACGGATACAAATTAATGTGACTCAATGACTCGAATAATATCTTGAAGTGATAATAGCCGAGGATTTTATTTAATCAACTTTTTTAAGTAATTGGTTTTCCTCCCTGACGCTATAACTCCAGAACGCACTAACCGATTTCCACGGTTTTGCATTCGTTGGAAAGGTCTCGGGCTCCGTGAGGTTTATAGCCGGGGCCGGGGCGGGACGGGGCTGGGGGCGAAACGAAGTTCGCTGGGACCGATAGTCGCATATAAATTGTATTTACGATTAGGTACCTAATTTGTATTAACTTTCGCCAATATAAGGCTAGTTCCATTCGACTTTCGTTCGAGTTGCCCTCGTAGATACCCGTCTAGATTACTTCCCGATTCCACATCGTACGTGTACGTACACAAACTTGATTATTTGTTCACAAATGGGTCATGTAATATGAGAGGACGTCCAACTTGGACCCGGGGATCTGAAGGTTTTAAATCTCAAGGGACGGTGCAGGCTAAATGATCTATGGGGAAGTTTTAGGCGGTGCATATCAGCTAGTATACAATTGAGGACAGTAATTGTGTAGCTATTAGCTGAATTATATTGTTAGCTTTGAGTGTTCTTTAAACAGATTTATGATATGGAAGATTCAGATAGAGTTCGGAAGCGCTTCTTTTAAAAACGTGAGCATCGCATATTATTTTATATTTATTTATTATTGTAATGCCATAAAATATAAGTTTATAGATTTAATTTAGGATGAGAAATAAATAATAATATAATGTAGGAACCTATTTAAACGTTTTTTTTCTGTAATATGTTTATCGTGTTTTTTTGTCTGAATTTTCGGCAAAATATTAATGACTCTATTCTGATTTTATCTAATTGGTTTTTAAACAATCCTTATTGTCCTTATTCCACATAACTTTTTCTAACGTAATTTTAGGTTATTGAACTCGGCTTTCAAATGCTAAAATAATTTCTCAAAAGCCTGGCCGTTAGTCAGCGGAGTAGATTTGTAAGATCGTTTAGCTCCCGCCTACTGGCCCAATTCATTAGTGGGTATAATTAACTTAGAGCTTGGTTTTTAATCAGAGGTCAAATAAGCCCTGGTTTCGTCTTGACGACTAGAATATTTTGTTCCCATCGGGCTATGAGAGTGAAAGGAATAGAGAGTGCACCTGTGTTTGCGCACACACTTGTGCACTATAATATGTCCCGCGCAGTCGGTTAGTCGTTGTGACTGGCTACCGTAGTCGAAATCGGCTAGGGGGACTATTATTATATTATTTCTATTATTTTGTGATAAAGTTTTCTTTTGGCTTCTGGGTGGAGCCAGCGTCAGCTTCAATTATTCTGACGCTTAGCTTAAGGTGATCATGACACCCCGTGCCTCGGAAAGCACCTTAAGCCGTTGGTTCAGCGCCTGACTTCTTATTGGTCATGTCGGAACTGTCACACTGAATTAATGAGAGTAAAGGAATAGAGAGTGCACTTGTGTATTGCGCACACATCTGGGCACTATAATTACTCCTGCTTACCTGGCCTATCTCTGTTGAAAGAGAGGGGTCGCCATTACTGAAAATCAGTAGGAGAATGTATTATTAAATATATTAGGATGGTCTGACAAAGATAACTAACTGTACTGTAATCGAACGAGTAAGCATGTACGTGTACCTGGGGCAGGAAATGAAAATTGGAAATCTGAACCAAACCAATGAGCGACTGACAGAACGACATGGATTGGCAGCTTACTTCAAACTCAGTTTTGTGTTCCGCATGAATCTATAGCGACGGCAAAAAACTCGGATTTTAACCAATGCATTCTATCTATTCTATTAATTTCATTTCAACTTTGATAAATTATTAGCAGAATTACAACATACTTATTTGATATGTTTCAAAAACAGTCGTGTTGACTTTTTGCTGGAAAATAAATTCTTCATCACTTCGAATGGTATTTCAACCGCCGCACAATTTAAATATCCCAAAGAAAACCACCCTTAACTTGTGTACTAAAAGTTGCTTCGTTACCCAAGTTTTTTTGCCTGGAAAGTAACTTTTTACGAAACTTAGACGTTTTGGTGATTACTACGTTTATCTTAAAGTAAAATATGTACTGTCGTAATCGCTGACAACCGCAATTTCTTGTCCCTGAAATTTCCATCAAACTTAAAACTTTATGAGAAATTGGTTTAGTTAAATATACTTTGACCTTGAGAGTTTTCTTCTCGACGCTAAGTAAGAAATCAAAACTTTTTTCAGCTTCGAAAGAAAACATACCATTCCGGATAATATTATAGAAGATTGGTACGAAGATTCGATTTTATCTTTCCCTTCAGAGATATTGTCTTTACATTATATTTTATAACTTCGATTGACAATAATGGACAATCAGAATATGACTTCAATTCTTTGAAGACTTGTAACTATCACAACAATTGAGCTGTTTGTATTGGACTAGCGCTTTGCGCTTGACACCATCACTTATTGCGATAAGCAACTGGTTTAGTTCCAACCACTGGTTTAGTTTGACTGCCTCGGTGGCGCAGCGGTGAGAGGGTCGCATTTTAAAGCGACGGCTGCGCCGGAGGTCAAAATATGTACCGGAGTTTTTCTGTTCAGAAATTCTCAGGGTAGCCCGGAGTTTGGAAGTTGGCGGTGTTTCACCCCCGTGCCTCGGAAAGCACGTAAAGCCGTTGGTCCTGCGCCTGATCTCTCTCCGGTCGTGTCAGATTGCTGTCCCATCGGGCTATGAGAGTGAAAGGAATAGAGTGCACCTGTGTTTGCGCACACACTTGTGCACTATAATATGTCCCGCGCAGTCGGTTAGTCGTTGTGACTGGCCACCATAGTCGAAATCGGCTAGGGGGACTATTATCATTATTATTAGTTCCAACCAAACAAACGATACCACGCCAGAATTGGTCAGTCAGAATACTCAGTTACCCTCAAAAATTAATATATCAGTGCTATTTCAGCGGGAGTATAAACAGGGCACGGCAAAGCGTAATTTGGTTAATTTGTGCCACGTTATCACGAACAAACGGCACTAGAGATATCAGGGATTCAAGCCTGCTGGCCCGCAGCCAACCATGAATATAGGGAACTGGTTTTGTGTCTAATAAAATTAATGAGCGGAATCTGTCAGCATACAATACTACAAAGTTGTAGGTAAAAGAGGTCTGGATAGTGCCTCTTACACACTGCGACTTTTAGCATCGATTCTAACGCGCGTTTTGGAAACGCGATGCGCATCGCGACTTACACAATGAACAGATTTTTAGCATCAATTCAGCATCGCGTTTGCATCGCTGCTAAAAGTCGCAGTGTGTAAAGGCTCTAAAATGTTTGATCCCCTGCAAACATTGAAAAGCATGTCCGTCGTCGTCTATTGTTTAAAGTGACGCCTGTTTTATGCCGTGCGTGTGTACAAGCGATTTTTGTTTCCAAATTTTTATGCACGAGAGACAACAATTATTGTATATTATGTTCTCTTAGAGGCTATCCATCAAAGGAACATAAACTGTAGGATTTTTAGGTAAAGAAAAAATTTGATAATATTTATTAAATTAAAGAACTATCTTTTAGTCAACTGACAAACAAAACTTGAGGAAATTAAACGGTATATCTAGCTATATTATCTAGATGTTTTACTTCTAGTAGTAATTACTCTATTAATCCTTGCAAAAAAAGCGCTTTTAACTAATTACTTATAAGTTCGTATAGTAGAAAAGAACGTTTTTTTTCACGCACAGAATTACTAGTATAAATTGTATAAATAGTATAAATGACAATTATTATTATTATGACAAAAACAGTAGTTTTAGGTACTTCAGTGGACTCTTCACCGTGGCACCGCATACATATACATCCTACATTATCACAGGATTGTCCACATTTTTGCATCTGAAACGAGTATTCATGTAATATTGACTAAGTTTTTTAGGCGTAGGCACTTACTTACGTAATGTTGTACATTATTGAGATAAGTTAAGTATATACAGGGTGTAAAAAAAGTAGGAGCCAAATTCAAGCGGGTTGTAAATCGAGATTGGAATACAGGATAAATATGTTTTTTTTTCTCAAGTTTTATTTCTATTTTTCCTGTATTCTATTCTCGATTGACAACCACCCCTTTGAATTTGGCTCGTACTTTTTTACCCCTGTAAGTAAAAAAGTAAAGTTAGCCTGTAAGCATCCTACTGCTGGGCAAAGGCCTTACCTCAAATGTGAGGTACTATGAGCCATATTCCACCACGCGGGCTCAGTGCGGATTGGCGGAGGGTTGTTTGCAAGGCAAGCGACCAACTTTGCTGTCAGATTTTATCAAGCCACCCATAGGGCCTCTGACTAGGCTTAACGACTAATACCAATCGATATTAGCCGAGACCAACGGCTTAACGTGCCTTCCGAAGCACGGAGATGCTCGTGATATACGTCACTATATGGTCGGAATGGTCACACATCCAAACACCGACCGCGCCGTAAGTTGCTTAACTTCGGTATCACTACCAAAGCGCTGCCACCACTGCGCTACGAGCACCTCCTGTCCTCCTTTTACCCCTGTATAAACTTATATTAGTACTGATAACTCTTTATCAGTTGAAGGATCCCTAGATAGATATTTCTTCAGGTACACACTTGAATTGTGATTTCAGAGGCAGACATCAGACGCATAGTTTCAGAACACTGAAAAATATGTTTTATGGTTACACAAAAAAACGACATAATTACTTTTTTTTATAGCTAACGTGTGCAGTACGTTACAAAAACATTCTGAAAACTCACAACAAAATAAATTTCAGTGCACGAGTTTTGTTTATTTCACACAAAGATCTCAATTTCGACCTAAAAATCTAGACCTAACATTTACTATTGCGGAAGTAATAGAACGACGGATGTATTTTGATGGTGCAGGCTTTTTTGTGATCCAATTCACAAAAGAAAGAGCTTCTTTTTACTATCTTAATTAAAATAATGTTTTGATAATCGAAATCAAATTTTTTATCAAAACAACATATTGACATAACTTGAATTTCTAAAGAATTTTCGGTACTTATGTGATGATATTTTTAAAATATTAAAAGGTAAGTACGTTTCATGTGTATTAATAACCAGGAAATATTCAATTACAGATTTGTCATGCACGAATTTTCTTTCGTGCATAACAAATCTACCTAAAAAATGAATGACCTAAATCGTTATCACAGACTAGTTACATTACATATTTCCTAGTTACTCATTAGCTGAACTAATATCTAGTAAAGTTATTACTTGCTTGAAGTCACGATATAACTTTAACAAAAGCTTAACTTAGATTAATCTCGATATTCAATGAACTCCTTGATACCCCGATTAAATAGAAATCGGATATTACCATAAGCGTAAACTTAAGCGGTTCTGCTAACTCCGCGCTAAGTCCTAATTCCGATAGACAGCTTATTACGATAAATTTATTACGGATACTTGAAGAAACACATGTAATAATCTTTCAGAGACATGAACCACGTAATATTCGGCTCGTTGGGACCATCTTAGCCCTTACAGCGACTTTTGAAGCCTTTTTTTTTAATCTAGCCACAAGTAATTCATAATAGAGCTCCAATATTTCAACAGATTTCGGTAGTTACAAATTGATTGTTTAAATCACTGCATCGCCGTGTGGATTTTACGAAACCACCAAGGAAATTCACACGCCATATTGACGTTAGTAACAAAAAAATAAAACCGCAGTAATTAAAAGAGGATGACTCAATTTTGTATACTACTTACGTTTACATTGAGCGTAATTTTCGTAGAATTGTAATTGATTTTTGATAGAAAGTCACTCAAAACATTGACGCAAGTGATTGAAAATAAATGACCTCAGGCCTCTTATGAATTGCGCCCGTAAGGGATGACCCTTTGACGTACTAAATGATTAAACCTATTGGCAAGAGGAATCCCGTTTTTTGTGAGTAATTGAACAAAGACCTGTTGTTTGCTTTCAAATTCCACTTTCACAGATAAAAAATCCTCTACGTATTAATCCATTATGCTGGTTTCGAGGCCCATTGTTAGAGAATTTCTTAAAAATACAGCGTTTTCACCGACTGAATATGCAGATAAACGATTGGCCTACGAAGATACGTAGTTAGGTACGTCGATAGTCAATTGCTTTGTCACAGACAAGTTATGATTTCGCTATCGTCTATTCGATAAAATGTAATGGATCTCTTTGCATGAAGTAAAGGTTTGACAGGTAGAGAATGCTTAATATTTATTTACACAATGGTTTGCACAATAAAGTATTTAAAGGACACGGTCGTATCCTGCCCCAGAGTCGTTTTATGTTTGATTAAAGAAAAGCATTAAGAGACTTGACTATATCATTTTGCAAAAATATATTGAATTTTTAATACAATATTCTTAATTTTCTTTGCTTTTATCTAGCGGCATATAAATCTAAAAAAAAATAGGACAAGGATTGAATACAATTTCCTGTCCCCAACAATTGTTGTGTTTGGCAGAAAATAGCGGTTTCGAGCACTTATTAGCAAACTGACGACCGCTTAACGAAATGGCATATTGTGTCATACTGTGTCATAGAACTGGCAGTTAGTTAAATAAGTAAGTGCTCGCAATCGCTATTTTAAGAAGGAAAATGACGTTTGCCTCCCATGGGTACTAACCTTTAAACCTACCAACCTCTTCCTAAAACTTGAAAAAAAAAACTGTGACAGGGAACTTCTTTTCGTTGGCTATTGTTTGCGTCATCGTAATTTTCACGCGTTACGCCCCCTAGCGGGACAGTTTTCTATGTTTTAGTTTTGGTGGCCTAGATGGCGGTTTTTCGACACAGATGGCACTATGATCTAGAAAGACCTATTCTAGATAGTATGCAAGAGATTGACCCCACACATTTTATTTCGTTTTATGTGAAAACCCCGCTATTTACGGCTTATATTACTTTATATTTTTTAAAAGACGAAGAAACGAACCCATAAAATTAGTTTTGGTCGTGACGCATGGATTTTTACTTTTGGGGCAAGCAAAGTATGGCGGGTCGACCGTGTTCTTTAAATAAATAAATGCATTTTTGTAGCTTCAAAAAAGTATAGGCAAAATAGCTGTAATTTTTTGCATATACAAAGACGATGAGAAGATTCGATATCATTCTGTTATAGAGCGATATAATTTTGTCTATTTAGCAAAGTACAAGATAATTTACAATAGCTTTAAAATTGCCTGGAATCATCCTACTACAACTTAATGTTTGTCAGGCAGATATAACGAGTATTTTATCATTATGGCTGTATATTATTTAGATACTACTTACATCTATTTAATAACTCTACAGGGTGCAATCAAGATTTAAATCTTCCGCATTATTTATAACATTTTCAAACCACGCTCTAGATATTTCAAAGCACTATTAATCTAATTTTAACATAATACAGCGGTGATAAATGACCTAACACTGCCATTAACATCGGCTAAATACATATTATCGACATTAATTTCAGATTATACGTTCACCCTCCACTTTGCCATGCAAATCTGTAGCTCTTTGAAAATCACAAATTATAATGTCAGAGAGAATGGCGAGAATCGATAGCGGCGCATATCTTTTCAAAGATCATTTGGGAAGTTTTTATACAAAATTCGTAATTTGGACATGATACTGTGAAATAGAAACGCTTTTTTATCAAGTTTCGAACAAAAATGTCTTAATTTGCATATGAATGTTGAGAAAATGAGTCTGATTTTAACTCGTCAAGTATGTGTGAACGAGACACAATAGAAATTCCATTGTTATGCGACTCTCGAGAGTCGTTTGATCCCTGACTGATTACACATTTTGGGTAACCCGTTTTATCCATAGATTGATTCGTTTCATTTTATGATTAAGCACTTATACTATATTATCGGTTATTATTATAAATCTTACCGTCCTATGTTGCTGCTACCCAAAACCAGTGGAACGTTTATTTACTGGCGGAGCGCTTACTCGCCATAGCATAGGATCGTCGGTGAATATCGTAGCTTTTTATAGAGAGAAACCCAACCCACAAGACTCACCACTACATTCTGCCGCTGTTTGGTCTTCTTATTCAATATATTCGCAGCTAACCATAATATCTGGTAGCCGTTCTTTATACACCAACTGTGAGTCCGCCAGTGGCCTACAGATCAGCCCTGCCATCATTAATGGCAAAAAGCTGAAGATATAGTATATCAGGAAAGGCTTTGATTGGACATCTAGCAGTGTCCTAAAAGCATTCGCCGACAGGTTAGATTGTCACTACTTTAATTAAGTATAACCGACGCAGAATCCAAAACTAAACTTCCAAGATCTGAAGCCAATACAGAAGTTTAGTACAAATAAAAAGTCGTAGTGCTATTATAAAAGTTCAACAAGTCCATTGCAATAAAAACTAGTTCCATAGATATAGCGAACGGGACGCACCGACGTTTTACACGGAACTTTCAATATGTCGGAGCCCGAACGAAAGAGTTTTGTCGATGGTACAAAGATTAAGAGAGAGCAAAGAATTGAACATAAAAATATAAAAAGATGAGTTAACACTCTGCCTCCTTGGGCTAAGAAGAAGTGTTTGGTCAACCTAATTATTATAAATTTCACATATAAAAAGCAAGTGTGTCAGCCAAGAAATTGAACCCTGTGCCTTTTGCTATCCGGGCGCATGCCTTGACCCTTCGGATATTGTTTGAGCAATAGCCTACGCATTCAAGAAATCTCTTGCAAAATTCAACAGGCTTGCCAATGTGTTTGTGGGGGCGAATGGTATATGCATAAGCCCGGATAGCGTCAGACACAGGGTTCGATTTCTTGTCTGACATAATTGATTTTGACAAGTGCAGTTTATATATCGAATTCATTTAAAGTTTGTGACTTGTGCCTCATCCAACGGTAGAGTTTTCCGGATAATACTAGAATTAAAGTTTTGAGAATGTCGGTTAGCGATAACATCGTGATCTGCATGATTAAATCGGGCCTAGCAGTGAGAATTTTGGCCGAAAATAGTGAATATGAATTATTAACTAAAATCGAATAAAGAAATAACTTATACTAGGGGCGTGTTTCACTATCGACGAAGAAGCCAACCACGATAATTGAAATATTGAACGTCATTTCTTATGAAGTAATTAGCAGATAACGCTGATGGGAACGTATTTAGATATTGTGAAACAGGCTGTTATTAGCGTCTAAGGTAAAATCATATGCACCCGTAACGGAAACAGGTCCGAGACGAAACTGTGTTTCAAGAATAAACTGCGAAAGTTTCTTATTCAATAATTGCGAAACATGTAAAATATGTTTATGTATGTATATTCTTAGTTATTTATGATTTTGGTATTTATGTATATAAATTATAAACTGTATATTTAGTTTATAAACCTATAGTATGTAAATTATGGTATGTATATAATATTTATTATTATTCTACACTTTAGTATTTTGTTGCAATTTTAATATCTATTTACAACACTCTCCTGCACCAATCACAATCTCTCTGCATGACCTAAAGGTATGACTGGGAGAGAATGCTTTTAGCATTAAGTCCACCTTTTGCACACTTTTATTTGTGTTTTTAAATAAATAAACATCACCGTATTGTTATCAACCAGGCGTCAACCATATGGAAGCACGTTACGTAAAGAGATCAGCAACGCCTCGGCGTTATCGATATTAGGCCTCGCCTCGCTTTGGCTCGCGCTTGCTACAACTTCAGTTCTTCTTGTGAATGACAGCCCGTTTGACAGGGTGGGCGGATATTTGACAAACAACATGCATACGCCGCTGGTTGAGAGGAGGTCCCGAGTTGACCTCGATCCGAGGTGGTTACGCTACAATCATCATGCATGCGCCGATGGTAACCGGTTGTGAGCGGTCTGCATCCAGTGTGATCCAGCGATCTTTACAAGATCGTCTGTCCATCTTGTCGGTGGAAGTCCTACGCTGCGCCTTTGTTTGAAGGGTCTCCAATCTAGAACTTTTTTGCCCCAATGGCCATCATTTCTTCGCGCTATGTGCCCCGCCCACTGCCACTTGAGTTTACTGATCCGCTGGGCTATGTCCGTTACCATAATATAGTTCTTCTACGTATCTCCACGTTTCTGATTCGATCTCGTAGAGAAACACCGAGCATAGCTCTCTCCATCGCTGGTTGTGTGATTTTGAGCTTTATTATGAGGCTCATAGTTAGAGACCACGTTTCGGATCAGTATGTTATCACTGGTAACACACACTGGTTGAACTTTCATCTTCAGACACTGAGGTAATGAGACGAGAAGACGCTCAAATACAGACGGATAAGACGGACAAATGTGGTACATAGTAAATTATTTGTTCTCAGAATAATCTAATACAGATGTATTACGTTCATAAGATGTATTAGATTGTGCTTAGATAAGCACTTCTGAATAATCTAAAATGTACTATTCGACACGTGTAAAAAGGATACTCTGAATAATTCAGACAAACATTTCAATTGGAATATTTATGTACTAACATCAAACATTACTCTTATATTTCTTTGGGATGTAAATTTTGTTCTTGAGCCTTGTTTACATAGATCAGCATAATATCTTATCTCAATACCTTATATTATACAATATATATACCCCTCCGAAAGCTGTATTGAAATTTTCGCTAAAAAAATTTCGTAACCATGAATTAATTGGGTATTGTGTTTTACTCACGAGTCTAGTGTAAAGGTTGCCTTTTTTTCAAATTGTTAATACAATTCAATATTCTTCAAATCACATAAAATTTCAGATAAGGCTATTAAACCGACAATACATAAAAGATGAAAGTATTTCGCATTCTATACATGAAGGTAGCATGTTTACAGCCGTTACCTCCGCTGCATTTTATATGCAACTATCCCTCCATAATGTCGAATTTGCAACGAAATACACTTTTGGACAGTAGCCAGACGACGTAGGATGTCGATATACCTAAAATCATAGTCAACTTGGACACCTTTCTAAGGACCAGGTGATGTGCATTCTGAATATTGAACTACTATTACTAGCGTACGGAACTAACATCACAAAGAAATCTCGTGCGCCATGAATTAACGTCATGAACGAATTGTCATCTCATTCAAATGGTTTCTTATAAGATAAGATAATTTTATTTACGGAAACATGTGTGAGATATACATTGCATGGTCAGAGATATATTGGTGTTAGTGTCGTTAGTATCAACATGTTATTCTAAATTAAAATTGCAAGGTTTACGTTACAATCTTGTAATCGTAATTGCGACACTTTTGTGCTTGGCATAGCTTCTTTATACATAGTAGTAACAACTCACTGATCCTGAACGAATACGGTGTATAATATTGAAAATCAAAAATTTTGAGTTGACGTCATAAAATAAGATTATCACAACGGTTTTCAGAAAAATACATCACGTTAAGAGCCGTTTGGGGTTTAATATATAATCTAAAAATACCTAGTTGCATAAAAGGATCTATTGGAAAATCATCATTTATAGTTATCTACATCCTGTCACTATCGCTGTTTTCTCCCAGTTCAGCGGTGGACGTCCTTAAGCTGATAATAAGGATTATGATTGTTTTGTCATTTCTACAACAAAAAAAAGTTATTCAAACGATACAGATGTGTAACAATTTAACAAAGATTAGTCAGAAAACGTTGCGCACTAAAATAAAAAAAATAATGAAGAATGTTTAAATTGGTTGGTTGGTAAATATCTCTCGTATTTTTAAACAAACATTTCTTTAAGCACAATATTAAGGACCAAAGGAACTTCAGTGGGAGCAATGTAAATTAAATTAAATTCCGCAGTAAGACAAAACAATTTTGTTATGATGTCTGCCTGTGTATTCTTTACGTTTTCAGGGAAATATTAAATACTTTGCGTGGCTAGAGTCGGCTCCAGGTGCACAAAAAGGAATACTGTTTTCACCCTTATGGCTTTACAAAGTGTTTCAAAACTACCCGTTAGGAATGAACGAAGCTACTCAAAATCACTTACTAAACAACTCTCTTCCAGAAACATGGGTTGAAATGCCAAAAATCATTCGACTCTCCGAATTTTACTATGAATACGTTTTCATTAACGTTATTTGTTCACTACTTCATACAAAATGACGTTCTATATTTGAATTATTGGTTGGTTAGTGTTTATTTGTCGGTGGTGAAACACGCCCTTAATCTGATTTCAATTTAGTAACGTTAGTTCTAAATAGCATTTATTTACTGACATTTTACACCCAATCATATTTTACTTTCGCCAGACACGATATAAAATCGTGAGTAAAACATCAACTTGCATCCAAAGCTGTATCAAGGGATTCGCGCTTGAGTGAATTAGTTTATAGCGGAGTCTCATAAACTAACACATAAAATAAACGTCAGAACTGGACATAAGTGGAAAATGGTGCGGTAGAAACACATCCTTCAAATTATGAAATAAATAAACCTGTAATGTCAGGTAAATTAAGCCCATAGAGTCACATTATAATTGCATTAATTTATTCTCGCTACACCCATTACCATTTCTCTTCATGACCTAAAGGTTTGACTGGCATATAATGCTTTAAGCATAAATCTTTGGCTTATGTATTAACAACATTAAGAAACTATTTAACTGTAATATCAAAGCTCTTTGTTTTTTTTTTAAAAAACAACCTTTGTGCACCATGTTTTGTGCAATAAAGTCTTTAAATAAATAAATTAAACAAAGGAGCGCTTAGTGTCTGATCGCGCTAGGTTACTACAATAGTGCTTTCTGGTTAGCACTCAAAATATTTCCAAGTACTCTCAGTGTGAAAACTTGCAAACAATAAACCCAAGTTAGACATGAAAAATATCCTAGACCTACTGCATTTCCACTTCCACTGTGCCACATTCTTTCACAAAATCCTCGAGAGTATTCGAAGTTAAGTATACCATTGATATACAACTTCAGTCAAGTTATACCGGAGTTATAAATCGATCTGACAATGGTTTGGGTGGGTGTAACTTTCTTTAGCGCAGTGTCTAGAAAGAAAAGCCTTAAATAAGTAAGCTCACAGACCTTTAAAAAAATTAATTGGTCATTACAGATTGACGGACTATGGACCTCCTCGTGTTCACTCTACAATGTTTATCTTTACGACAAAATAACGATTCAACTGTCAAAATGTGATTAAATTATAACCAACAGTTCATCTCCAAATGAGTGATGGTTTAAAATGACAGACGACCACATAGCAGCACGTCACTTCCGACACAACGTCGTTTATTGCCAAAGAACTTTGATCTCTATGTTGATGAGCACAAATATCAAAATTGATTATGTTTTTTTTTGTCATTTTGTGGTAAGGTGGCGTGCTGGTAACTGCACATTATTTCCTCATCTCCGCCTACGAATAACTCTTCCAACGTTCTGTATTTATGTTTTACTCAGTAATATAATTTAGATTAGTATGACAAAAGCAGGAGCGGATTACGACTACACCCAAAACTGGAGTTCCACGAATTTGCGACGATCATTAATCTACGACAAACCGGGAGAATCATTTCTCAAGGTTTGGTAAAAAGGCAATCTGGTGTTTTTCATCGCTTTCAAAACGTGAGGCATTAGGCAAACGTTTGCTTCTTGAGCGAGATTTGGAGGTGGTTTTTAATGTTGTTTTTATGACCTGGTAGACACAGCTGTTTTGGTTTGTCATCCCAGTAACATATTTACGCATTTATAATTTTTCATGTCCAGATATAATTTTACTATGTTGTACATACCTATCGATAAATTTTTGGTTAGAAAAAAATAGATATAAGATTTTTACACAAACATCTATGAAACCCGAATCATCTTTGAAACAATCTAAGAATTTAACAGTTTTGAGACCCGTTAGAATTGTTAGTCCTATATACAACATTTAATAGAAATAAAATGTGTTATGTTCAATTCTGATTTTTTCGTGTAGTTTAGATAAACTTAAAAAAGACATATTCAAAATTTTGTCAAACCAACTAAACTAACTTTTGTTGCACTGGTCAATTCCTTTTTTTTTTGTTATTTGCGTTTGTTACTTAAATTCTTTGTAGAACTAAACAAACTAATATTAGATGATACCTTTGCAAATATTACTAACACACAAGTCTAACCCTTTTTCATTTCATTATTTTTGGTACATATTGTGCCCACATACTTAGAGTTACAGTCTAGTTCTTTAACTAAGATGTTTTTTTTTCCTGTAAATCATGTGATTGTAAATTGTTCTGTGAGCCTTGAATAAATTAAAAAAAAAACTAATTTTATATGACAAGTACCTACCTAACTAACTATAGGTATACATCGGTATTTAAAAAAATACATATCCACCAAATGTAGCAATCAAGTGCTATCATTAACGTGTTCACTTCGCTTCCTGAAATCAAAAACGACTCCTTCAATCTGTCAAAGAACTCTATTCAAACTTCACAGAACCACTTTGAAATTAGCACCATTATCCTAATGCATCGAATTCAAATTTCACCCACCGATCTCCAGTTCCCTATAACTAGATAGTTCATCACTGACTCAGTACTCCCAAATACAACTCTACCAAGTTTGAATATGGAATGCATTTCTAGCAGCCAGTCGCTGACTTGGCGTAATTTTCCGTTTCGG
Source organism: Pyrausta aurata (assembly GCA_963584085.1). NCBI lineage: Eukaryota > Metazoa > Arthropoda > Insecta > Lepidoptera > Crambidae > Pyrausta > Pyrausta aurata. The sequence continues at coordinate 10,161,502 of OY757271.1, read as the reverse complement.
TTATACTCCAACCAAATCTGGAATGCCCTTTTCCTCTCATGCGACTATTTAAGCTCGAGTTATTAGCATTTGGGCGGTTATTCGTTCGCTCCGTGGCGTGAATTCCAAATTTGAAACTGGGTGCTATACAAATTCAGAATTAAACCGCTTTGACTCAGCGGTTAGGAATAATTTCGGGTTTTAGCGTGTATTATACTGCTTTGTTAATGCAATTTAAGGTCCATTTTAGTGAACAGATGAGTTGTGTGTGATTGTTTTCTGTAGACGTGAACTAAAGTTTGTATACGTGAATACAAAATACACCCATTTTGTTATTATTAAACTCATAACTCAGCGTTTTCCGATCCAGAGCTCGCGAGTTTGATTTTCAGACGTACGTTGACCGTTTAGATACACTTCGTCAAACAAATATGAGTGGAGTTTATGTAATTTATCTTTACTCGAAAGTGCGCTGATAAATCTATAGAAAGAATAAACCATTAAGTTAAATTAAATAAAAGCGATGCTCATCTAAATTATAATACTCGTAGATAAAGCAAAAATGAGTGGGTCCAAATTTTCGTCATTACTTCGCCTTGGCTATACATTTAGATGGTTAATGCATTCAAAGAGGAAGATAAAAGAAATGATTTAAAAACACTCACTCTCAAGGAGCTACTTACGAAAATGACAATGGAGGTTGGGAAATATTTTGCTTGGCTTCTTTTGAAGACTTTTCCGTTTTTCGGTGAAGAGAATTTGAAATAAGCATAAAATAAATTGTGTTATGATTTTTTATCATCATGGTAAATATTTGACCACATCTGATCAAGATCATTCCTTAGAAATGAAATCAAAATCTTGAAGTTTGCCGAAGCCAAATGTCTATCTATAATAAAACATATAATAGCTCTATAATTACGGCTAATTTGGACAATCAGGAAAAAATTGCATTATTTTTTTATTAGTACCATTTTTACGAGTATTATAGTATCTAGATGTTCATACTAAAAGTCCGTAATGGTGGTCGCGATACAGAAGCTAGAAATTAACAAATTATGTACTGAATATTGGAAACTGCATCGATACTAACGCGCCTCTGCATCGATGCTAAATTAAATCTGTTCATTGCGTGAGTCGCGATGTTGTCACGCGTTGGCAAATCGCGCTTCTGCATCGATGCTAAAAGTCGCAGTGTGTAAGGGGTCAAAGGTGTAGATAGAGAGTTTAACAGGAACAGATCACACTTCTTACATAAAAAAAAAACTGAATAAATTAATGTTCTAATACTAAAACACACTGCACACACATAACACTCGTATCATCCATCTCTTATTCGACTCCAAACTTTTAACGTATCCCGTAACTTTGATTATCTCAAGAAAAATGTTGTTTCAGACATGTCGGGAGAGACAACACGGCCAAATTGGAAAACATCGGGAGACAAAGAATCCCGCTCGAAAGTTGGGGCTCCATCATTAGACACTTCTGCCGGATCAAAGACAAACTTCAAAGAGGACCTAGAGATTAGATTTCGGTGATGTTTACGCTGTGGACTGGATGTGGTATCATAATACTTATTAGTCAGTTAATTTAATCATTTATTCTTGCATGCTAGTATGTAGTACTATTACATATTCTGTGATACTAGGTGTAAACTTACATAGGTGACAAGTGTAATAATAAATGTACTTATAAATCTAGTTACCCAGAAGGTTCAGCACTTTTGGGGTCAGCAAAAAATTAAAGGTAAGTAAATACCTTGCTGTCATAAACTGTCAGAATTTCCTTTCTTGGATAAATCTATACCAATAAAATGCTTTGTCCTGAATGACTGACTTATTGATTGACTGACTGACTGACTGACTGACTGACTGATGGATCAACGCACAGCCTAAACCGCTGATTGTAGAGACCTGAAACTGAGAGGGTGTGTTCTTTGTGTGACGAAGGGATCCGATAAGAAAGGATTTTCAGAAATTCCACCCCTAAGGGGGTCAAAAAGGGGTGCAAAGTTTGTATGGGACAACCAGATCCCTTGGTCCAATCTACTTCAAATTTTGCATACATATCACTTAGCGCCGTAATTAGCGCCGAGTGCACACGCATTCCACGCGCTCCTCGTAAAATATTCTTGTAAAGTGGTTTTCCGGTAACAAACTAACTTAAAAACTTTATATTTAAAAAGTGCTATTCAAATACCTTGTAGTGTTCTAAGTGTATTGCGGATTACAAGCGTTTTTCACACCTAAATTGGATAGTAAAATTACGTACGGCCGCTAAAATCATCTCCGCCATCTTGGTTTATTCCTTCGATACGCGACGGCCGAGCGGTCATTCACCCCTCGCGGACGGACTGTGTTTTTACGTGAATTTAGCGTAGCTTTCTACCTTGGAGTCAAAGAGAAGATTATAATAATCTACAAGTATGGCTCCTCCACGTCAAAAAAGTGCACTACCCCAGGCAGATTCTAAGCCAGACAGCCTCTCTGACATCCACGTTTTAACTTCAGAGATAAGACAATTCCGGGAGGAAATTGCTGCACTAAAACAGCAGTTGACCAACGCAGTTTCAACAATCTCAACCTGCAATGAACGCTTAGATGACATTACGAACAAACTATCACAATCAGATGACAAAATTAAATACCTCGAAGAACGAAACCTTGAACACGAAAACTCGATTCTCATCCTCAAAGAGCAACTAAATGTGCAATCACAATTACTGCTTCAAAACGATTTAGAGATAGTTGGACTCCCAGAGAACAAAAATGAAAATCTTTGCCACATCATTCTAACGACAGCTGCCAAGATCGGTGTGTCTGTCTCTGAAACGGACTTAGACTCAGCGAAAAGAGTCGGCGTGCGTCGCCCTGTGAAAACCTCCGAAAACCCAAAGCACTTATCATCCCGCCCTGTTGTAGTGCGATTTACTCGGAAATTAAAGCGAGACGAGTTTATTAAAGCCGCAAAACTGCGGCGGCACTTAAACTCAAAGGACATTGACCCCAATGAGGCCGATTGCAAAATCTACGTAAATGATCGCTTGACCCGCGAAAATCGTCAGTTATTTCGAGACACGAGACTCCGCGCCAAGCAAATCGACTACAAGCACTGCTGGACAAACGGAGGGAACATTTTCGTCCGTAAAAGTGAAGGTTCCGGCCCTATACAAATTCACCGCTATTCTGATCTGGATCGTCTCCTTGATGATAATCAATCGTCTGCCCGAAAACAGGACCAGTGACTCATTTTCTTTTTTGGTACCTCTTACACTTATGTGTCAACTCCCCACCTCTATTCTGTGTGTGCATAAAAATAACTATGATGCTTCAACGTTTTATAAACGTTTTTATTTTATAATTATTTTTTGTTGTCTATTTTTGTATAAAAATAACTACTACAACGCTTCAAAAATGGCTAGTTTTTCTCACTTAATTAGAAATTGTTACAACTATTATTATTTTATGTTTCCTAATGATCTCAATTGGCTATGCCAAAATTATTACTTAAAAATAGTTTTTGAATTTTATGTTATGATGTTTTTATTTGTTTTTCGTGTTTGTATGCGTACTATTATGGTGCTTCTGTTTGGATGTCTTGCGTTGCTTTGCTATGAAATAACGTTGCTGTCAACATTTTACTTTTTTGCCAATGAAGTCAAAAATATCTACTCACTTACTAAAACTAAAATGCTTTCTCATATATGGGATGTGTTTAGCCTAACCTTGTCTGAATCAAGCCGGTGCGCTTCTAAGCTACCTTTATTAACATTAACCTACTTGGCCACAAATTGCTATAACAACTATATGTCTCTGAATCGTCTTATTAAGGGCCAGTGCCAAAAAAAACACTTTAAGACTATGCTTAATGCGCTTCGCACATCACTACTGATTAACTTACTAACTGATTATAATTGTGCTTTTACTACTCCCACTGTGTTTAAACATGAATCTCGTATGCTTTTAAGCATTAAAATCCAACCTTATTTAACATGGGTTTGCGTATCACTTGTACTTTATCTAGTTAGTAAACTAGACGAATTTAACCCATTCTTGCATGACATAAGAACACAAATCATTTTGTTGACACCCCATACTAAGAATATAAAACCCATGTGCAACAATTCACCTCTAGCATCGCCACACTCATACACCTTTGCACTACAGCCTTTAGCTAATTGCAATTATAACGTCTTATCTTATCCCAAATATTTAAACGTCTATCTTTCAGACCAGCTTAAACTTGTCACTAAAACGAGCACACAAACCATGTCTGCGTCTACAAGTTTTCTAAAGCTGACTATAATTTTACCCCAGGTCACCCAATGGAAAAAAGGTTCTACGTTTAATAATTTCATATTTCACTTCTGCGAATTCACTAGCTACCAGCGTGCGGTATCTCCCGTTACATGCTTAATTATTTTAATTACTAAATCTTTTTTATCTAAATGCATCCCTGTCAGCTCTCCAATGACATAGATGACGCATGTAACGTAGAGTGCCACACGCTGGAGTATCCCGAACACTGTAAAAACGTATTAACCGACTTGTACAACTTTAAAATACTGACCTTTAATATTAGAAGTATAAATAAAAATTTTGACAGCTTTTTAATGACGCTAAGTAGACTAGACACAAAATTTGACGTTTTAATTCTAACTGAGTGCTGGTTAAATGAAATTACGACCATTGATACACTGGACGGCTATAACGGCTATCGGACACAAAAATACATTAACCAAAACGGCGGCGTCGTCGTTTATGTAAAATCAGACCTTAACCCTATAGTTTGCGAGCCTGATTTTAATGATGCTAATTGCTTGCGTATTGATATTTTAAATCATTTATCTATCCTAGGAATTTACCGCTCACCTTCTTTCTCGAATATCAATCCTTTTCTCGACTCACTGGAATCTATGTTAATAAATATAAAGCAAACGCATGAAGCTATCATTATAGGCGATATAAATATCAACATCTGTGATAAAGAACTCAGCTCACAATATCTTTGTCTTATGGCAGAATTTGCTTTACTCCCTGCTATCAATAAGTGTACACGAGACGACTCCTGCTTAGACCATATCTTTATCCGCTCTAAGCAGAAAACCATTTCAGCGGTTTGTCAATCGAGTATCACGGACCACAGTATAGTAGTAGCAGGCCTATCAAATGAAACCCTGAAACCTCCTTCCAGCGACCGATCGCGCCTCATCGTAAATTATGACAACATTCTAAAGCAAATTGAAGAAGTAGACTGGTCTCCCTTATTTGACATAAAAGATGCAACTGTTGCTGCTGAATACCTGAATACCTCAATTAAAAATATTCTGGATACTAACACTCGTGAAGTAACAAGCAGTCGTTCGCAACACACTCTCAAACCTTGGATGACGCCGGGATTGATAAGATGTTCCAAACATAAGGATAGACTACATGCAAATGCTCGGAAACGCCCTGATGACCCAATAAAACAGCTTATTTACAAAAGGTATCGCAACTTCTACACTGATTTAATAAGAAAGATTAAAACAAAATATCAAAAAGAACAAATAGAAAAACATAAATCTAACCCAAAACTACTATGGAATACAATTAAACAAATAACTCATAGTCATAGCAACAAAAAATCGTTAAATCTAATATCCAACAAATCCGACTCGCAAAACATTCAACTTCTTGACAACTTTAACAAATTCTTCGCAAGTGTTGGTCCAAATTTGTCTGGTAAAATTCTTGAAAGTATAAATGAGACTGAGGAAACTTTAACAACAAAAATAGTTAATCCTAATTCCCCGAGTAACTCATTATTTTTAGAACCAACAGATAGCCAAGAAATAGCAGATATAATAGCAAATCTAAAAATTGACTGTGCGCCTGGCATAGATGGCATTTCTAACCGCCTTCTTAAGATCACTAAGCCATTGATAGTCAAACCACTGACCTATGTATGTAATCTTAGTCTCTCCACCGGCACCTTTCCCAAAACATGGAAAACCGCATCCATAACACCAATTCACAAAGGTGGTAACAAAGAGTGCCCCAGTAACTTTCGCCCAATTTCTCTTCTAGGCGCGTTCTCAAAAATTTTAGAAAGAATTGTAAACAAAAGGCTATCAAATTTCTTAGAAGCACATGATCTTTTAAATGCACATCAATTTGGGTTTAGACGAGGAAAATGTACTGAACAGGCGGTTCGTCTTTTGGCAAATTCTATTGTAGATAACCTAGACAAAGGAAATGCATGCATAGGGGTTTTCTTAGATCTTGCCAAAGCCTTTGATTCAGTATCCGTGCCCATACTTCTTACCAAATTGAACTTAATGGGAGTAAGGGGCACTGCCTTAGACTGGTTCAAAAGCTACTTAACTGAAAGACAGCAATATGTTAAAATAGATAAATACACAAGTAGCTCTCAACCCATCACTTTCGGTGTTCCACAAGGTAGCATACTCGGCCCTACACTATTTCTGACATATATCAACGACATTACAACACTCGGTTTAGAAAATGCAGAAATCATCTGTTACGCTGACGACACTGCAATAATTTTTCATGACAAAACCTGGGAAGCTGTGTACCGTAGTGCTGAAATAGGCATGTCAACTCTATACAACTGGCTTAATAATAATTTACTTTCTTTAAACACATCTAAAACTAAATACATTTCATTTTTCAAAACAAAGGCATCAGCGCCAACTACAACTGTACGAGCTAGCATCGTACATTCTACAACCACGACGTCAGCGACCTACATAGAAGCGGCCGACCGATGGACCCAAAACCAGCCCCGTCGGCACTCACACCGGCGGCACACATCGTTATACCTATACATGTTGACATACCATAGAATATTATAAATACTGTTACTTTATTACCAATAAATCAGATATCAACCGTCCGTGTCGGTTCTCATTTCCCTCCGCTGCGGCCAAGACACCCTTCGCCGTCACTATGATCAGTCTGGTGAGTCTGCCAGACTGGCAGCGGGTCCACGCCACCTACCTACCGTCCTGACGCTGCTACCCTGGGCGACCTGGGAGCAGCTCTCCTACCACAACATCCTTATTATATCTACGTATCTATTGTTAGGCTGGGCTAGGGCTCTAGGGACTTAGTATCTTAGCGAAAGGGATATCTACGCCACTAGGGAGTTAGTTTTCATCCTGACCGTTTATTAGACTTAGACAGACGGGACTTCTTCCCGCCTGTACATCTTCGAGCCGGACTTTTCGATAGCATTAACAGTGTAGCGGCGCCTTTACATGTCGACACCGCCGCGAGCTTATTTTGTCAACACATCAATTTTATACTTTAACATTATCCATTAAATCAGTGTATTAGCAGCACTCTATCAGAGCGGTTTGATTTATCATTCCTTAAACCCTTTCATCATATCATCCCCAAAAGTGTGGAACCCCCACATTTTTTTTTGGTCCTTCGAGCAGTGAACCTAGCGTGCGGTTTTGGTTCACAGCGGGACCTCGCGTATATCACATTTTTGCGAAATCAATCGCGTCGCGAAGTTCCAGTATCAGTTATCATCGAACATTTTTGACTTTTCTATCAACTCAACATAAAACAATTGTGACAGTGACTAGTGAACATTTGTGCGATAGTGGCTAGTACTGACTGCCACGTGGACAATCATCGTTCCATTATCACCAGCGGCGTGTCTTCATCAACACTCTGCGGGTTGGCAAGCTCGCAGCGTAGCAGCGAAGGGTAACTGGTCCTGACTGTGTGCAACTATCATCAAAACAAGTAAGATCGTTCCTTTTATTTCTATCAACTTAAAATCATTTCAAAATGGAGGAACTAATTGCACGTCAAGCAGTACTTTATGAAAATCTCAAGCAAATACAAATCAACTTTAAAAAGGATTCGGATAGTCGTAAAATACCGGAGTATATCAAAGAGAGATTAGACAGATTAAGCAACATTTGGTCTGAGTTTGAGCATAATCATGCAGCCCTAGCGGAGTATCAAGATGTAGGGAGTGATGAACCATATTTTACACAAGATATTTTTCAATCAGCATTCAAGATTTATAGTGTTACTCAAAACATGATTGCATCATACTCACCACAAATTGAGCAGCAAAATCAAGACGATAATAAGCCTGGTGGGTGTAAGCAGATTGAGCAAAACCAAAAAAATAAAGCAACTACGGGCACAGATCCAAGTGGTCAAATAGATGAGTATCTAGCAGAGCAAAGAACAAACTTCAGAGCATTACGTCGACTAATGAGCAGCATAAGAATTGAAGATTTGTCAGAAAAGTGGGAGTTAGAAGACGAACTGCGCAATTTACAAAATCGTTGGAATGCCATTGATTATTTACATCTAAAAATCGACAATATATTGCAAGGTGGTGATCTCAATTACGAAGATCAGTTTATCACTTACGAGACTTCTTACAAGCGTTTAAAAAGGGCTATCAATCAGAAAATCGCTTCTTCGGCTCACGTTCATCAAGTGACACCTCAAATTGAGATTCCAGTTTTTACTGGCAAATACACGTCCTGGCCTACATTTTTCGACCTTTTTACCGAAACAATACACAATAACAATTCGCTTAGTAAAGCCCAAAAAATGCAACACCTCAAAGGAAAGATCAAGGGAGAAGCTGAGCGCCTTATACAGCATTTAAATATATCAGCCGAAAATTACGACACCGCCTGGGACATCCTAACACATCGATATAATAACCCCCAGGTACTATTTACAAAACAAGTAGAGACTTTTCTCAATCAGCCGAACATACAAAAGCAGACATCATTTGAAATCAGAAGACTTTATGATACTAGCATGGAAACCCTACACGCTATTCACAATCTAGGCGTGGATACAAACACTTGGGACCCGCTACTTGTTCATATTTTATCAAAAAAGCTCGATCATGAGACATACTGTGATTATAAAGAGTCGCGTAAGAACCCGCGGCAATTACCAGCCTTAGACGAGTTTATGGAATTCCTTGAAAACAAATTCACTGCCCTAGAGCCCATAACTCAGAAGCGTGAATCATCAGCATCTTATCAACCAAGGCCTGCCTATAATCAAGCCAAGCCGTCTTTCTCCAAACCTCAGCCCAATTATTATCAAAGCAAATATCAGCAAAGGACACCTTATCAAGCTATTGCTACGACTGCGCATAATAAATGTCCTTTATGTACTCAAGATCATGATTTATTCAGATGCAAGAAATTTCTAGGCATGACGGCAGATTTGAAGCTCAAAACCGTATCAAGGTTGCGACTTTGTCAAAATTGCTTGTATCATCATTACAACAATAAATGCTTTTCTTCGAAAAGGTGCAAGGACTGCAACGGTGAGCACAATACATTGCTACATGATGCATATGCACGCGCACAGGTTTCCGATTCAACGAACATAAGCATGCCGCCGCATCAATCAGCGCCGCAAGTGTCTCATAATTCAACGAATTCAACGAAATCACCCGTCGAACGTAAGCCACACAACGTGAATTATGTCGCAAGCAATGACGAGGAAATTTTACTTACTACGCTATTGTTAAATATCAAATCAGCAGAAGGTAACTTTATCACGTTGCGCGCTCTCCTGGACCAAGGGTCACAAATTTCTTTGATATCAGAGAGCGCTGCGCAGATGCTAGGTCTTAAGCGCCACCAATATTCAGCATCTATATCAGGAATAGGTAACGGTTGTAAACAAAGCAAAGGCATCGTAACGTTAGAGTGCCAATCAATCTACAAAAATTACGACTTTTCTACACAAGCATTGGTCATCACGAAGGTTATTAATGATCTACCTAGCTATTCATTTAATAAACAATCATGGCCACATATTGAGAACATCAATCTAGCAGACCCGGAGTATAACATATCACGTCCAATAGACCTACTTTTGGATGCTAATGTCTATTCCGATATAATCATGAATGGTCTTATCAAAGGAACACAGGAGTCCCCCATAGCACAGCAAACTAAATTAGGGTGGATTCTGTCGGGAAACGTGAAGAAAGCATTTAATTGTCACGTTGTTATCAACAATTTATGTGACATTTCTAAGTACTGGGAGATGGAGGACGTCACTACATCTGACGCTTCTACTCTAAGCAAGGAAGAGCAGTATTGTGAAGACCTTTACAAGCAAACGACGAAAAGGTTAGAATGTGGAAAATACGAAGTAGCCATACCTATGAAGCCCGGCTTCGAGGAAAATCTAGGGCTGTCAAAATCAAAGTCGGTTGCGCAGTTTCGACAACTTGAGCAAAAACTCAGCAAGAATGAAACCATGGCCAAACCATATCGCGACTTTATGGTCGAGTACGAGCAATTAGGACACATGCGCAAGGTCGATACTCGCCCTGGACCGTCCTGCTACTTTCCTCATCACGGAGTTTGGAAATTAGATTCTGAGTCTACCAAATTAAGAGTCGTATTTAATGCGTCTTCAAAAACAACATCAAATTACAGCCTAAATGATTTAATGGAGCGCGGACCTAATCTTCAGCAGGATCTATTAACACTTATTCTAAGCTGGAGGCAATATAAATACGTTTTAAATGCTGACATAGAAAAAATGTTTCGAATGATTTTTGTAAGGGAGTCAGATCAGCAATTACAGAGGATTATCTGGAGAGCATATCAAGATGAGGCACTTCAAGAATATCAGCTAACAACGGTTTCGTTTGGAGAGAAAGCTGCGCCCTTTCTAGCAATGCGTACTCTCCGCCAGCTTGCTATCGACGATAGCGAAAAACATCCGCTTACCCCAGATGTCCTAAATAACAATTTTTATATGGATGACCTCTTCTACGGGAGTAATTCATTTGAACTGGCGAAACAGGTTCAAAATCAACTGATCAATATCCTAAAGGGAGCAGGCTTTAACCTGCGTAAGTGGTCTAGCAATCATCAACAACTATTAGAAGGACTCTTGGCAGATCAGATCAGTGCATCAGCGATTGATTTCAAGGACACTGAAACTACCAAAGCATTAGGTTTGCGTTGGAATTCAACAACGGATACCTTTACATACAAAAACATATATCAAAATTGCGAAGAGGACAACACTAAAACAAAACGGCAGCTGCTCTCTCAAATTTCAAAGGTATTTGACCCCATTGGCTGGCTATCGCCCTTAACAATCAGATCGAAGTTATTATTCCAAAAGGCGTGGGCCACCGGGATATCATGGGACGACGAGCTACCGATCGAAATCCAAGATGAATGGCATAAGTTAAGATCTGACTTGCAAAGCATAAACAAAATCATTGTACCGCGTCACTTCGGCAATACAGATAATATATATGAACTGCACGGTTTTTGTGATGCTACGGACAAAACATACGCTTGCTCTGTATACATCGTTACTATCAACGATAAGGGGGAACGCACATCAAGGCTGGTGGCCGCCAAAACAAAGCTGGCTCCGTTGAACAAAAAAATTACACTGCCGAGACTGGAGTTATGCAGCGGAGTGTTGCTGGCCACACTAATGAAGAAGGTCTTGGAATGTCTTACATATACTGATATTAAATTACATGCATGGTCAGATTCAATGGTCGTCCTTGGGTGGATTCAAGGAGACATCTCAAGGTGGCATCAATTTGTTGCTAACCGCGTCCAACAAATAATCAATGTTTTACCACCATTATTATGGCGTCATGTACGGTCAGAGGATAACGCAGCTGACTGTGCTACGCGCGGTTTATCAAGCAACCAGCTATTCAATCATTCGATTTGGTGGGAAGGCCCTGAGTGGTTGATCACATTTAAACATACAGATGCACCATATGTCAAATATCAACAACCAACCCTGGAAGCGAAAAAGCCCAGTGTGTGCACAGCCTTATTGGATCAAGACGCAGCGCACGACACTTCAATCATATCAGAATTATTATACAAACATAATTCAATTACAAAAGCGGCAAAAGTGATCGCATGGATATCGCGTTTCATTTCGCGCGCCCGGGGTCAGCATAATGCTGAAACGACAAATACACTGTCGTCATCGGAACTTAACAATGCACTTCACACAATCATTAAATATACACAAGCAAATGATTTCAAGGATGACATAAATAATTTAAAAATATCAGGAAAGGTTCGTATTAATAGCAGATTATCAACTTTAAATCCACAATTGGATAAAGATGGTGTACTGCGAGTAGGTGGGCGACTATCAAATTCAAATGTATCAGGGAAAAATCCCATAATCATATCAAATCAAGGCCGCCTAACGGAGTTAATTATCAATCAAGCTCACGCTGCCACGTGTCACGGAGGTCCTAGACTGACGCTATCCTATATCAGGGATAAGTATTGGGTCCTTAGTGGCATGCGCACCGTGAAAAAGCAACTAAGAAGATGTGTGACTTGTCGTCGATTTAGTCATCAAAAACTTGATCAGATCATGGCTGACCTGCCAGCACCTAGGGTCACGCCATCGCGACCTTTCACTCACTGTGGAGTGGATTTCACAGGGCATGTGGAACTTAAAGCGAACAAAGGCCGCGGAATCAGGACAACTAAAGGATACATAGCTGTTTTTGTGTGTCTGACCACCAAGGCCATACATCTAGAGTTAGTATCCGATCTAAGCACAGCATCATTTCTTGCCGCGTTCAGAAGAATGTGCGCCAGGCGTGGAACACCAAAGGAGATGTACAGCGATAATGGCACTAACTTTGTTGGAGCCGCCAAACACCTCAAGAAAGAATATCAACAAATCATTCAGAGTATCAACGCGGATTTCATAAATATTATCAATGAGGTTGGAACTAACTGGCATTTTAACGCGCCAGCGTGGCCTAGCGCCGGAGGATTGTGGGAATCTGCAGTCCGAAGCATGAAATATCATCTGCGTCGTGTTATCGGCACACAAAAATTAACGTATGAAGAATTTACAACTCTTCTGGCTCAGATCGAGGCTTGCCTCAATTCACGACCGCTATACACCCTAACCGAAAATATTGAAGACCTCGAGGTACTGACCCCCGGTCACTTTTTGATCGGCGGTCCGTTATTATCAAGTGCAGAACCAGAATCAAGCAATATCACCCTTCCAATGAGATGGCAACTAGTTCAGTCTATGTCTAGAGGCTTTTGGAAGAAATGGTCGCAGGAGTACTTACAAACTCTTCAGACGCGAAGCAAATGGTTAAATGTTAAAGCAGACATCAAAATCAATGACGTCGTACTAATAAAAGATGAGAACCTTCCAGCAAGTAGATGGGGAATGGCGCGCGTTATCGATACTCATCCAGGTAAGGATGGACACGTACGCGTTGTCACGTTGAAGACAAAATGTGGCATTATCAAGCGCCCTATAACTAAATTGTGCCTTCTACCGGTACATGATCAAGAGGAATCAAATAAACAGCCCGAGGCTACTAACCCTGACAAGCATGAAACCCCAATCAATAATTTATCAGATAATGACGCCTTACCATCATCTAGGCGCACTCGTGTACGAAAAAACAAAGTATCTGCGTATGCAATATGTTTGACACTACTTTCGTTATTTACATCAAGTTTACAGCAACAAATATTATCAACTTCATCAGTGTTTAATGTGACTTACCTTCAAAATGACAGCCAGAGTTTATATTTTGATAAAATTACCAATCTCCAACATATCAGGGATGAATGGAAACTCATTGTTTTCTACAATATGTCTACCTACTGGCAGGGGCTAGATAATATGGATCATTTCATCAATCACCTTGAAGAAGTCGCCGGTTCAGACACTCAGTATAAAAGCATTATTTATCAATTGAAAAATGAAATACGAGAAATCGAACACTACAACACATTACTACAACATAAATCGCTAATCAGGCAGAAAAGGGGGCTTATCGACGGCGTGGGTTATTTGGCGAACTCTTTATTCGGCGTCTTGGATCAAAGGTTTGCTGAAAATTATGAAAAAGACATCATAAAAATTACTCAAAATGAAAATCATTTAAAAAACTTGATCAGAAATCAAACTATAGTTCTCGAGGCAGAGTACAATGTGCTAAAACGTAACGAAAATAATATGAACAAGCAGTTTAATTTTATAAAGCAGCGGCTAAATAATATCACAGCGGAGTTGGGTCAAGTAACATTAGTTAATAAAAATGCTAACTACATAACATCGTCGGCTTTGACGGCTAGTATCATTATATCCAATTTAAGGAGAATTCAGCAAAGCTTATTGGATACAGTCACCGACATCAGTCATGGGCGCATCGATACGCATATGATAACACCTGAGCAATTGAATGAACAAATCAATTTAATATCACGTTATATACAGTCCGATCTAAGTCTGCCGGTCGGAATAAATGCAATAAAAGATATCTACAAGTTACTGAGTGTATACGGCAGGGTTGTCAACAATTACTTAATAATAGAAATCAAGATTCCCTTAGTGAGCAGTGACATTTATCAAGTCAATAGAATAATCAGCATCCCGCATAAAAGGTCGGCTAATTTATCAATTCAAATAACATCAAAGTTACCCTACATAGCCTACAATATGAGGAAGGACGTGGTCATGTTATTGTCAGATAATGACCTCAGATCATGCGTCATAGTTTCGACGGAAAAACTACTTTGCTCTTTCGACAAACCAGTCTATGATCTTGCCCTAAAACAGTATTTCTGCAAAATTAATATGATTGATAATGATATAACAACAAGTGAATCGCCCTGCATATCAACGCTTACTCCGTGCCGTAATCAGTGGGTCAAATTACATCACCAGAATTCGTGGTTGTTTTCTTGCTGCAACGAATGTACAGTTCGTATAATATGCACAGCTTCAGGAATGACAGTAACCAAACTCTATGAAAACGGAATCATAAATATTGGCCAAGGTTGCACTCTAAGGGGTGATTCATTCTCAATATATGCTCATAATAACTTTCTTAACAAAATCTATATCAATGAAGAGATAAACGTTCCAGAAATTTCAGCATTGAACAGATTGATAAACACATCTATGAAGTTCGACTATCCGACGCTAGAAAATTATAATCATAATTATAATCAAATCAAGGATGGATTGGAAACATTGAAGAAATCACAGTCAGGACAGTTAACTATTCATGACGTACACCACTATACTATTTGTTACGTCATCATCTTCATCATACTTGTCGCCGGGAGCATCTTTGCATATGCGAAGATAAGGAGCAGGCGTTCAGCGCAGCGGACTCCTGAGGTCCGCGACGAGCAGCGGCAGCAGGTGCAGGGGGAGCAGGCGGGAGAGCCCGCCCGCCCGCGCGCACCAAGTGCTAGTGGAAGTGATAGTGAAGTGGCGCATATAACGCGCACGCAGAGTGTGTTAAGTGTAGACAAGGGTACCTCGCCAATGGTAGCCCGACCAGTGCGGTTCATTGTGCCGAGTGATACCGTAGTGATTGATCAAGAATTATAATTGACTTTTTTTTAAATCACCAATTAGCATTTCTTAATATTATTATTTTAAATCTCATCTTGTTCTGTTCCTTTTCTTTCGTAGTTGGCCAAGATGTACGAGCTATCGTACATTTATGTAAATATATTATCGCTTTTCTTTTCGTATTGGCATCCGTAAAAAGACGAAGAAGCAGATACGGCCCCAGTCTCAGAGTGTCCCGTACGCTGTGCAGCTAGCATCATCCGTAGTTGGTCGTGGTTGTGGTGACGTCATGAGATCAATGACTTGATGCAGCTGTTCGTTGACTCGATGGGTGTGTGGTGTTTTGATAGAGAAAGTGGTAAATGGCTCTGCCATCTCGACGACTCTGACCAGTCTGCGTTATGGTATTCTCTCTGGTGGTGTCTACTCGGCGTACGTCTTCGCGTTTTGGTATACGAATGACGTAAGTTGACTATGGTATATAAGCCCCCTGGCTTGCATCGCGATGCTGGTGACCGCTAGTCTCTTGGTTTGCATCGCAGGGCTGGAGCTCACAAGTTTCCTGGTTTGCATGGTTTGGTTCTGCTGGTAACTGCAAGTCTCCTGGTTTGCCCTCCGATGCTGGTGATTGCAAGTCGCCTGATGTGCATGGTCCTGCTGGTGTGGTGACTGCAACCCCCTGGTTTACTGGTAATGACTGCAAGTCCCCTGGTTTGCATCTCGATGCTCATGGTGATTTTGGTTGGTAAGTCGCTCGCATTCTTCTGGTAGCTCATTGGTGGTCTGCTGGTTGGTCAATGGTGATGGTTTTTTCGTTGGTGATGGTGTTACTGAACAGCATGCGCGACTTCTCAGTTACTGGTGAGACCCTCTTCCGGGAGGCCAGTAACCGAACCGCTGCTGTCAGATGTCGATGGTGTGTACTTTCCCTGGCGTGCAGTTGTAGATAGTCTTCAGTTGCTTGGTGATGAATTGGTTGGTTGGTTTGATTCCGCCAGTCGTGAGATACCCGCCGTTGGTCGATTCTCAGGAGTTAGGTAGGTAAAGGTAAGAGGGTAGGAATGTAAATAGTAATAATTGGTAAATTGATTAAATATGGTAAAATAACGGTGGTTGTAAATCACCGCTCTTTATCATGGTAGGTAATAAATAGTAAATAATAAAATTACTTGAATAACTCCTTGGTTGAGTTTCATGAAAATTGTAGTACGATTTGGTAAGGATAATCTATAAAGTTTGGTATAATAATAACTAATGGTAATAATAAGAAATGGTAATGGTGATTGGTTAAGATATATTAATATTTGGTTATTCGGGAAGTGATGGTTGTAAGGCACCACTCCCGATTTCTAGTTAAGTCCCTAACCTACCGTACTTTTATCGTACATTTAAAAAGTATGTCAAACTAAAAATAGATCGTAAAAATGTTTAACTTCGATAGCATTAAATGTCGCATTGGTATTTGCTGATCTGCATTATGGAAGTAATGTAATGCGAGACTTGGTAACGCCTCATACTTGCGTAATAAATACTATGTATTGAAAACTGACTTTATTCTAATTGAATGTAATATTTAAGCACTGCGCGTTTTATGTTGTGGAATTGAACGGCAGACTTAATTTCTACCAGTCAACTTTTATTGATCATTGGTCTACTTTGGTCCTGGTCAGTCTGTAATGTTGTAAGTCCATGGTAACTGGTGATCTATCCGGCTCGAAGATGTACAGGCGGGAAGAAGTCCCGTCTGTCTAAGTCTAATAAACGGTCAGGATGAAAACTAACTCCCTAGTGGCGTAGATATCCCTTTCGCTAAGATACTAAGTCCCTAGAGCCCTAGCCCAGCCTAACAATAGATACGTAGATATAATAAGGATGTTGTGGTAGGAGAGCTGCTTCCAGGTCGCCCAGGGTAGCAGCGTCAGGACGGTAGGTAGGTGGCGTGGACCCGCTGCCAGTCTGGCAGACTCACCAGACTGATCATAGTGACGGCGAAGGGTGTCTTGGCCGCAGCGGAGGGAAATGAGAACCAACACGGACGGTTGATATCTGATTTATTGGTAATAAAGTAACAGTATTTATAATATTCTATGGTATGTCAACATGTATAGGTATAACGATGTGTGCCGCCGGTGTGAGTGCCGACGGGGCTGGTTTTGGGTCCATCGGTCGGCCGCTTCTATGTAGGTCGCTGACGTCGTGGTTGTAGAATGTACGATGCTAGCTCGTACAACAACAAAAGAAATAAAAATCCATTCCAGGTTTTGCCCAAATAACCCTGACCTTTTAAACAATACCCAATATAACTCATCATGCACATGTAATACAATAAGCAGAACTGACTCCATAAAATATCTCGGCATCCTTCTAGATGAAAAACTAAATTTCAAAAAACATATCGAAACTGTATCTGCCAGAGTTAGGAAGCTTACTGGGATGTTTAGGTTGTTGCAATTCTCAGCCGATCTAAACCTACTCCGGGCAGTATATGAGGCGTTGTGCCAGTCAGTGATCACATATTGTATTACAGTGTGGGGTGGAGCAGCAACAACATATCTGTTACAACTAGAGAGATCACAGCGCTCAGTATTAAAGACAATTCTTTCCAAAAACCGCACTTTTCCAACAGCTCTTCTTCACCAACAGTGTAACACGCTCAGCGTCAGACAACTCTTCATCTATAACATCTCTATAACAACTCATAAAACAGTACTTAACTCTGACGACTACAGCAAACTGTCCCAAAAACGAATATTTGAAATTCCAGTCCCTCGTACTCAGACATCCTTCGCGCAGCAACATAACGAATTCCTAAGATCATATTTATACAATAAGGCAACCAAAAATTGCGATTTAAGAAACAGCTCAGTTCGAGAAGCCAAATACAATATTCGCTCATGGTTATCTTCAGTTAACTATCAGGACACAGAAAATATGTTAAAAGTAGTCTCATAAATCAGACAAATTGCAAGGTTTGCTAAACAATCTCTGATCCTAACAACTCACTATCATATCTTAATTAGCGCAAGACACTCACGCAGATACACACCTACATACTCGCTCTAAAATTTTTAAAATTTAAGTTAGTTTCTTGTTACTAATCTTGATTTTCTTATTCGCACTATGTTTTTAAAATTGCAAACTTTTACTTATTGGCCTCCACGACACAGGCGTGGCCTAGTGTGGAGCCCAAAGCAAGTACTTTCATGTTGGTCACTTATTATGTTTTTATGTTTTTTGTTACGTGTACTACATAAGTCATTTATTAGTATGCTAAGTGAACAACTTAATTTATGAGTTTGTAAATAAAGACATTTTCATTTTCATTTTTCATTTTCATTTTCATATTCTTTTACAAAATTG
Organism: Pyrausta aurata; assembly: GCA_963584085.1. Classification (NCBI taxonomy): domain Eukaryota; kingdom Metazoa; phylum Arthropoda; class Insecta; order Lepidoptera; family Crambidae; genus Pyrausta; species Pyrausta aurata. The sequence goes on along the minus strand of OY757271.1, from coordinate 10,142,783 downwards.
ACGGAAGACATGTTTTGTATTTTATTGAAATTGGTGCAAAGTTATTATGGGGGTGATTTGCTTCAAATTTGATGTCAATACTCTTTAGTGCTTACGATTAAAATATTTTTTATTTCATTTTTGACAGTCATTTGACATAATCTGAGACAGAATATTTGACACATGTTTGTTATTGATGTTGCTCTCGAGAAGACATTTTATTGCTTAGATAGTAAATAATATGTTTTGTGTTTAAACAGCGTAGGTATCAATTGGTCTGTGTCCAGTGCAGATTGCAGATCGTATGTTCATATTGTCGGTGGACATTCTACGCTGCTCCTGTGGTCGAAAGGTGTCCAATCTGTAACTTTTCTGAAAATTTTTCGTGCGGGTCCTTTGATTAAAGTAAAATAGCGGAAGATACGGCATGTCATACTAATTGTCAGTTAAAAAATGGCACTACTCACTACTACATACAAGATGACCCACACAGCTGTGTAACTTTACGCTACTGACGACAGAGACAAAACCATTTCCTACGACGGTAGTGCGAGCGAAACAAACGCGCGCTTCGAGATGTCTCTTGTCACGTTGACGTCTCCTTGCAATAAGAATCAAGAAGCGTCAGCAGACAAATCGGAGTGAAATTGTGTACCATGTTTTTTGTGAAACTAATAAATTACTTGTTATTATTACTTTACTATTTTGAATTGTTGAGCGATGTTTGGCGTGAGTAGGGTTACCAAAAATAAAACAAAATATAAGTTTATTTTTTAATATTTATTGTTAAAACATGATTTCCTTCCAATGAATGATTTCCAGGTTTAATTTATTTTGTAATGAATAACTACTTGGCCCGCTGCAGTTGCCATGATGAGAAGATGGCGCTGACGTCACGCAACGATGTATGCGTAAGAGACCTGCAATAATACAGATTAGATGCGAGTAAATTTAAAAAAAGCTTCACATTATTACAGTCATTTTTGTAACAAACTTGAGTAGATAATTATTTTATTGTTTACATTATTGAAGTTGAATACCATTTTACAAAATATTAATAAAGAAGCAACAATGAATATCAGGTAAAAGTTAAATTATATAAATTTATTATGTTATGATCGACATTTTATGCTAACGGTACCGCGTAGACAAATCTCAACAAGCAGCACATGTTACGTTATGTGTCATCAATCATCATCATACCTAACTGGTCGCACATCAATGAATCGTATATTTCTATCTCGCCCTGAAAAATGGCCGTCAAAAAAAGACTGAATTTACAAATAAATTTATAAATTAAAGTTTTCGTGTACTTACCAGTGAAATGTGATTCCATGCGATTAGTTTTTCCTTTTAGAATGGTTTGGGCAACGTATGAAAGCACACGAAGGCATTTTGGTTACGTTTAACCCAAAAAAATAATTATGTTCTCCTCACGTCACACGTCTCACACATGTCATCTGCGCACGCAATCCCGATTGCAACTGAAGGCAATTAGGCGACGGGGGCCTGATTTTAGAGGTCCACGTTCGAGTGGCGCGTCACCTATCTTCCGCTATTTTACTTTAATCAAAGTGCGGGTCCTATGTTTAGCAGTGGCCGGCTTATGGAACATCCAAATGATGATGATGGTGGCGTAGATCTTTACATAGTTGTCCCTTTCAATTTACGATTTGAATTCAAGAAAGTAGAGAAGGTATTCGCTATAACCAATAACCATAAACAAAGCTCAAATTCAAACTCTTAAGGTAGCGAGAGAAGGCTTGAGGGAATTTGCTTCTCTCACAGCCTGTATGTGACATGATGCTGTGTAAGCGCAGAGAGTAGCCTGGTCATTGTAGTACCTGAAATAAATATACGATTGACGATAGGGCGTACGAAGTATTTCCATTTCGTTGTAAAATAAATTAAAAATATCCCTGTGTCAGTTTGACCATTATACCGGGCTACATGTTGTGTGTACATAAAGTATAACATTTAATGTCTGTACGCATTTCTTTGTTTATATTTTAATCCAGTTTTAAAATATATACAAAGAAATGCGTACAGACAATAAATGTTATACTTTATGTTTGTTTGTTTGAACGCGCTACTCACAGGAACTATTGGTAAGGTTATAAAATATGATAGATAGCTAATTTATCAGGGAAGGCCATAGTTTAATGCGTATAGGCTTATAAATTTTCGCTACGATCTATGGGAACGGAGTTAAACTAAAACGCGCGTACGAAGTCGCGGGCGGGCCGCTAGTTATTAATATATGTAAGTACGTATATTATATGTATTTATTTATATTTATTTGTTTATTTATTTTATATGTATAATTTAATACTATTTAAGCATTTTTTTATTATTTTTAAAGTTTTATCTATTAATTATATTATAATTTTTTGCCATCTGCACACCGCTCTTCACTTATTTAACGTTGTTTCCTCTACTCAAAGGTTGTCTGGAAGAGATCACTTCCAGCGACAAGACCGCCAATATTGTACTTGTGATCGTCTGTTTTAATGTTTTGTTGTGTCCTTTTTGTGCAATAAAGAATATTTATTATTATTTATTATTATTACCATTATAAAAATCGACTGTTAGTCTTGTGTGGAAATAGAGAACAGGCGTGGAAATTGAGTGCTTTATTTATTTATTGCGGTCTTAGCAAACTTTGTCAGCCCCGGCCAAGACGAATCCAACAAAGTAAAAATCATGAAAATCCGTCTTCCCGTTCTCGAGTTATAAGTGATGTAACTAACAAAACTTTTACAGATTTATGTAAACCGTATTGCACAACGAAAATGTGTACAAAGGGTGGACTTAACGCTATAGCATTCTCTACCAGTCTCAATCCTTTGGGCTAAGCTGAAATAATTGCAGAGGTGCGACAACGAAATAAGATTAATTCGATGTATATCTTTTTGACAAGAAAACAACATGAAAAAGATATAGAATGCCATCTTATTTTCTTGTCATTTTTAAATAAATAATTTTAAATGAAGTGAAACGTATCAATCCCACACCGTTTTGCTTTCCGCACTGACTCTTGTACGTATTTATTCTTAATCAAAATACTTTACCCAATTTAAATACCCATTCAGTCATTTGGTTAAGGTATTTTTTTTTTCTTCAAAACCCACACAATCGTAAATATTAAACCGCTGCACGGGTATTGATATTTAACTGTAAGTATGTAAACTATCGATCTCGAAACCGGTCCTAAATTTGCCACTTTCGTTATTACTTCATTTTTAAAATCCAGAACCTCATCTAGCATGTCTAAGTCTTTGTTCCTCGCCCTCTCTCATATAAAATATTCTGTCTGTACGTGGCGCTTTAGAAATAAACTCGCCTTTAAGTTATACAAGTTTCCTCTAGTAATTGATTACTCTATTTGGGGACCTCGGTTAGCATCTGAACCTAGATTCTCAAAAAGACGCCTGGAGAATATAACGCAAACTGCACAGTTGCAATTATGAAATAGTTTGTTGTAATTAGCTTACTTTCTAGTGATGCTGAACTATTTAATAATGTTTTGCATAATGGCTTTAGTTAGTTTATGTAGATCAACATTGATTTCACTGACAGAATTGACCTCTTTACACGTTTTATTCAAATGTAAAACAAAAAATGTTTGCAGAGTCACGGGTAGCGGGTAGTAAACGGTCACCAGATATGGTGTTTAGCTGCGAATAATAGTCCCCCTAGCCGATTTCGACTACGGTGGCCAGTCACAACGACTAACCGACTGCGCGGGACATATTATAGTGCACAAGTGTCTGCGAAAACACAGGTGCACTCTCTATTCCTTTCACTCTCATAGCCCGATGGGACAGCAATCTGACACGACCGGAGAGAGATCAGGCGCAGGACCAACGGCTTTACGTGCTTTCCGAGGCACGAGGGTGAAACACCGCCAACTTCCAAACTCCGGGCCACCCTGAGAATTTCTGAACAGAAAAACCCAGGTACATATTTTTTTGGCCTTACCCGGGAATCGAACCCGGGACCTCTGGCGCAGCCGTCACTTTAAAATGCGACCCTCTCACCGCTGCGCCACCGAGGCAGTTTATAGTTCTAGCTGCGAATATGTTGAATAAGAATGCAGAGGGCAGTCTAGTGGGATGGACTTATCTATTAAAATCTACAGTATTCAGTGACGATCCTGTGCCATGGCGAGTATCCATTAAATAAGCGATTCCCTAGTGCTGGGTAGCAACATCAGTACTAGCAGAGTAGGGTATTAAGAGGTGGGAAACCCCAGGGTGTAATATAAGAGGGAAAATACCACACTACCTTCCCTAATTAGGAGTTTTTTATGTAAAAAACTCTACTGACAAGAGCCTAGCTCTTAAATTTGATGATGATGATGGATGTATTGAGTCAATGTCGTTATAAAATCGTTGTTTGCTATGCCGTAATTAAAGAAATAAAATAACTATCGCACGATTACATAAAAAAAGCTAAACGTAAATTTGGGGCTTCTGAATTTCAATACGGCTCAGATTTTATCAAACAATTATATTTCTAGTACAGAAGCACGCCAAGCTTTACACTGCGCAGATATAAAAATAATTTTTCAACTAAAATGTATTAGAAGTTCTTTTGTGCTAGAGGCTGTTTATTCCCACGTGTTACCGGTTCCTTTAAAATAGACTTCAAGTGGCACACTGCCTGTTAATTAAATGAAGCATTAATGAAGTAGGTGAACCTCCGCCGACGCTCACGCTTGGCTGGTTTTGCCGCGGTGAGTGCTGGAATCCGACCTTTTAACACCTTACTAAATGTGAGCTTTTGTTTCATTTTCTTTTTAGATAAACAAGGAAAGATAAATAATTGTGAGTTTTTTTTCTTTTGAAAGAAAATCGACAAAGAAGAGTTTTGTACGGACCTATAAGTGAAGGTTTTTGACGTGACAACGTCTTAAATTAGGTTGCGGCTGGGAGTCACTTATGAAAAAGTGTAACGCTCGGTAACGTTACGATGAGTCACCGAACGAGAGAGAGGCCCGCCGAATGCCTTGCGTCTCTCTCCCACTCAACTATGATCGGTCTGCAATAAATATTCTACCGAGAAAAAGACGTTGTCACGTAAAATCTTCGCCCGTAAAACCGACTTTACAGGCAACCATTTTTTTAAACATATAAATAAGTCAACCTATAAGTAAAGGTTTTTAAACATAATTCACTGGGTAAAGAATACATTGTAGATTTTTGGGCTTGTTCTTCTTGATATACTTGCATGGAATATTTAAACTTGAAATTATTATCTAGTATTGTGGACTAACTGAAATTTTAACTCAACGGACCAATAGTACAATTACGAAGCTTTCAACGTCCATTGAACTCTACAATGGAGTATTAATTATCTGAAATGGCCAATTTCGTACATTGTCTGCAACTTGGCCATAACTCAAAGGTCCCGGCTTAAGACATGCTAGGACGCTGAGGAATTGAGAATAGGAAGACCAACAAGTTTGCTTTGAAGTAAGTTGTCATTGGTTGTTTATTACAACAAGAAAAAAAAAACAAAATAAAACATGCATCATAAAAAATAAACTTAAAACCTACCTTTTCAAAAACGAAACCGTTTTCTTGTATCAAGGAAGCTATGATCCTTTAACCTTTACAGCTTTATTATTTGCCGTAACATGAATTTTAGTGTAATTTTTAAACAGCAACCAGTAAGTTTACATGAATTTTAATGGCAGAGTTTATTCGTGGCGAGTTCACCTAATCATATTTACATCTTATGTCTCTGCCACGCTATAAGCAACACTATTAAAAAGCATTTCTTTACTTATTTTGATCAACCGCTGCTTTCCCACTATGCATTCTACCGCCTTATATTCCAAAAGGCAAAATCGGGTATTACCAAACCTCAAAGTTCATCAATCAAACCCGTTTAATAATTGAACAATTTATTCATATCACGAAAGGAAACATTAAAACTGATCCTTATTCCATTAACCCTCTGAATAAATCTAACTTGTATCTCGGTCTCATGGACATACATAATAGTGTTGCCTATTGAAATTCGAGAGTGGCTAAAACATCGATAGTATGACATTTAATCAAGATTGTTAGATCGCAAGTTGGTAAGATGTTATAATCAGTACCAATAATGTCTTTGTGGCAGAGCCTAGGCCGCCAATTTCAACAACTAATAACAGTTGGCCGACCAAATGCATCCAACAAGTACTTACGCATCATGTCTTTAGTGCATACCTAAGTAGGTATATGCGGTTCCTACATTCGAAACGGCAGCAACGACAGTAATCATCATCATCATAATCATTATCAGCCGAAGGATGTCCACTGCTGAACATAGGCCTGCCCCATGGCTTTCCACAACGACCGGTTTTGAGCGGTCTGCATCTAGTACAAACCTGCGATCTTTACAAGGTCGTCTGTCCATCTTGTCGGTGGACGTCCTACGCTGCGCCTTTGGTCGAAGGGTCTCCAATCTAGAACTTTTCTGCCCCAACGGCCATCAGTTCTCGCGCTATGTGCCCTGCCCACTGCCACTTGAGCTAACTGATTCGCAGGGCTATGTCCGACAGTAATGGTAAAATTTATTTGATTCGCTAATTTAATGACCATCGGTTAAGCTATTTTTTCGACAAAACACACACAATCGTAAATAATCAACCGTTAGTAACAACTTTGTACCATTAATATCGTTCGACATAGATGGCAATCGACATCAGCGGCAACAGTCTGAAGCGAAATGTATTTTTTTGTCACTTTACCTATCTACGTAAAGTGACAAAAAATCAGAAAATTGTACTCATCTAAGTACAATTTTCTGATTTAATCTTAGCGTTTTCAGCGCCACCTGGTTGTTTGACAGATAAAACTGCCTCGAGACTTGTACCAAGGTGACTATTCCTAAAAATAAAATAAACCAGAAACTGTCGTCTAAATGTCGATAGTGGTGCATCCCTGCTATTTAACCTTTTCACGGGCTAAGCACACGTAAGACTCGCCCGCGCCTTATAATTAATCAAGCCCTATTGACAGGGGATCATTTTGACCCTGCATAAGTGAAATACAGATTATGTAAAATATTTCATGCATACGTTTATAGCTTTGGGTTGTGACTTTGCATTACGTACCTAATGTTAGAGAGTTTTTCCTTCTTTACTTTTTCATATTTTGAACCCAATCCACAATCAATTTGGCTATCCAACGCGGCAACGCAGCCAGCATCAAAGCCTCCTTGCCACAAGGAAATGGTTTTGTTTTTGAATAGGTAGGTCCATTTTCATTTATGTTGCATGTCTAAGTTGAATTTTTTTCTCGTTTGTTATTAATAAAGCATTCAATGATTAAAGAGGTGACGTTAATATTAGACAAAGTGCATTTATTGATGAAACCTAGACCGAAAAATGACCTTTCATAATGAAAACGGCTTCTTTTACAAAATGCGGAAAACAGCAATAACGTAACATAAGTTCATCTGTTTTTTTTATATTTTCGACACAATTTTCCTCATACTTCAATCGTTATCCTGTTTCATTATCAATAATTTTTAACACAATATCCGAGAGCCTTTGATGTTAATCACATAAAAAAATTGATAAAACACTCCAAATATTGTGTTAAACCTGCAGCTAATTTGCCCATTTACGCCCAGCTCACGTGTGCCTATCCAATATTTCGTCGAAAAAACCAATTTAATTTTTACATTGGCCCCGGTGAGGGAAACAATTCGGCGTAAGTTATCTCTCAGATTCCGTATTTCATATTACGGCCCATTGTTGGGTGATGATAAAGGAGGTCGGGCCCTTAAGCCTCGCCCTTTAATACGCTGTCTGCTTACCTGCCGGCAAAGATTAAATGGAGGAAATTTCGCTGACAATGTTTTACAACGTTGTTTTTTTTTTGCCTAAAAGCTAAAATATACTGTTGTGGTTGCATTATACATAATTATAAGGCGCGTCACTATTAAATGTGTTTCAATTAGGGTACATAGCGATGCCATATTCAGTTAGTGACTGATATCGTATGTAGAGATCAAAAGCCTACGCAACAAATGTTTTCGCGGGTCACAGCTCAATATGAGATTGTAGTATTTTAATTATAAGATTAAAACATCTTTAATGCTCTACTGAATTTAACGCCTGCTAAAAAAAGAAGTTTTTACTTTAAATCTACCTTCAAACACATAGCAATACCTACATAGTAAGAAATAAAAACATTTTACTTCACTTCTGTGGTTTCAATTCTATGCCATTTCTTTGAAAATAATGTGCGTTGAGAAAGATAATACTTCTCTGTAGATGAAACAAAATTAAAATTCATAAATCTGTGAGACCGTGGGCTGGGTACAGGCATTTTTTACTTTAATTGCATGAAAGAGATACTCGACGGTATTGCGTCTCGTGTGGTGTGCTTGTGGTATCAGCTCTGTATAAATGTATCTTGTTTTTTTTTTTCAGTTTTAAAGTGAAACAATAATAAACAACTAATTTGCTTGTGATGTTCTGGTTTTCATATTCATCGACTAAATTCAGTTTCTCCTACTATTCCGATGAAACCGAGTTTCTATGATTATTCAAAATACGAATCTTTGGGTTTACGGTTCTTCTCTTCTACGCAGCGGCAGTAAAATTCACTTTAGAAATACTTTATAGTTTCAATTTCCTTTAAACACTCAAGCTTGTGCTCTAAGTCCAACTTAGTTGACAGTTTTTTGTTGTAAATTTTGAAACATAGATTTCGACTTGAGGGTTTCCAATCCTCGTGCAGTGAACATTCATAGAAATTTCAAGTTTCTTCAAAATCAATTCAGTTTGAAATACGGGTAGTATCAAAAAATATATAATCGTTTCATTCAGTAGAAATGTCAAAATCGTAACTGAATTTTCACTCCGAAAAAGTTCCACTGACGCAAGAATTGGGGTCAAGGATCGCTAAAACTAGGTATGACTTCCCATAAACCACTAAAAGTCGGATATTATCAACAATTGCTCGCCATCTCCCTTCTTAACAACAGGTTATTTCTTTTAAGCGGATGAAAATGTACCTTATTTGAATGTAGATCATTCAAATAAGGCCTATTTTCATCCGCAATCAGGGCTGAGCCCATCAACAGGCAATATCGCGCTCATAGCGATACATAACATACGCGTGTAATTAACTAATCACCGCCGGAACAAGTGCAGCATCATGTTAATACAAAGCTGAGGTACACACTGACGGCTAAGTTGGCGAACATTTTGCTATTTAATTGTAGTAGTCATTGCTAGCATGAAATGTATTACTGGTGAAGAATAAATGGCGATAAATCCGTCTATGTCCGCCACAAAATTGGGTTGGTTTGGTTTTAAACTTTGAATAAATAGGCCTTTTTTTGTAGCGTTAATGACCCTAAGCCTAAGCCTTAAGCCTGTACGAGTGATTTACATTATGTTTTCGATTTGTCGTTGTTCCTTTTGAGGGTAGTTAAATCTGCTTCGCCCTTAAAAAGTCTCAAAAAGGTAACTCTTTACATCAACGATATACAGTGATATACTCTATCAACTTTACCCACTCTAATATTGTCTTTAAAAATATAATTTAACTGTATTTACTTTCCATGGAAGAGGAAACTGAAAAAACCTCATCGTAAGCTGTTAGATCACAATCTTAAAAATTCACCAACCGAAGTCTATTTTTTACAAATGCAGTGATTGTAAACGCTTTTTATTGTAAGTTTTTATTTATTTATAGAAAATATTACAATAAATGAAATGTGTGTACCTACTGCTGCTTACCTAGTCAATGGCACGAAACCCATCGCACGTCTTCGATTACTTGGACTTGGCTGTTTTTTTTAACTCTGTCAGTATTACTCTTATTTTGTTCAGCGTTCTACCAAACTGTGTGTAGCTCCATAACACCTAGCTCGCATGCTAAGCACGGTGCCTGCCCAACAGCGTTACCGGTTATTATACAAAGCTGCTTCGTTACTGCCTCAAACAATATTCATGAGGCTTTCACTTTCAATTTGTAATTAACCCGCTTGTTCTCTTATAGCCTTTGTTTAGTATTATCTTTTGAATTTGACGGCCTAAGAATGTTTATCTTGGAGTGAGGTTAAAGCCAATGAAATCACATACTTTTAGATACTAGTTTTAAATCTGATGCCTTGAGAGTAGAGTGAATAAGGACTTTATTGAGTAATCTTAGCATTGTGTTACTAGTAACAGCTTTAACTATGTATGCTCTAGTTTAAATTGTATCTTTAAATTTTGCCAACTTAGCTGTCTATTCCAAATTGATATCTACTAAAGGCCCATTTAAATCTGACAAGCGAATACTCATTCTATACTAACCTTATTAAATTCTTCTACTCAGAGCATTCGTTCGTTGTTCTATTGCGTTCTATAGAATATTTTAAGAACGCTTGCTCGTTATTTTGGTGTAAAGTGTAAAACGCTGAAATCGAGCTCCCGATTAGAACAAAAGAACAAGAAAGAATGTTCTTGTTCTAGTTCTAGTTCTTTGTTCGTTTGGTCTAAACCCACCTTAAGGCCCCATAGGCAAAACAAAACGTTGAGACTAAAGGTTGACGCAGATCCAACTACACGTAAAGGGAACAACACTGTATCAACCCGAAGCATTCAGTATTATTTGTGTGAAACTCCATACTGCAACTTAATTTTTAATTTAATTTAATTTAATCATTTATTTCAGGCAACTTAGGCCCATACAATAAATACCTTAAAGACTAACATACATAGGTACAATAACAACATTAAAAATATTAAAATAAATGACACTATTTCGCCTCGTCGGCCTCCGTGGTGTAGTGGCTAAGCACGCTCGGTTTCAAGGCGTCGCCGCTCAGAGGTGCCGGGTTCGATTCCCGGTCGGGTCAATGTAGAAAAAAAACCGCCCACCCGATCAAACGGACTGTCACTTACAAGAAGAACTGTCATAAGTTATTCCCATTAGGGGTGGATAAATGTGTTTTAATGTAACTAAACCATTTAACGTGGACAAAGTCGCGAAGGAGCACTGCTATTATAATAAAATAAACCTAACTTTAATGAACTCTAATAATTATTTGTTTCACATAAAAATCAAACATAAGCACGTACTTGCACCTGAACCGAAGTTGCCACATCAGTTTATTCGGCTTTGCTTTGTTTAGCGTGTTCATACCACCCGTCGAACTATTTCTTGCATCGGTGCAAAGACTACCATCTTCTGGCAAGGCGTGCATTTGTAGGGTGACCATTATTTCTATTATTTAATCCATTACAAAAATAATAGTCAACTGCCATAATGGCGCAGCGGTTAGATGGTCGCATTGCAAAGCGACGGCTGTGCCAGAGGTCAAATTCAAAATCTTTATTTCAATTTAGGTCATGAAATGACACTTATGAACTTCAAATATAAGTACAGTGAAAAAAATAAAAATAAAGGTCTGGGTAAAAATATTTTCCCGGGTTTTTCTGTTCAGAAATTCTCAAGGTAGCCTGGAGTTTGCAAGCTGTCAGTGTTTTACCCCCGTCCCTCGGAAAGCACGTAAAGCCGTCGGTCCTGCGCCTGATCTCTCTCGGTCGTATCAAAATTTCTGTCCCTTCAGGCTATGAGAGTGAAAGGAATTGAAAGTGCACCTGTGTTTGCACACACTTGTGCACGGTAATATCTCTACATATTACGACTAACCAGCCGTTGTGACTGGCCACTGTAGTCGAAATCGGCACGGGAACTTTAAGTATTATTATTATTAATAGTCAAGAAGCCGCTCTGGGTATGGTATCCATAATTTTCGAGACTCAAACAAATATTGACAAGTAGAATTTATTGCTTTATCATCTTTCTGTATTAATGAGCTGTATCTTTTGAATCGTAGTAGCTAACGAATTGAAATTGCCTTTTTACCTCAAAAGACCATACAATTGTGTAAAACAAAATGCCCTTAAACCGCTACCAAGAGTCACAACAACTTTAATAAACCCTTTTCCTCGTCATCTTTACAACATTAGTTTTAACTCAAAACAAGTGAAATGACAAAGGCACATTAATGTCTCTCTCTCCCATGAAAACGTTGTCACTGCACAAAGTTTCTACTGTTTATGGCAGACAGACAGCACAGCCTTTGTAGTCACCGGGTTGATATTTTAAACGAAGCCGAAATCTGCTTTGGTCGTTATAAAATTTATTGTTAGTTTTCCTCATAAATAAATAAACGTACTGTTGTAGAGACAAAAGTGTTTAACAAATAGTTAACCCTTGAAAATACACATATTTAAAAAAATCGGCTAATGCATTACTTTACATCGTCATCATAAAAATTTTTGCTAGATTGTCGGATATTGTTAGTTTTAAGTACTACAATGCACTACAACTATATACATAAAATTGAAGTCGATAAGAAGGTGTAAGTTAAATTTCACATTATTGGATTTACTGGATTTGTCGCCGCCAAGAATAGAAAACGAAGTTCGTCAAGTGCGTTAATAAAAAAAGTAAATTTTGATCGCATGTCATCAATATGTGGTTCCTTGAATCCTTGTGTAATTTGAACTAATATTTAATTGGCTACCTAGCTAGTTACTAATACTAAACAAAAATCCCGTTCCCCCTAGGCAAAGTTTGGGCATTTTAGGCTTTCGGGCCCAAATAGAGCGGTCTAACGACTTCGAAAGTCCTGAGACCTGCGGGAAAGCCAAGTGCTATCCAATTTGCTGACCGCTTCAATAAAATAATTTAGACCAGTAGGCTTGATCTCTCGGAATAATAGGCTAGTTTCCACTAAGAACAAATTATGGTTTGAAGATAGCATAAAACGAAATAATTTATAAATTTAATTTAGGATTATTAATATTTTACATAATTTTGTTTGTCTAAAACGCTCATTTGGTCATGTGACCGCAAACGCCTATCAGATGAAGTGAAGTCATGCCTTTCGCAATGGCGCGCTTTTTTTGCTGTCATTGACAACTTTTCACAGTATTTTGCTGTCACAAAGACTTTGAACTTCCGCCCTGACGTCATTTAGTACGCCATGACAGTTCGTGCGTTTTTGAGACCAAGTCATATTTAATTTTTAAAATCATAATTATATCATGTAAATGATGAATATTTTTAAAAATATCAGGGTATTTGATCAATATACTCGTATTTAATAAGGTAAGGTATTATCTAGTTTTTGAAATACTACTAATACAGTTACATACATTAGGTAGCAACTACACTATTAGTTTAATAGTTTGAAATAAACATACTAGTAGATACTAAAGAAGTCAAATCCATTTATTTATTTGTTGATTATCTGCAATTCTATGGCAATTACTTCTGTGTGATAAGGAAAACGCGCATCATTGATGTCACATTGATCGGTTGTAGCCTGTTGTAATGTGTTAAAATCATGTCTCATAATAGTATAAAATATCCGAGATAATCAATTTTGTCACCATTAACTAGGCTAAAATAAAAACATGGAATGTTTAACTCAGATAGAATTCATGTGATTTGAAAACAGAACTTCTGTTCCTTAGCTTATTGTAACGGTCTTGTGGCGTCTTACCTATTTAAGCACACCGCTCCAAATATTGCTAGACTAAAACCTCTTCTAGTAAATTATTTTCAAGGGTTTTTTTTTATTTATTTCACATATATTTCTTTTTACTAATAATTAAGAAAGAACAAGAAAGAAAAAGTTTTTATTGATAAAGGACATCACAAACACACACATACACAAACAGACCAACGCTCACACAAGTTTACAAAAATAAATATTTTAAGTATTTTAGCACATAAATGTGAGTGAAATCGTTGTTTATTAACTATGTTGCGTAGTGGTCTGGCTTTGAAATCCCTCTCAATCTAAGTATTAATGCTGGTGATGACGACGATTCATTACATTTACGCAGGAGTGTCTCTCTTAACACAAAATCGTCATACACATCGCTTTAAGTCAATCCTTGTTAGAGTTGGCCACATTTATTTTTAACGACCAGTAACAATTTCAGCAGAGTTGCAGCCGAAAAAGTTGCAGGAATATTGCAACAACATTGACTAATGAGGGAACTTCTAAGCCGCGCTCGTTACGTAGAGAGCGCTAAATCGCCGCACGTCGAATTGGGCGGTGGAGTGCGCTCGAATTTGGCTAGCATGGACCACGGCGCGGCGCTTTCTACATGCGGAGCTAGGTATTTGGGAACGTTACTGTGTAAAACATATCGTAAGACGACATAAAAAAGTATTCGCCGGTTTTTACTTGCGGAGCTATGTATTTGGAAACGTTGCTGTTTAGAACATAACGTAAGATGACATAAAAAAGTATTCGCCGCTTTCTACATGCTGAGCTCTGTATTTGGGAACGTTACTGTGTAAAACATAACGTAAGACGACATAAAAAAGTATTCGCCGGTTTTTACTTGCGGAGCTATGTATTTGGAAACGTTGCTGTGTAGAACATAACGTAAGACGACATAAAAAAGTATTCGCCGCTTTCTACTTGCGGAGCTATGTATTTGGGAACGTTACTGTGTAAAACATAACGTAAGCCGACATAAAAAGTATTCGCCACTTTCTACGTGCGGAGCTAGGTATTTGGGAACGTTACTGTGTAAAACATAACGTAAGATGACATAAAAAAGTATTCGCCGGTTTTTACATGCGGAGCTATGTATAGGGAACGTTGCTGTGAAGAACATAACGTAAGATTACATAAAAAAGTATTCGCCGGTTTTTACATGCGGCTCTGTATTTGGGAACGTTGCTGTGTAAATCATAACGTAAGATGACATAAAAACGTATTCGCCGCTTTCTACATGCTGAGCTCTGTATTGGGGAACGTTGCTGTGTAAAACATAACGTAAGATGACATTAAAAAGTATTCGCCGCTTTCTACATGCTGAGCTCTGTATTGGGGAACGTTGCTGTGTAAAACATAACGTAAGATGACATTAAAAAGTATTCGCCGCTTTCTACATGCTGAGCTCTGTATTGGGGAACGTTGCTGTGTAAAACATAACGTAAGATGACATTAAAAAGTATTCGCCGCTTTCTACATGCTGAGCTCTGTATTGGGGAACGTTGCTGTGTAAAACATAACGTAAGATGACATTAAAAAGTATTCGCCGCTTTCTACATGCTGAGCTCTGTATTGGGGAACGTTGCTGTGTAAAACATAACGTAAGATGACATTAAAAAGTATTCGCCGCTTTCTACATGCTGAGCTCTGTATTGGGGAACGTTGCTGTGTAAAACATAACGTAAGATGACATTAAAAAGTATTCGCCGCTTTCTACATGCTGAGCTCTGTATTGGGGAACGTTGCTGTGTAAAACATAACGTAAGATGACATTAAAAAGTATTCGCCGCTTTCTACATGCTGAGCTCTGTATTGGGGAACATTGCTGTGTAAAACATAACGTAAGATGACATTAAAAAGTATTCGCCGCTTTCTACATGCTGAGCTCTGTATTTGGGAACGTTGCTGTGTAAAACATAACGTAAGATTACATAAAAAAGTATTCGCCAGTTTTTACATGCTGAGCTCTGTATTGGGGAACGTTGCTGTGTAAAACATAACGTAAGATTACATAAAAAAGTATTCGCCGGTTTTTACATACGGCTCTGTATTTTAGAACGTTGCTGTGTAAAACATAACGTAAGATGACATAAAAGGATCTGTCAGGCACCAACTTTTGATACACAAGAATCAATCAATATTTTCTTATGGCGAACGATGTTGTGTGTCTTTGGGGCCAGATGAAGTAATTCTGCATACCAACCTACCTTTGATAAGCACGGACTGTTTGTATAGTTAGAATGCAGTTAATATAACCATGCTGCCTGGAGTCCCACATTACCCTAAACTGCCCACTTAGCCCACGATTGGTGGGTATGCGTAAGAGCATTTTTTTGACAAATATTATTTAAAAAAAGGCCTTTTACTAACTACACATCAATTATTTGGTCAAAACCCCAAGAAAGATCAAACAAAAATAATTAATGGCAGTCATTTACTCATAAATTCTTACTCTGCATAGGTTCAAAAGTTCGAACGAACGTGACCAAAGCGGGAACGCACCTAAACTCGAGTCAATACAGGCAGCACACACATCTCGGAATTATATGGAAAATATTCGCAATCCGCCTCTCCCACATCACTCTATATCCACTGGATCCAGGATTTAAATACACAGACGCCGCATCGCTTTTGTTACGGATTCAAGGGATATACACAATACTGGGCGGTTCGGATGGGATGTGATGTGACACACTTTGGTCCTATTTGAAGGACGCTGAGCAATACATACGTCGATGTATGACTAAATAAATAACACATGTCCGCTGTCTTGCTTTTGCTCCGTAAACTTGGCTGGCTCACTGCCGTGTGTCTAGATAGAGACACTTCTAACAAACACTACGTCTAGAAATTTAAACATGTTTAGATTTAAAATAATTTAATCAAAACTTGGCAAATACCTATAGTTGACTTGTCACACTTGACAAGATGAAACGATAACAATACTGATGATAATACTTTGTATTAATACCTCTTGTTCTTGGTAACAAGGTTTCTTAGTATAACGAATTCAATTTTATGATGTTATTTTTTAACTACTCACAATTTATATTCTTTCACAAGTAGGGCTCCCTTTTGCTCTCGCATATTTTTTTCTACAACCAACAAGACCACACCCACCTAACCTCTTATGTATAAAAACCCTATGTAACAACAAGCGCACATAAATACTTAGATATTACCATATCAGGCCGTTATCATCCCGTTGGGAAGGCAGTTCCGCTACACCGGAAGTGACGCTGGGCCGCCGGGATGCGCATCTTAATCGGATTTGTGTCATATATTACGCAATTTAGGTCAGTCATTTGGTATATTGTTTATGTGGATTGTGGAATTCTGACGGAAAAATATCGTTCAACATTTATCAGTGTGATAGCCTTGTTTTATTTATAGTTAAGACCGTTATAATTGGTTTCAGAAAAATGCTTGTAAGATCTTCTAAGGCACTAGATTTTCGTATTTTTTACAATTTTGTAAATGTCATAGTAAAGCTGAAAGTAGTTGATACGTTTTCTAATTATATATAACAAAAATAAATATATATTCATACTGAAGGTTATTGATAAAGTGTAATATAATCTTCATAGTTTTACGGCCGGAACAGAAAACTAATAACATTTTACGGCTTAATAATATTACCAGACTCAAAAGATTTTCGAAGATTTTTAGCGAAATAATTTTTACTACAGTTGCTCATTGGCTATGAAGGTTTTAAACATAATTTTAGTTTATTTTTGTTTTTATAGTGGTATAGGCATACGCCCGGATAGCGTAAGACACGGGGTTCAATTCCTCGTCTGTCACAAAGTCACAGTTGTCTTTTTGCAAGTGCAATTTATAACATAACTAGCTTTTGCCCGCGACTTCGTTCGCGTGGACTTCAGGTTCGTCCCGTCTAGTAGCGCAAAAAATGTGTTTTTTACGACCTCACATTAGAAACCTCAAAAATTGTAGCCTATATGTTATTCTGATGTATAAGCTATATTGTGGTAAAGTTTCATTCAAATCCATTCAGTAGTTTTTACGTGAAAGAGTAACAAACATCCATACATCCATACATCCATACTTACAAACTTTCGCCTTTATAATAGTAGTAGGATTTTATTAAAGTTTTCAACATAATTTTACTATGATGTCACATGTACTTTAAACGCACACATATCGCATTTGTTACGGTTAGTTGTTTACTCTGCTGCAAACAACACATCTGCCACTATGTGGTTTTAATTCCACAACACGGTGGCATCAACAGCTGTCGCTTTGCAGCTCTGTGCCCTGTCCAATGTCCATGTCAGTATATCTTCGTAAAATCCGTTAGTTATTTCTCACCGTGTGATTTAGTAGGGACACAACTCTTATATCAAGACTTTTGCTAAGCACCAGTTAGTCATATAAATGAAAGTAAAGCTGTTTAAAAAATGTGTCATGTTAGCCTCGATAAGTTAAATTTTCTGATTTTCTTCTGCATCAAATCTTCATTTTCATTGTTACATTCTGTTATGAAGCGTGCGTATGTGTGTGTGTTTGTGCTGTCCTTTTACCAATAAATGCTTTTCCTTTCTTTCTTTTAATTAATATCCTTTTAACTTATGTAGATAGCCACAAAATTTGGTCTTTAGTAAATCGTAAAAAATAAAAATTAAGCTTAATTCGAAATTTCTTCCTAATAATTACACGAAAACACGAATTTTGTCCAGCGTTTTAGAGTGCCACCAGGTTGTTCGACTGAGAAAACCGTGTCGACACTTGCACCGCTCGTCATGGAATGCAATTTCCATAGAGCGCCTCAAATTATGGTAGACATTACCGAGTGACCACAAATTCCACGACCTCACATCTAGCACAAATTATCGTCATATTTCAGCGGAACAAAAACGCAAACTATCCAGTATGGTATTAATATAATAATTCCTAACTCCAAAAGAGGAAATTGTAGCATTAATACCCTTAATTTCAGCAGAATGTTGCGGTCAACGGCTGACATATTATATGTCGGCATTTTGCGGCCGGAGCTTTGCGAGATAGACGAGCGGTTATTTCGAATAATTTTTATGCACGAGAATGACAGAAAGTCAGGCACACTGTAAAATGTAGAGTATATACACCTAGGATATATCACGCTGGTTTTTAAACAACGCATTTCGTAAACTTAAGGTTATTCTTAATGACATCATGGATGATTATATCTAAAACGTGTGTGTATTTAATGAAGCACGTTTCTTGAGAGATTTATAATGTATCCCTACCTAATGCCATTCATTGCAGAAGTATTTAACTTTGTGGTATAATCCAGATTTGTATATCATTGATTGATTTCTTCTCTTTTTACAGTCACTGAAAAACAGTCCTTAGATTTAGATAAATCTAGTTATCATGAAAACAGCGAATCGCCGGTCTGTTACCGTTACAGTTAGCGAGTTAAGAGGAATATCAAAATTAAATACGAACCAGTAGCCGCTAGAAAGCTCACTGGTAGACATTTCACAGCGCCCGGATTCCCGTCGGAGCGAGGGTAATCAAAGCAGAAGTAATAAAATTATACCAGTATTACTTTAGCTCGAGGTACGCTTCCTTCTACAAACGAATGGTAAGACAATACTAGATAATTAATCTTGATCTATTACTGCAAGGACAAAGGATCCTTTGATTTCATTTGCCTTTTCAGTCTACGACATTTACTTCTTGGGTCATATTTTTTAAATCTTTTATAGAAACCTGAAGAAGTGGACATATAGTAATGATGTAAATTAAATATAGATCTAGCTATTTTTATTGAAGTAAAACTAATCTTTATTTCAATACAACTAGGAAACTTACCTCCTAAAACATGTTTGCTATTTAAAATTTGATATGTTTCTAGTTTCTAACTATTAATGTACGTTTTATGTATGTATTTCCTAACAAAAACTAATATAAAAACAAAAGTTTATGCTCACAGCAGATCCATAAAAAGCATACCTAATACAAAATGACAAAGATTGTATTTAAACAGACACAAAATCATACATCAACCTAAAAGGTCGTGCGTCCGCTACCGGCAAAACAAGTCAAAACGCCATACAAATAAAGATCAAATTCGCTTGCCAAGGTCACGGCCGAATTCGGCTGTTAAGTATCCATTGTATTGTAGATGTTAATGTCTCCAAACGACTTTATATCATCTTCAAATCAACAGTATTCCTGCACCACACCCTCCCCGTAATAGATGTGCCTTAACGCATACGTAGACTCGTAGTACTGTAACTATCCACCTGTTTTGGAACATTTCTCATCTACCCGACTGTCGCAAAGTATTCCACCCGCTGACAAGACACGCCTACTTGCTTGTGTTTACGTGGCCGTGGCGTGAACAAGGTCTATGGAAGAGACAGCTTGAAAACTTAGTATATTATAGTTATCTGAGAAAAATGAAATGAGTTTGTTCTGGCGTTTCATCTCAGCACTTACCAAATTGTCTGTGTTCTGTCTCGAAGCGCTGGTAAGGCCCAAAAGATAAGGAGACATGTTTCAGCCCTTTCAGGGCACATTTGTTTTTTTTGTTTTTTTACTGTATATTTGACGTTCCGAAGTGTCATTTTATGACCTTAATTGAGATAAATATTTAGAATTTGAATTTTGAATTTGAAACTGCCGTTTAGCTTCCATTATTATTATTATTATTATTCATTACTCAAATTCTTTACATACCTACGATACGCGGTTATTTTTGCTAACTGGCAAATTAAGTCAACCCTTTTCACCCGTCTTATTGTAAATGTCTCATCTTGCAAATTATAGTTCCATTTAAAGTTTTAACGAGCCAGGATTCAGTGATATTTCGGACTGTACGAAACTAGAATTAGTTCGCGGACTCAATTTGCGTGTCATACACACGAATTGACTAGCTAAATCCTACATTTCTATTACACAATACTCGTATTTAGGAGGCTAGAGTTAACATTATTAATGGTTATGTGACTTTTGTATTCATGTGAGTTCAGTTTGAGGATATGACTTGCATACTTTTTCTGTCCGTTTTTCTTGGCATACATGTATTTCAATGATATTAAAGATACATTTTTAAAGTAAGCTAAAAAAGAGAAAAAAGTTTTGTTTTTTATTAGAAAGAATTTGTTCTTGAGTCTAGATTTCACTGATTCTAAATCAGATTTATCATTTATTCATTAAGTAAGAATCCAATTATTAAAAAAGTCTTCACATTAGAGTGACAGCAGCGCGTCGCTCTAATGTGAAGGGCTTACTGCTGTCATTTATGTATGAAATTGACAGCACCGCGACAGTTGCGCTGTCGTCGTGCTGCTAAAATTGCCGAAGTGTGAAAGTGCTCTAAGGTATTAAGCAATAAGTAGGTAGGAATAAATGCTTACCTAACTATTTATGCATATTGTGCATACAGTAGGTACTAGGTACTATTCATTTTATTCAGTATTCATAGACCGTTCTACGAACTACGCGACTACGTGACTAAGATACTCACTGGTGCTACGATGATTTAAGAAATCTGTTTTATTAATCAGTCAGGTATCAAACGAATGCCGAGAGTCGCATAACAATGGAATTTTTATTGTGTCTCGTTGTAATTGTTTACGCTCAAAAATCCTAATAAAGCAATAGTTTGCTTCAAAGTCTCATTTATGTTTTATATATTTGTTCCAAAAACATACATATTCCAGTATGTCTAAATCTAGGAGTATTTTAATACAAATACGCATTTCAAAGTACACACCTGCATTAAAATAACATGAGTGTTTGTTTTAACGTGTTTACGTGAAATTTAGTGTACCAAAGTTTTCCCACAAAACTTTTGTTTTGGAACTAAAAAGCTGAGTGCATTTTCAAAAGCTTTTTTATGTTATGCGGGAGTTAAATTGTGTTATTAATATTTTAAAGTCACTTTGTGTTTGACATGTTTGTCGCTATGTTACACCCATTTAAATTAAATATTTGTTAGTAGTCTCGAACTCATAGACTAAATGATTTATAGGCCCTTGGCATTGAGCCTTACTGTTTTTACATCGCTGAAACGTTCAATACATTTCGATGGGACAATATACCTTATGTGGTATATATTTTCAAAATTAAAATTTAAAAATGGTTAATAAAAGTTTCAGGTACACAGCAAAATATTTTTTTTACTA
Source organism: Pyrausta aurata (assembly GCA_963584085.1). NCBI lineage: Eukaryota > Metazoa > Arthropoda > Insecta > Lepidoptera > Crambidae > Pyrausta > Pyrausta aurata. The sequence goes on along the minus strand of OY757271.1, from coordinate 10,121,136 downwards.
ATTTGTATTTGAAATAAAAGTAAACTGACAAATAGTAAGCTAATTGATAAAACTATATGTCCTTTCTAATAACTTAGGTCTCCTTTATAAACGCCAGTAGTATAATCTGGGTTCAATAAAGCGAGTAGTTGATAATTTTTATTGCGGGCTATCGGTGTACTAGACAGCACTTGACTGTATTATCGTTAATATGCAAGAATAGGATTTCTTATCATCTTACTGGCAGTAATATGGGGAAGAACGTTGCATGTTTTATCTTTATAACAGGTCTCGATTATTTTCTGCAAACTGTTTCCAGACAAAACACGGCTGAACAAACGGGCCTTGGTAAGGCGACGGTGTCCTCAAGTACATTAAAGACGAGGTATGCATGCAACTCGCATGACCGCCCTGGGCTCACACGAGTGCGCAAACAGCTTGCCAAGACGTGAGCCCACGACTCATGAAAGTAAATCTATACTAATATTATAAAGCTGAAGAGTTTGTTTGTTTGTTTGTTTGTTTGTTTGTTTGTTTGTTTGTTTGTTTGTTTGAACGCGCTAATCTCCGAAACTACTGGTTCGAATTGAATAATTCTTTTTGTGTTGGATAGTCCAGTTATCGAGGAAGGCTATAGGCTATATTACATCACGCTACGACCAATAGGAGCAAAGATATAGTGGTTGTTGGCGTCGTCGTGAACCGTCGGGACTCTTCGGCCCTCATCGTGCGCATCAGCGGCGCGAGCACAGTCGTAGGTGCTCCGTCCGCCACTCACTCTTACGATCTTCAGCGGCACCGGACGCGTTCCTCCCATATAGGCGCGATCTACTTACCAGCAATAAACCTCTGAAACTACAGTCCGCTTTTATCATTAATATATTAATAGTCTTAGGACCCTAACAGTGGTAAATGTGTAAAAAACGGGAGAAAGAAGTCACTATTCCACGCGGACGAAGTCGCGGGCAAAAGCTAGTCTAACATATGTGTACGGGGTTAGTACGTTGAAAATATAGAAGGATAAATAAGTCTTAGAAACCGTTACTTAGAGCATCAACAGCAATGCTGTCTAAATTTAAAAAAAAACACAAATGCTTGAAGTAAAATCTCTGAGTATCTTTAACGACAAGATGTCAAGAGATTAAAGCTCAGATTTTTCATCTTTGGTTAACTCAACTTATAGTTAAATGTTATCAGTGGTTAAATATTTACGATAATGCATGTTTCAAAGAAAAATACCTTAACCAAATGTCAGAATGACTATATTAAAGACTTAGTAAGGATTTCAAGTACAATCGTCATTATTCAACCGATGAACCGACTTTTAACTATTAGTTGAGTTAACTTTGATCACGAAACCGGGCCTTAGTCACTTTGTGAATACCGTCATGTATCTCAACGACATGCTAAAAATAGGTTTTCAGCTATACATAAACTTTATTACAATGAGACCTTTTATTTGGCCTTTAGTGTATGATGGCAAGGTTTTACGACATCTTTTTAGTTTTGAATTCACCACTAATTCTACTTCTTCTTCTTCTCAGTCGTATCTTCATTTCTGAAGGTCATGCCCGTTTTGGTAAGCCTCAGTGGATGATCTTACGAGGCGTTTCCATGCCACCCTATCTTCAGCTTGTCTAAGAGCGGCAGTCACCGGGAGCCCCGTGATTTCTTTTATAGAGTCAGTCCAGCGGCTCGGCGATCGGCCTCTAAGTCTTTTGCCTTCCACTTTGCCCACCACCACAAGTTTTTCGAGATTATCAGGCTCTCGTCGCGCTATATGTCCAAAGTAGGCGAGTACGCGCTGGTAGCATACAGTGGAGAGTCTAGTTTTAATTCTACACCTCTACTATTTCAACATACTGCCATCTCATAAGCCTCTAGACCCTTTCAATAGATTCGCATAGCCCACAAACAACTTAGACATACCACTATCTAAAAAGAGTACAAACATAAAACAAAAAGTAGGCAGGCTGGTAATTAACGAGTGACCCGCGCCGTGAAATATAAATTAATTCAAGAGAAGCATGTTTTCGCTGAGACCTCGCTGTCTGTTGGTACAGTCGGTTAGAGTGACCATAAATGTCGGATACATGATATTTTAAAGTGTAGCATAATTTAATACTCTAGTCATTATAACTAAATAAATATGCGCCAGACAACACACCAATTGTCTAGTTTCGAAGTAAGGAATTTATTCCTTGTGTTACAAAGTACTAGACACAACGATAATGAAGGGGGCGTCTCCCTTAAATACTTAAATACATATAACATCCATGATTTAGGTACAAATGTTCGTGCCCATTACACAAACATTTGCCCCTTGCGGGATTCAAACCCGCGACCGCTGGTTCAGTAGTCAGGAGCTTCTAACCACTGCCACCAAACTATTACCATTGTACTACTACGATACAAACTTCTAACTAAACTATTGCGCCTTATTGAGGGTCACACCATCATACAGTTTTTATCAATCTTATCTTACAAAGTTTAATTATAATTATAAAAATCTCAATTTCTATTTTTCTTCCAAGGTAAATATTGGCACACAGATTGGTTCTTCTGTTTTTAAATTTAATTAATAAACTTGTATTAGAAGAGTTCTCTCTTTGCTGTGATGTTTACTATTTGTTATTATTGGTATGAGCACTAGATGGCAGGTTACTTATAAATAGCAAATATACTTTTATACTATACTCTACTACTACTACTACTGCACTACTTCTGATTGTAAACTGTCAGACTATTTAAAATGTCTACTTACTAACTTAAAAGGTTGTCGTGTGGGTATGAATCATGGTGTCTGTAATCACGGAGCTGGAGAACACACTATCAAAGAATGTTATTACTATGACGAAAGTGTTTGGAGCATCGTAGCGCAATTTTATAGATACCAAATAGACCTGCTGAGGCAATCGTGACGAAAAAGACGATAAAACCTATAGTTGATTTTTGATTTTATAGTCTTTTGTCACTAAACAAACTCATAAATTGCACTTGTAAAAAGCAACCGTGACTCTGTGACACGGGGTTTGATTCCTTGTCACGGAGTCACTGTTGCTTACAAGTGCAATTTATATTAGACGATAGAACCTATTCTTTCATATTCATCCAGGGGTACAGTGTTTTTTTTTTCTTCAATTTGGCGTATTTCTCTATATTGCTAATAATTGGCTACCCTACCCTCAAGGTACATGCACTCCGCCGCCTTAATTGCTTGCAACTCGTTTCGCAGTTGCACTGCTGCATAAGCCCGCGTTTTAAGACTTCCGAATTGAGTGATGGGAGGCTTGGAATACGCTTTATATGGGACTTTAACTAGCAAGTCTCAGGCACTCTACTGGATTTGTAGCTTTTGTTTCTTATAAGAGAAGAAAAGCTAATAAGTAGTAAGATTAATAAGTACTAATCTAAGGTGAAGTGTTACCCAAACCTCACGTAACAATCAACACATTACTTAAATTTCAGGGTCACCTAGAATTTGTAATTTGCTCTTTTGGTACAGATTTTATCTCGTGCTTTAACTGTCACATTACAAATAAAATATTTTTACTTTTACCTGTCGTTTAAGCGTTAAAACATGACCTTCCTTTTATGATTTGCAGAAGACGGTTGATCAGTCCCTGCAATGACCACTTCTGAAAAAAACTAATGCCAGGATCACTGACTTAACTTCATTCACAGGTGTTGATAAGATGATAATTTCGTAAGCATCATAGATAAGAATATGTATACATCTCAGTGAGTAGTTTGCCCTTTCTCCATTTTACTTTCTAGTTATCACCCAAAGCAGGGAAGGTTCAATGAATGCATAACAATGGTCCTAAAACTCAACCGTATAATAAACTTCTCACAACAGAGTCACGGCTTTGCATTCGTGCGTTGGACGTGAGCTGACCGTCCGTGCTACGTGCAGACTGCAACGTGCATACACGATGCGGTCGGTTCCGGTGTTGCTATGAATTGAGTTGAATATGAGTACCTTCATGATATTGTGTTGAAACTATACTTAAATTGTGCAGGAGCTAAAGAAAAACTACTTATTAAATAAAAATCCCTTGTTATAAGTTGAAATATTTTCGATTTTGAGATCATTTTCATTTTTATTTTTCCTAACCGAAGAAATAATATTTTGTTATTTTTAACCTAAAAGCACCCTGACACTACACCACAAAATATTATTATTCTCAGGTGTATAACAAGCAGCCTAGAAAAGTAAGAATTATTAACGAAAGTTAAAAAGAAACTTATCTTACTGACATTATCCTGATTCAATAAGTGTTCTGATTCATTGTGGCTTTGAATTTTTGCGGTCAAATTACTGCAGATAAAGGGCCCGACGGACCGTGAACGTTGAAAGGTTAGTATTAGGGACAAAGGCACTGTTTCTTTTTGTACAAAATTTCAAATTACCAACGCCTCGGATACCGTTATAATGGCGAATTCGAACACAGCTCGAATTGAACAGCTAAGACATAAATTTATAAAGAGAACGTATCTAGACCTATCGTCATGCAGAAATAGGATACGCGTCTGGTAAATCAACTTGTTGTAAGTTCCAATTCAGTGAAACGGCTTATGAAAGCACCCAAAACATGATTGTTTTTAAAAAGTTACTTTTCAAACAATAGTCGTTGTTGCAATTAATTTTCTTCATACACCATAATAATCAATGCAAAATGTGTTTTTTTTCTATTTGTTATGTTTGTATGCTCCCAATTCATCATGTTGCAAGATACGAAAAAAACTCAGACTTACATGGCTGTTCTCCATAATCTGTGGTCGAATAATAGCAATTCGGTTGACATTTCCCCTGGCTCACCTTAACGCTACCATTTGCTGTCATCGATTGAACTGTGGTTCAGATTGTCTGTGTTATTGTATTGCAGTGACTGGTAGGTATAGTGGTAGATGAAATACGACTACGTTTGATAAACCAAAACAAGTGCGAGTCGGACTCGCGCACTGAGGGTTCCATGCCAACTTTAACTGAATTAGGGATTTTTACTTCTACTTAGCCAAAATACCACAATATTTTGACCGCAAATATAACTTTGTTTTTTATAGTATTTGTATTAAGAACAAAGTGATGTTTGCGGTTGTTGAAGATGTGCTATATCTCAAAAACTACTAAATTGATTTTGATTTTCGTTGAAAGTATTTGTTTAGATCTACATTATGTATTTTTTTCCAAATTTACACTCGCTTAGTTTAAAAGTTAGATGGGGGGGACGCCCATTTTACGGCTTTGGAAGCGCCTATCCCTCAAACGTGACACTTTTAGAGAAAATGGTTTTAAAAACCTCTATGTAATTTTAAAAGACCTATCCATAGACACCACACACGCATAGGTTTGACAAAAAAAATATTTTTAGGTTTTATTTTCATGTATGGGAGCCCCCACTTAAATATTATTATTTTTTCAATTAAAATCGAAAAGCGGTTAACAGAATACATCTACCTACCAAGTTTCAACTGTGAAATGCTGTCAGTTTTAGAATAAAGCGGCTGTGACATACGGACGGATAGACAGACAGACAGACTTGACGAAACTATAAGGGTTCCCTTTTTGCCATTCGGCTACGGAACCCTAAAAAAAACTAAGACATGCATGAGATCATGAAAAATAAACTGAAAACCTCCCTATTCCAAAACGAAACCATTTCCTTGAAGCAAGAAGGCTATGAAAAATTAAAGACTCTTCTTAAGAGAGGCCTGAGGCGACTACTGTTGAAATATAATTATATATAATAAGAATGTATACACAAAATTATGGTAGTAGAAATAAAAGCTACACATTTCATATCTTTAATCCGTAAAATACAGGGGTTTCGCTTACTAATGAAGCAAAGCTTAAATGTTTGATTAGTACCTACCTGTTTTTATTATGATCCTTTGTGGAAACTGCTATGTACGTACTTTATTCAAAATTAACATGGATTTATTTTATTTAAGTCTTTTAAATGCTAACTCTATTCAAATGCAGAAAGCCGACCAAATTTGAACTGGAACAAAATATTTTAAAAAGCAATATACTGACGGACAATAAAGCTTAAGCTTAGCGAAAGCACCTGGCCCAAATCCAAATGTTCTCATCAACGATTTTAAAAGACTGCCAAATTAATTGCCGCTCAATGACTCGTTAACTCAATGAGGGATATAATTTGAATTAATTAATAATTGTTATTGTTGGTTCATTAAACCGCGGTTCAACAAAATCAAGTTGTGTTAATACTTTTTATAATTAGCTGTTCATAAATTTGAAACAATTTTACTATAATTTAGCCGCTAAGATAATGCATTTTCGACTTTTTTAATTTTGATCGAAAATGTATATAAAATTGTTGAAGTCAGGTAGTTTGACATTCATTCCATACATTTTGTGTCAAAGTTGAAAATGTCAAAATAGCATTCTCTGAGCGATAGGTTTTTTGACGATAATTATTACCTAGAATTAATTGACCGAAGAGACTAGTGGAAGGGCATTATTTAGAACCCGCTGGTTATGTGGTAGGGTCTATGTTGGGACGTTTATAAGTGCCCCAGTATGTCTATATGCAAAAATAAACGACTTTTATGACTTTATGAAGTTAGTAGTACCATTTCTCATGAGTTCTATAAAGTACTTCAACTTATCAATTCTTCGGCCTCACATTGGATATTTACAATCGAAAAAAGCACTTGCAAGCGCTTACCGGATGCTAGCTAACCTACTAAAAGTTAAGCGCTGAGCTATTTGTTCCCAATACATAATATACATATTCAAATTCAAAAGCAAAATGACAGAACTAGACAGCGCTGAAGCGCTTTCTTGCTTCACACACCCAATATCTTTCATCGATCGTCACATCTTTCACGATTGACAGTCAGAGGCCTTATTTTTGAATCACTCGCGTCAATATAGCCTGTGATTTTCTATAATTAATAATTGAGATCCAATGAAAATCAGTTGTAATCCATGCAGCAGGGATTTTAAAAAGAGATAAATGAATTTTGTAACTACTCTCGTCTATATTGAACATGATTTTCGTTGACTTGTAATAGGTTTTCGAGTGCGAGTGATTCAAAAATAGAGCTCCTGAATGGCGACCATTAGCATTAGCCAAGCCCGTGCGTGCCTACACGGGTATTGGGCCAATCGGAGTCGTTAGAGCGGTCTCTTGTTTTAGCCTCCATTTTAATTACGGAGAAATCCGGGTGTGTCAATGAGGTCCGCAGACTAAGGCTATGAAATATAATGCTGATTTCTGATAGTGGTTTAAATTTTCTTGTATCTATTTTATTGTAATTGTTACATTCGATCTAAGACTATAATAAAAACCGGCCAAGTGCGAGTCGGACTCGCGCACCGAGGGTTCCGTACAAACCTGCAAGGTTTACAAAGTTCGTTCATTACGACAATCGAGTCATAACTATGGTATTTTTATTGCAAAATGAAATTCATAACATTACAATGGGGAAAGATGGAGGAGCATAAATTTAAGACAAAGATCTCTTTATTAAAAAATATATATTTTGTAATGTAACTAAAAATTTAAGGTTTTCGGAATTTTTTTCTTTATGTGTGCTATAAAACGTTGCTTCATGCCAAATTTCAAGATTCTAGGTCGACTGGAAGTACCCTTTAGGTTTTGATTCCCTTGCGAGTACTTGCGAGTTTCAAAATATGCAGCTTAAATTGCTGTTTCTTTTGATTGCGTTGACATAGAAGTTTGATTTTGTTACAGCTTAAAGGTATTATAGACCTGAGTATTTGGTATGAATTTCAATTTAATACCTCTACGCGTTTATGAGGAAATGGGTAGTAAGTTTAAAATTATTAAAAAAATATATATTATGTGATGTAACTAAAATTTATGGTTTTCTTAATTTTTCCTTTATCTATGCTATAAGACATTGCTTCGTACCAAATTTCAAGATTCTGAATTCACGGGAAGCACCCTGTAGGTTTTGATTCCCTTGCAAGTGTCGAAAATTTGCGGCATAAACGGCTGCATCTTTTGATTGCGTTGGCTTAGAAGTTTGATTTTTTCACAGCTTCAAGGGACAGTAGACCTGAGTAATTGATATAAATTTCAGCTTCATACCTCCACGCGTTCCTGAGAAAAAGGGTCTTGACAGACGGACGGACGGACAGACGGACAACAAAGTGATCCTATAAGGGTTCCGTTTTTTCCTTTTGAGGTACGGAACCCTAAAAACAAAAATACTGTACATTTACTATATATAGGAGACTGAAGTTCTACATCTTTTTTCTGATACTTCGCTTGTATTCTTGTAAAACTTGCTTCAGCTTGCTCAACATGAATATACCCATAGATAATAAATGACAATGTCAAATTCTATGACCGAACCCTTTTATTTGCAATGCATTGCTAGTTCGATTCATTTGTTAGAAAATATCAATATTCATTAATTATAATATTTAAACCATTTAGAACTTATGACTGGTTACATAAAGAGCCTATGTTTTCCATTTTTGCTCTCATTACAGGCCACATTTAAAAAAAAATGTCTTCACTATGTTTTATACAGGATAAAACATAGTGAAGACATTTATTTTTAAATATTTATCGTCAGTCAGCAGTTTTCATTTCAACGCTTTCTTGCTCTTCACGGTACTTATTTTTTTTTTTACACAAAATAAGGCACTTTAAACTCTTGCGCATTTGTGAGGCATTGAAAGTAGGTAGTCGTGGGCAGTAGTGAGGGCTCTATAGCGCTTCTCACAACGGCTCTTTACCCGAAAGAGTTGCGCTGACAACACTCGCCGCGACCAATGCAGACACAGACGTATTGAAACTGGATGAGACTGACCTTTTAGTAATAGTTAATTTATTTTAACACACCCTACTCCCATCAGACTAGGTTGCCTTAAGTTTTTTTACCATCTCTGGTATTGCTAATTCATTTACGACGCGAAAGGTGATGATGAGACTAAAGATCACTTAATTATATATAAATATTAATAATATAAATTTATTATTCAACCGTATTTAATTCGTAATACCTAAATGAACTTAGTAACTTTAAAACGTTTTAATTTTAATCGTGATCAAAATCAAAAATTAACAATTGGAGTAAACCTAATATTTTGAATATAATATTCATTGTACTTGTAAAAAGCAACTTAGTCAGACAAAAAATCGAACCCTTGTTCGAACTCTTACACTATCCAGGCGCATGCTCATACTCCGCCACTGCACACCGGCACATTGGCACGATGGATTTTTAGGTAAACCGCTTCATTGAGACTTCGCCTGCGGGGTACAGGGGCGTGGGGGGAGGTGATAGCGGTTCGCGGGCGGGGTACGGGTGGCGCGGAAACACCCGCCGGCGCCGCTCACTAACCGCGCTCTCGTCTCCTCCGGCACCCCTTTGTACCGCAGGCGAGGTCTCAATTTCGCGGTCTACCTATAGCAAGTGCTTTCTCCAACGAGTAGATATGCTGCGTTACCTCGTCAATGTTGCAAGATTGCTCTTACAATATCCGAAGAAAATTATTAAAAATATTTAACAATCGGTTAAGATGAAGGAAGCCAATTAATCTTTATTTTTATAAGCTGCTAGAACGAATCGCATCATTGTGTAACTACGCGCAGGCGATCGACATCAATCAAGTAGAGCATGATATACTAAAAATTAAAGTCTTCAACTAATATTGAAACAATGAAACTAAAACTAGACTAATTTGGTACAGCAAACATTAATCTGCGAAGCCAAACATTATCGAACTTAGTCTCGGAGTACAGTCTGCAAAGTAATCACTGACCACCTTCGAGTTTCGTAACAATAATAAGGCTTTATTAATGCTTTACAGTGATATACAGTGTTTTTGTGTTCGAAATTATTGTATCTATTAAAACTTGTTAATTGCTTTACTAAAGGTATTTATTTGACATTTGTAATACCCCGCAAACACGAGGTAAGGTACTTTGGAAATAGCTGATTGGTTGAACAGCATATGTTGCGCCGCCATATTTGTTTGCGAATTCGTTACGTACGTTTACAGCTTTAGAATTCGTCACATAAAATTATTTTGTGTCTATGTCGCGGTCGCTACAACTATAATTGAACGATATAGTGAAAAAATATAGAGACATTAAATATGGGCAATATAGGATGACTTGAAGATGGGTGCAAAGCTTGGAGGCGAAAGTAGTATACTTAGACCATTTAGAACCATTTGACCCATGGTTGTCTTAGACCAAGTTTCACTATTTTTTTTAAATACTTATTATGTAATTGCTAATAATGGCCAATTTTAATAATAAGTGAAATATAATACGTTTTTTTTTAAATAGTGAAACTTGGTCTGAGACAACCATGGCTCAAATGGTTCTAAATGGTCTATACTACTTTCGCCTCCAAGCTTTGCACCCATCTTCAAGTCACCCTGTATATTGTCTTTATTTAGTTTCTCTATATCTTTGTGAGCAGTCCTACTAAGAATAGCCGGATGCAGGAGAGGTAAACATTTGGTCGCGCGGTCGCTGCACTTATATCACTAAATGGGTGAATTCAGGTTGAGCGCCCCTGCACACAGATTTCAGAGGTGTTGTTTACCTAAATACACTTGAAAAGGTAACGAGTGTCCTTTGATTATTTTTAATACAAAATGAGTGTATGCGAGATACTATATTTTCCAGCTTTTAGTTTTAGTAAGGTTACATCGTTATACATATCTCTCGTCGCTTGGATTTCATACTTTGAGTGGTAAAAATCTGTTTACTTCTTCTGAATGTTAACACTTTTAACTTGATTTGCTCGGTTAACAAGAAAATTATAAAAAAATAATCAAAGCCGAGTCGACGTGTAAAGAGCGCTTTCACATTTAGGGCTGACTGCTGTCAATTTCATACATAAATGACAGCAGTAAGCCCTTCACATTAGAGCCCTGCTGTCGCTCTAACGTAAAGGACTAAAACTTATTTATTTGCTTCTACCTACATTAAATAGAATAACTTCGCTAGCGCAATTCCAAATCCTTTTTGATGTAACATCTTTTTGTGAGGGTTGCCTATTATAAGCACTATGATTGCGTTTTACTAGTCAGGCATAATCCATCCTAAGCAACATTATTTCTAACCGTAGTCAAATGTCCGACTATACGAGTATAATAATAGAAATGATAGTCCCAACAGAACTGAAAATGATAATAAGCATTTTGAACGCCACCTGGTTGTTCAACAGGTAAAGCCATGTCAAGACTTCCTCTACTGTATAAAATTTGTGATTTATCTTACACTAGCGGCCCCAGCAAACTTTTTTTCGCCCCCAGCCCCGTCTCGTCCCGGCCCCGCTAAGAAAGAAAGTCTACTCAAATTTACTGCGCAATTTTCTTATTTTTTTCTGACATAAGAAACTTCTCCTTTAAAAACAAAACAAAAGAGAAATAGCCAAATCGGTCCAGCCATTCACGCGTGATGCTGTGACCAAGGAAAAATGGATTTATTTTTATTTGTTAAGAAAGAAGATGAATGCCGTACTCCACATTTATACCTCCCAAGACCTCTACACTCCCACACGCTAGCAACCAATCATTATTCACCAAATTATCTATACTTATAAAATGCTTTGTCCTGAATGATTCACTAACTGACGGATCAACGCACAGCCTAAACCGCTGGTCGTAGAGACCTGAAACTTGGAGGGCGTGTTCTTTGTATGACGTAGGGATCCGATAAGAACGGATTTTTAGAAATTTCACCCCTAAGGGGTTGAAAAAAGGGTGCAAAGTTTGTATGGGAAAATATGATTCCTTGGTCCGATCTACTTCAAATTTTGCATAAACATTCTTTAAAAATAATAACGAAAAATGTGTATCAAATTTTATTTAAATTTATCTTGTAACGGGGTTAAAAAGGGGTAGAAAGCTATTTTGGGGATGATTTGATATTAATACTTCTTGGTGCTTATGATTGAAATATTTTTTATTTCATTTTTGACAAATATTTGACATACCTGAGACAGAATGTTTTGCCACATGTTTGTTATTGATGTTGCTCTTTAAAAGAGATTTTATTCCTTAGAATAGTAAATAATATTGTTTTGTGTTCAAAAAGGGTAGGTATCAAGCGGTATGTGTCCAGTGTAGATTGCAGATCGTTTGTTCATATTGTCGGTGGACATTCTACGCTGCTCCTGAGCTCCTGTGGTCGAAGGGTGTCCAATCTGCAACTTTACGTGGGGGGCCTATGTTTAGCAGTGGACGGCTTTTGGGTGTTGATGATGATGATAGCGTAGATCTTAACATAGAATTGTCCCTTTGTATTTACGATTTGAATTCAAGAAAGTAGAGTATTCGCTATAACCATAAACAAAGCTAAAGTTCAAACTCTTACAAGGTAGCGGGAGAAGAATTCGCTTCTCCCACAGCCTGTATGTGACATGATGCTGTGTAAGCGCAGGGAGTAGCCTGGTCTTATTAGACCCGAAAGAAATATAAGTACGTACGATTAACGAAAGGGCGTAGGAAGTATTTCTATTTCGTTTTAAAATAAAAAGATAATATCCCCGTGTAAGTTTGACCATAAAAGACCGGGCTGCGTGTTAAGTGTACATAAAATATAATAAATAAATAAATATGCGCCAGACACCACACCAATGGTCTGGTTTCGTGGTAAGGAATTATCTTCCTTGTGTTACGAAGTACGAGACAACGATTATGACGGGGGCGTCGCCCATAAATACTTAAATACATATAACATCCATGATTTAGGTACAAATGTCCGTGCTCATCACACAAACATTTGCCCCTTGCGGGATTCGAACCCTCGACGGCCAGCGTAATAGTCAGCAGTGCTAACCAATACACCAAACGCGTCGTCGAATATAACATTTATCTGTACGCATTTCTATGTATATATTTTAAAACTGGATGTTTTCGTTTTTTTGTTTAAAGGCGCTAATCACAGGAACTATTGGTAAGGGTATATATAGAATATGATAGATAGCTAATTTATCAGGGAAGGCTATAGAAGTAGTTTAATGCGTATAGGTATAGGCTTATAATTTTTCGCTACGATCTATGGGAACGGAGTTAAACTAAAACGCGCGTACGAAGTCGCGGGCGGGCCGCTAGTCTATTATTATAAAATGCTTTGTCCTGAATGATTCACTGACTGACGGATCAACGCACAGCCTAAACCGCTGGTCGTAGAGACTTGAAACTTGGAGGCTGTGTTCTTTGTATAACGTAGGGATCCGATAAGAAAGGATTTTTCGAAATTTTACCCCTAAGGGGGTGAAAAAGGGGAGCAAAGTTTGTAAGGGACAACGTGATTCCTTGGTCCGATCTACTTCAAATTTTGCATAAACATTCTTTAAAAATAATAACGAAAAATGTGTATCAAATTTTATTTAAATTTATCTTGTAACGGGGTTAAAAAGGAGTAGAAAGCTATTTTGGGGATGATTTGCTACAAAATTGATATCAATACTTCTTGGTGCTTATGATTGAAATATTTTTTATTTCATTTTTGACAATCATTTGACATATCTGAGACAATGTTTTGACACATGTTTGTTATTGATGTTGCTCTCTAGAAGAGATTTTATTCCTTAGAATAGTAAATAATATTGTTTTGTGTTCAAAAAGGGTAGGTATCTAGCGGTATGTGTCCAGTGTAGATTGCAGATCGTTTGTTCATATTGTCGGTGGACATTCTACGCTGCTCCTGTGGTCGAAGGGTGTCCAATCTGCAACTTTTCGTGGGGGGCCTATGTTTAGCAGTGGATGGCTTTTGGGTGTTGAGGATGATGATGGCGTAGATCTTTACATAGAATTGTCCCTTTGAATTTACAATTTGAATTCAAGAAAGTAGAGTATTCGCTATAACCATAAACAAAGCTAAAGTTCAAACTCTTAAAAGGTAGTGGGAGAAGACTTGAGAGAATTCGCTTCTCCCACAGCCTGTATGTGGCATGATGCTGTGTAAGCGCAGAGAGTAGCCTGATCTTATTAGTACCCGAAAGAAATATAAGTACGATTAACGAAAGGGCGTAGGAAGTATTTCTATTTCGTTGTAAAATAAAAAGATAATATCCCCATGTAAGTTTGAGCATTAAAGACCGGGCTGCGTGTTGAGTGTACATAAAATATAATAAATAAATAAATATGCGCCAGACACCACACCAATGGTCTGGTTTCGTGGTAAGGAATTATCTTCCTTGTGTTACGAAGTACCAGACAACGATTATGACGGGTGCGTCTCCCATAAATACTTAAATACATATAACATCCATGATTTAGGTACAAATGTCCGTGCTCATCACACAAACATTTGCCCCTTAAAGGCGCTAATCATAGGAACTATTGGTAAGGGTATAGAATATGATAGAAAGCTAATTTATCAGGGAAGGCTATAGAAGTAGTTTAATGCGTAATAGGTATAGGCTTATAATTTTTCGCTACGATCTATGGGAACGGAGTTAAACTAAAACGCGCGTACGAAGTCGCGGGCGGGCCGCTAGTATTAAATAATTCCGTCAAGTTTGAAAGTCAAGAGATACGTGTGCAATGTCATTCGTTCAGACATTTTTTCGCATTCAGTCTAACAAGTTTCAAACTCCCATCCCTGCTGGGTCGCCTGAGAATTAGAATAATTTATCTATGAGATTTCCCGACGGACTGACGCAAGACAAACGGGATAAAAGTCTTTCTTCCGAGGAAGAAATGCCTTGGAAGTGTTGGTGGGCGTCTATATTGGTGATCGGGAATATAAATATGAGGGTTAGATGAGTTTCGTCAATTGAGCATAGGTCATCTGTGAATGAAGATGAATGAAGGCAGTACAATGTCAACCTGTTTATGTTACCTACTCGCACATCATACACCGACTTTAGATTAATTTGTGTTTATTTAAAAAAAAAATATATCAATTTTTTTTCGTAGTATCTACTTTAACTAACCTAAAATAAACTGATTGAACTAAAACCTCCTGCTTAATGTAACAAATACTTTACTAAATAAAAAACCGCATCAAAATCAGTTCAGCCTCACGCGAGATAATCGAGAACAACATATAGGTCAAACTGAGAACTTCTTTTTAAGTCGGTAGAAAATACATAAAAAATAACAGTACATTATACACCTTAATTTCGGCCTCACAACTCATAGCTCCAGATTAGCTAACAACTTTTGCACAATAAATAGTATTATGCTTAAGTGCGCAATGTCTTACATCCTTATGTATTAATGTGTATTAATTATTATTTTCAGTTTTTTTATGACGACCTCCGTAGTGTAGTGGCTAAGCACGCTGGGTTTCAAGGCGTCGCCGCTCCGAGGTCCGGGGTTCGATTCCCGGTCGGGTCAATGTAGAAATCAAAATTTTCTATATTGTCCCGGGTCTGGGTGTTGTGGTACCACCATTGTGTCTGATTTCCATAACACAAGTGCATTAGCTACTTACTTTGGGATCAGAGCAATGTATGTGATTGGTGTCCAATATTATATTCATGTAACATCTGTAGCAGCAACCAAGAGATTGAAAGATTAATAAACTGGTTTTTGCTCTTGATCACGACTTAAATCTGGTTTAAAGGAACCTAAGACATACCTCAGAGCTTTTACTCTTATACAACATTCCTAAGATTTCTCTTCAATTTTCATTTCTATAGGTAAAATAATTTAAGACTGACAACCTTGTGAGGTATTGTGGACACATCTTTACCAAGCTCAGGATTGCCCATCTGACTGTGAACAAGTTGCAAGCTACGTGACGTCGCTCAAACTAGCGTGTATACATTTTTGAAATGTCACCTACCTATATACTACTGCTTGAAACATGTCAGTACCGAGCTCTACTGCTTAATACAATACAAAGATATTTTTATCTGTTCTAGTTTGGATGAACTGCCAAGCGTAATAAATGTGAAAAGACGGCGAAAGATTAGTTTGGTAGCCGTTTATTGTTATTTGAAATGGGTTTGCTTTTGACTCTAGACTAAGTCATAGTCAACAAAGTAGTAAGTTCACCCAGAAGATGCCACTTTGACTTTGTCTTAGAGCTTTTGTTATAATCCTAAGGAAACCCGGTTGCAGGATCCACTCGTTTTGCTGTTTCCATTAACAATATTAATAAGGGGTTAGTTCGTTTGGGTTAAAAAACAAAGCTGTCAGTTTATATTGTTTAAGCTTGCCTTGCGTAGACGAAATACGCCTGACACCAGATTTCACTTACCATTTTATTTTCCTCACAGTGAAAAAACACTACAAGTCAGCTATGCACCTGAGACAAATTGAAGCTTAGCGAATAATATAACACGACTATTTTTCAGATTGCCCCGCAACATTCTCATATTATCAAAGTGTAACGTGTCCAGGCAATATTACTATATCGGTACTGACAGTAACGCGAAACAGGAGTGACGCGCGCCTCGTTCGAAGAACCACCTACCCGCAAATACGCTCGTACGTCGGGCAGAGCGACGTAAGCATTCGTTTATTTTTACAGGAACACAGTGTCTGATAATATGGAACGGCAGAAAATGTAATGCTGGTTTGACAAGTTTTGTTAGAGGATACTTGGGTGACTTTAGCGCGATATTAGAAGAATTTTCTCGATCATACGTTGATGGCACTGTGACCATTGAACTACTATACTATGGAACTGACACCACAAACTAATTTCTTGCGCCTTGTTTGACGCCACTTGTCATCAACGCATACAAACGGTTTCAAATTGAACATTCAAATTTTAAGGTATACGTTACAATCAAGTTGGGCGACACATTTTTGCTTGGCATCTGCTTCTTTATGTGTAGTAATAACATTTCATTGACTGTGACTGACCATTGACCAAGCGAGCTCAGTAGGTAGTGTTAATATGTAAGGCATGCTCACAATTCTTGTGAGTCTGAATAAATGAACATATCATTTTTTTCAATGCCACCTTTAAATTCCAACAAACTTTTTTTAGGATTTCACTTTTGAGAATCTCTCTCGTCTTACTAAAGAGATATTTGCTTTACATTGAACAGGTGATTCTTCACCTAATATATTACTTGAAACGTTCGCGAAGTCGGCAGCAAACAATCTCGGAGCATCTAATCAGAGCCGTACCTTTAATATTTGAAGTTTGTAGGCGCAACTCGGCACACTCGGATTGAAATCCTGTGCCTAGACTTGGATTAACATGCGCAGGACCTAATACGTAACGTATTTGTGATACAAAACTATTACAATCGCTATGGTCGAAGTAGAGTTCCAAATGGCATACATATACCGTTGTAAATAGATAGTGCTTCAAACAAAGACAAGCACATATTCTTTATTCAGTATCAGGGTTGTTACATTTAGCGTTTTATTTTTGACCTGCTTAAAGAAAGTTAGAAATCGAGCGCTTTTTCGTACCAATCTAGTGCTAAAAGCTTAAATTGAATTAGCAGCACTGATAATCATCAATAAATGAAGGCACCATCAGTCGCAAACTCAAATTCTAGTAAACGCTTTGAAGCTTTAATGATCAATTACAATATGATAGCGATCGTGTCATGAAATCGCACTGCCGAGATATCTCAATGTCGTGATTAGTATGCCGTATTCGTGAGTCGTGTTATTGTATAAAAGCTTTATATGTGGCGCTGAATATTTCAAATATAAGTAGGTATGAGTGCTGCTAAAAATAATATTGAAATGCGAAAAAAATATCTAGAAAATGCAGAGGTAATACTTGTGCCCAGTGCTCTTGAGTCATCTTATATATATAAAAGAAAGTCGTGTTTGTTACAACATTTTTAACTCGAGAACGGCTGGACCGATTGCCATGGTTTTTGATTTGTTGGATTTGTTTCCGTCCCGAATAGCAGAATACATCTTGAAAACAATGAAAACTCGACTAAAACGAGGCCGGGCCGGGACGGGGCTGGGGGCGAAACGAAGTTCGCTGGGACCGCTAGTATGAAATAATATTATGTAGCTTAAGCCCAATTTCCTCATCGATAGTAATGGTAAAATGTCGTTACCAGCGGTTGAATATTTACGTTGGTGTGTGTTTTGAAGAGAAGCTATCCTAACCGAATGACAGAATGGCTATTTTAATGACCATTTGCCATATTATTTCTATTATTTCTTCAAAACACAAACAATCGTTAATATTCAACCATTGGTAACAACTTTTTACCATTACTATCGATCACACAATTGGGCCTTAGTAAACTCTGGGCCAAATTATTATTCTATTGCCATCAATTTATATTTACTTCTCGTTACATGCTAACTGACTATGTAAGTAGGCCATAGTGTGTTACATAAAGCATACACACATTGCGTAAGATTTCCAGGGTTCAAACACAATAATCAAAGGGACAACGCAACATAAGGCTCGATCGCTGAAGTATTACTCCCGGTCACTGATCTAGGCGGATGCGCCAGATGGTGTAGGCTTAACGCACACTACGCAACTATACAGGGTGTCCCAAAAATTATGGATAGCCTTGTAACTATTTATTTATTTTATTTAAAGACTTTATTGCACAAATTTAGTGTACAAAGGTGGACTTAATGCTAAAAGCATTCTCTGCCAGTCAAATCTTCCTCATGGTTTCCTCATGATAGGCTTCCTCATGGTTTATCTAATAGGTATCAAATTTTGACCTTGAAAATATCATGTATTTCAAGAATTTCAACTTATTGTTTTTTTTTTCGAAAATTGTCATTAGTTTTTCTCATGCAATTTAAAAAAACAACCTACGTAGGTTCTGATTTTTGTGTTGATCTTATTTTAAAATGCATTATTTTGTTTAAAAGGAATGTCAAGATTCTTTGTCGTACCGCCTACAAAAATTTTTTGCTTAGCCCAAAAGTATGACTGGTAGAGAATGACATTATGGTGTTTAATCCATCTTTGGTTGTGTACTAATAAATAAAATAAAATGGCATTGTTCACAAAATTAGACAAGCAAAGTAAAACGGACTTTATTCCTGTATTCACAGAATTGTTGTTTCAAAACAAAATCGCCCAGTATGCATAGAGCCTAGTAGGGTCGCCACTGTCGCAACTAGACCGGAAGTGATGCACGCATCCTGTGCACTTATATAGTATAGCCAGCAGAATAGAACTGAATATAGCCTTATTTATTGTCCACAGTACTCGGAAACTGTACATGATAGCTATAGATCTGAGTGATACTAAGGTTTTCAAGGAGTTTCCGGGAGCAGGTCAAACAACTATTGGGTCAACCATTTATTATTATAATGTTAAAAAACATCAAACAAATAGGCCAACACTCTAACGCTAAGACTTAGACGCTATACGGTTTTAGGTATCGAAGATTCAGTATGTACTCACTTTGCATAAATTTGTGACATTGCAATTTAGCATTGAAACACAGTAAGTGCGCCTTCACTACTACTTACTTTACTGCTGTCATTTAGGTATGATATTGACAGCAGCGCGGCTGTCGTGCAACCGTCGCGCTGCTAAAGTCGCCTAAGTGTGAAAGCGCTCTAATAAGAGAACATACAAATAATCTCCTTTAATAAATTAAAATATCGTACAACCGAGTTAAATAGGAAGATTGCCTTTAAGATGTTATATTTTAGTTACCCGTATTCTTACTACTACTTGACTTTCAAATAATCGGATAAACTACCGTCAAAACTCCTACTGCCTCTGTATCCAATCCAACCTTTTATTGATCTTGAAACAGAACCACTATTAAACAATGGTAAAGCCATACGTCATTTCAGTAGATAAAGCTGAATCGAACAGATCTAATACTGTTTCCCCAAGAAAATACAGAGATAGGAGTTTTCACAACGCAAAGAAATTCTAGACTCTAGGTGACACTGAAATAAACAACATCGATTTCAGGGACAGTCAGCAACACAAACATCTTTTACTTGTCTACAGGTAAGGAAATGGAACTTCAAGCTACGTGACATACAAAAGAATTTACAAGCCGCATCGAGATTGAATTTAAAAATTGACGCGTTCAATTTTGAAATTCGAATCAATATAAGCCGAACGGTGTTTAAAGTGAGAGGTTCTAAATAAAAATTGTTTCAAGCACTTTTGGTGATGACTGTCCCTACTTCTTCATGCATAACCTGTCTTGAGTCAACACCCTCCCCACTGGATATCTGGTGGCGAATGCGACGGTCAATAAACAATGGTATTTCACACCTCTCTGCAGCTATAAAAGGGAAAAGGTAGTATCGAATAGTGCTGAAGAATTTAACGGCAAAGTTTGACGACGCGTTTGGTGTAGTGGTTAGCGCTCCTGACTATTACGCCGGCGGTCGCGGTTTCGAATCCCGCAAGGGGCAAATGTTTGTGTGATGAGCACGAACATTTGTACCTAAGCCATGGATGTTATATGTATTTAAGTATTTATGGGAGACGCCCCCGTCATAATCGTTGTTTGACACAAGGAAGAAAATTCGTTACTACGAAACCAGACAATTGGTGCGTTGTCTGGCGCATATTTATATTTATATATAAAGTGTGAAGTGTCGACGGCGGCACTTTAGCATTCTTCAGGCGGCAACGGCAGCCGTCGCTCTGTCGTGTGTTGGCAGTTCTTAGACTCGATCTAGTATCGCAATAATAAATTGATTTTGTGGGTTTTCCCCAATAGGCTAGTTTCCACAAGAACAAATCACTATGATGGTAGTGTCTAGTGATTAATTATGGTTTGGAGATATCATAAAACAAATTAATTTATGAATTTAAATTAGGATTATTAATATTTAAATTAATTTGGTTCGTCCAAAACGCACATTTGGCCACGTGACCGCAAACATCTATAAGAGGATGTGACGTCAAGCCTTGCTCGTTAGCAGGCTTTATTTGCTGACATTGACAACTCTTCATAGTATTTTGTAGTCAAAAAGACTTTCGAACTTCCGTCGTGACGTCATTTAGTACGCCATGACAGTTCGAGCGTTTTTGAAACCCATTCAAATTTATTTTTTAAATCATAATTAAATAATGTGTAAATTTGTTTTTTTTTTAAATATCAAGCTATTTGATCAATATATTTACTAAGGGAAGGTATTATCTAGTTTTTGAAATTTAGTCAACTAGTCCATTGTGTATTTTTGGCATCACTATCGTTTGAACAACCACCCCTGATTCGGGGGGCGCTGACAATAACCTTTTTTTTTTTTTATTTAACCTATTTCATCCCACTGCTGGGCAAAGGTCTCCCCCAACACCTTCCATTGGTCTCTGTCAGCAGCCAATGACAACCAATCTCCCGCAAAGCTGGTCAAGTCATCACACCACCTCTTTTTGGGTCTACCTCTTCGTCGGTAGCCATCTTGTGGTATCCATCGCGTAACGACTTGGGCCCATCTATCCGGGTGCATTCTACCCACGTGCCCAGCCCACTCCCACTTTAGCTTTGCTGTCTTCTCACCATAATAATAATAATAAGCTTTTTATCAACTGTTTTTTTACCAACTTAAAAAAAGGCATCTATCATTTAGTATACTTTACATCACAAGCCTCGCTACAGATCACGGACGCAATCAACAAGCAAGTTTGATAATGAATGAGATTTGTCACTGCTGACGGGGGCTGAGTGGACAAAAAGCATAATAATTCAGTGGCGCCACAATAGGAATAGAAGCAGTAAGCTCTCTGCGTCGCCACGTCATGCAGCTAAATACAATCTCATAAATATGTCTGCCAGACTTTGTCACTTTTACCATTTCTTCGTAATACTCCGCGTTGACATAATAATAGTCCCTCTAGCCCATTTTGACTACGGTGGCCAGTCACAACGACTTACTGACTGCGCGGGACATAGTATCGTACACAAGTGTCTTCGCAAACACAGGTGCTCTCTTTCCTTTCACTCTCTTAGCCCGATGGGACAGCAATCTAACACGACCGGAGAGAGATCAGGCGCAGGACCAACGGCTCAACCTGCTTTCCAAGGCACGGGGGTCAAACACCGCCAACTTCCAAACTCTGGGCTACCCTGAGAATTTCTGAACAGAAAAATCCAGTTACATATTTTTGGCCCGACCTGGGAATTGAACCCGGGACCTCCAGCGAAGCCGTCGCTTTAAAATGCGACCCTCTCACCGCTGCGCCACCAAGGCAGTTACATAATATCTAATGTCTCAATACATATCCTTTTAAAATGTGTGCTTTTAATCACTGTCACATAAAAACTAATATTATAATCACTGCCTAAACAGCTACAGGCTCCGTAAATAGCTATGAAACCCGGTAACCGTATAACTAGATTGTGCAGCCGAGCCTTATTATTCACTGACTCTCTTACTGCCTGCCTTCTCGTAGCACCTTAGCGCGTAGCATCTGTCGTATAAGCTCTCCTTGTCTCGTAGACGTTCGTAGCAGTATTTCAAAACTTTATTCTTATTTTGTGGTCAAACTTGAAGTGAAATGGGTTTATATTGCAATTTAGCTGCTAACCAATTTTGATAAAACTTGACATACAAAGTTAAAACCATTAAAAGAAGAATAGAAAGTTAAATCCAGCAAATCACGGTTGAAATTTTTTGTTCAGGTAACGTCGGGGAACGCTAGTAATATAAGCCTTTTTTTGTTTTTGAGGTGGAAAAAAATTATTTAATGCAATTTCACATACCCTCCGCTTGGCCGGACGGAAGGTTATGTTGGGCTCTCCTCTTCAGAAAGGAGAGGCCTACCCACAAAAATAACTACCAGTTCCTTCTCGCTGTGTGTGGTGAACTTGGTGTAGCCAGGCCTTCCCCAAACGTTCACCGCACAGAATTTTGCTTGCGGGGAGCCCATATTGGGCCAATCAATACCATACATACAGGTCTATCAGGTATATAAGGTCACCTCGTTTTAAGTGATAATATTTAAAGGGCTGATTCAGCACAATAAATAAATCATTTTTTGTAAAAAAAAAACACTTTGGGGTTTTATACAATAGTTTTTGAGAAAATTGGTGACTTAGGTAATTATCCTTTTCAGATTTTATATTTTTATTAATTAAGTGGCCCGCCCGCGACTTCGTTCGCGTGGACTTCAGGTTCGTCCCGTCTAGTAGCGCAAAAAATGTGTTTTTTTACGACCTCACATTAGAAACCTCAAAAATTGTAGCCTATATGTTATTCTGATGTATAAGCTATATTGTGGTAAAGTTTCATTCAAATCCATTCAGTAGTTTTTACGTGAAAGAGTAACAAACATCCATACATCCATACAAACTTTCGCCTTTATAATAGTAGTAGGATGGTTAAGCTTAGATAAAAAGAAGGTTTGGGCTTTGAATTGAGAGAGGCGAAGCCAATGAAGTAGATAACTTTTTAAATTGCCAGGGTGCTGTTTTGATAAAATTATACTGTCTTTAATAAAGAGAATAATAAAAATGAAATCTCGATTTTCCAAAAAATAATGAAAGTGTTTTGTTTCTATGATGTTTACAAGGATACTGTTAAAATACTATCACTTAAAACGATTTGACCTTATATGGTCAACCTACTGTATCTTGTTCTAGTATCACAGTAGGCATTTGCTCTGAGCCGCTTCGTGTAACAGCGCAAAGGTCTAATTGCCGGCAGCTGACATCAGCCATAATTAGCACGCACCTCCCTTCGGCCGAGATACAAATCGCCCTTTAAATATTCACGCAATTTTCGCACTACAGTACAGGTGTACATGTATAGGTTACAACAGCTACCTTTACAAAATGCCGACGGCGGGTTTTTTAATTTATATAATTTGGAATTCTTGGTAGGTTAAATTATCGTAAAATCGGGTTGGTCCTACTATACCCGATAGTATTACCACTGCAATGGTTAATAGTAGGACCGACCCGTAAAATCAACGCTATCCTGACTCTCTCTCTATCTATCTTTACATACTCGTATGTCTGTCGGTGAATAATCTTTTCAAAGCAGTTTACCAGATTTTTTTGGAATTGTTAAATCACTCTGACTCAGAATATTAAAAACCCCTGCAAAGGACACCTTCCACAAGAAAAAGGAGAACCGGGCGAATTTTAATCCCGAAATTCGCCCGGTTCTCCTTTTTCTTCCCCATCAATGGTTCATCATATCATCTAACTAAGATATCAAAAAGAGGGATTTCTATTTATATGGAAAATCATAACGTTAAAAACTGTAACACACACATTACCACATACAAACACAAAGATCCACCATGTGTGTGCGTGTACACGACACAAAACACGTGGAAGCTGTGTTTCCTGATTTCATTAGAATCAGAGATAAAACCTTTTTGTTACAAAATAGTACAAACTAAATCACGAACATTTTAGTTCCAACTTCAGAAGTACTACGAGTAAACTAAATCCTAGACTTAAACAAAGATTAAGGCCGCATTAATGAAACACAAAGGGAGATTATAACTGGTAGTATAAAGCTATTGTTTGATGTAGTACAAGCGCCATATTGTTTTACAAGACTAATATTATGGGTAAATTGATAACTATAGACTATAGGTAGACCGCGAAATTGAGACCTCGCCTGCACAGCTGCGAGGCAAAGAAAGGGGTGCGGGGGAGACGTGTTTACGCGCTGCCCGTACCTCTGGCGCGACCCGCTGTCGCCTCCCCCCGCACCCCTGTGCCCCGCAGGCGAAGTCTCCATGAAGCCGTTTACCTATCTATCATAGATGTGATAGTTGTATCCTTGTCGGTATCGTTCAGCCGCATCGCTTACGAATGCGTCGATGTACCAACGGCGTAAGCTAGGGCAGAATGCGTGATGCCAGTTATAAACGCTCTTCACACACAAATATAATGTTCAAAAACCTTTAGGCTATCCAGTCCCACTTATATATTTTATTTAAATTCATCTTAGTACAGGGACACAGTGCGTGATCTCGCTGTGAGGCAGGACATTTGTCACGGCTCCTACGTGGAGCATAAATATTTGCAGAGCGCCACTTTAGTTAGCCAGGGCCAGGACTCCTATTCTGAATAACTTCGTACGCATTTTTGTTTGTTATATTATTGTACCTAAAACTATCCAATCAAATAAACGTAGATTTATGTTTTGGCTTTTTCTGAAAACAGTCCCAAAAAAAAATTAAATATTATGAAACGGGACACTATAATTATTGTTTTAGAAAATCGAGGTTTTAATTTTTATTATTTTCTTTTACATAAACAATATCATTTTTTTTAAACAGCAACCTGACAATTTCAAAAGTTATCTACGTCATCGTCTTCGCCTTTCTTAATTCAATGCCCAAACCTTATTTTTTTCTAATCTTAGCCATAATTAGACACGCAGAGGTTAATAAAAATTAAAATCGGAAAAAAGTTAATCTCCAATTTTTTCAAAAACTAGCAGATAAAAACCCAGAGTGTTTTCTACAAAAAATGATTAATTTATTGTGCTGAATCAGGCCTTTAAATATTATCACTTAAAACGAGGTGACCTTACTACTTTATACAGGGTGTAAAGCTCGTACTTTTTTTTACAATATAGTATAGTAAAGTATAAGCGCCTCAGGATATCTCGCAACGGAAGTCAAGATATAAACTTCTTGGGAATGTATTATGTTTTTGTCGGAGAAAAGGTATGTTCTTGAAGTTCGTGAGAAAAATTCTTAGGACGTGTGGAGGAATTTATGGTCGTCCATTTTGTTAGAAAACTTATGAAAGTTTAAGTTGCGTCTGTTTATTAGAGTAAAATGATAATATTACTGAAATATTTTAGAAGACTTCTCATTATTATGGCAAAGGACTCTAGCTTATCTTTATCGTAGGACCTTACCCCGTTATTTAAAAAACTTAGTACCAACCTTAGAATCGTACTAAGATATTTATTAACCAATCAATATAAAATGTTTGTTACCTAACGACATTATTCAATAATGGAGGTATACTTTTTTAAGTAGCCGCGTAGTAGTTTTTAGATTTGGTTTATTTTATTTTTTGTAATAAAAAGGAGTTAGATCTACCTACATACATTCAAGTGATGTTTCTTTTTTTAAGGTAGCCCCCTAGCCGATTTCGGCTACGGTGGCCAGTCACAACGACTAACCGACTGCGCAGGGCATATTATAGTGCACAAGTGTGTGCGCAAACACAGGTGAAATCTCCATTCCTTTCACTCACATAGCCCGATGGGACAGCAATCTGACATGACCGGAGAGGGATCAGGCGCAGGACCAACGGTTTTACGTGCTTTCCGAGGCACGGGGGTGAAACACCGCCAACTTCCAAACTCCGGGCTTCCCTGAGAATTCCTGAACAGAAAAACCCAGGTACATTTTTTGACCCGACCCGTGAATCGAACCCGGGACCTCTGGCACAGTCGTTGCTTTAAAATGCGATCCTCTAACCGCTGCGCCACCGAGGCAGTTAAGTTGCCTTTTTTTAAGGATATTGCATATGAAACAGTCTGATATCAGTTTGAACAACGTCTGAATTTCAATTAAATGCTGAATAAAAATAAAGAATTGAATTGAACTAAAGAGGGCCAAATATTTGTTCCGTGTGCGACAGTGACGAGGTGCGTGACATTAGGCGGCGCGGGGTCACGCATTTGTCACGTCACTCGGTAGGAGGCGGACAAAGCCTCGTCTGAATGTTTATACAATAATTGTGGGAATAAAAATAACACCTTATGTAAAAATATCACTTTGGTAACACTATTTTTCTCTATTTGACTGTATCATTCTTATGTATTCTTAAACACGCCATAATGTTGAGAAAATTTAAATCTTAATATTTTACACGTATTTTATATCCTTAATGATACACGTCAAGTTAGGCACCAGAACACACATCCCGCGGTAGCTGTGTGACGTAACTCAAGAGGAGGGAGTTTATCACGCAGTTTTTATAGAATAGTTGAGTCCTGCATTTTATGTCGTATTAAACCACTCTAATCGTCACGGAGTTTAAATTGGGCACTTTCCTTAGTAGTTAATATGTTTTGGCATTACTCATTAGCTGTACGAATCCTAAGGAAAGTCTTAAGACAAATAAAAAGACGTCTGTTGGATTTCAATTATTTGAGAGAGTCCCTTTTATTTGGAAAAGAGTAAAATTACTGTAAATTTGAAGCCACGGGCAGTTGAACCCCTATGTTTTCCCTTACTTACAGCCATATTTCACCACCGAAACTAGAATTAAGATGCTAAATGATATCATACACGTCAAGTTAAGCACCAGAACACACATCCCGCGGTGGCTGCGTGACGCAACTCGAGACGAGGGAATTTGTCACGCAGCTTTAAGTGCGAGAGCAAATATAGCTTTTACGTAATTCAGTTGCAGGATGTAAGGAAGACAAGTATGGAATTATTGTTTGCTTATTGTGTTTCAGTTCTGGGAAAGGCAGATGTTGTTTTCATACTATTGGAAATTTAATATCGATAACTCGAAACAAACAGCGCTATTTTTAATACTTTTGACACGTTTATCATAGAGTGTATTTTATCTTATAGACTCAAGAATAAAAGGAAATCGCCTATATAGCGACAAAGTAACCCAACGTAACTAAAAAACCGGTTAAGTGCGTGTCGGACCCGCGCACTAAGGGTTCCGTGCCACCCTTAACTAAATTCAGGGTCCACTTACTTTCACTTAACGAAAACATCACAATTATTGCGACAGCAAAAATAACTTTGTTTTTCATAGTGTTTGTATGAAAGACAAAGTTATATTTGCGGTTGATAAAAATGTGCAATATCTCAAAAACTACTGGTTCGATCTCCTTCAAACCAATTTTCGTTGCAAGTTTTTGTTGAGATCTACATTATGTTTTTTTTTTTAATTTTCACTTTCTTAGTTCAAAAGTTAGATGGGGGGGACGCCCATTTTACCACTTTGGAAGCGTCTATATCTCAAACCTTACACTTTTAGAAAAAATGGTTTTAGAAACCTCAACATCATTTTAAAAGACCTATCCATAGACACCCCACACGCATAAGTTTGAGTAAAAAAAAAATTTAGGTTTTAGTTTCATGTATGGGAGCCCCCCCTTAAATATTATTTTTTCTAACTTTTTGTATCTGAATCGGAAAGCGGTGAACAAAATACACCTACCTACCAAGTTTAGGCTATGTGATGCTTATAGTTTCGGAATAAAGTGGCTGTGACATACGGACGGACAGACAGACAGACAGACAGCCAGAAACTATAAGGGTTCCGTTTTTTGCCATTCGGCTACGGAACCCTAAAAATGATGATTTTGTGTTCCTCTCTGAGAACTAATAACGGCAGTTTCCCGAGCAAACATCCCGTATTTTGGAGGTACTGTTTTCTAAAGGATTCCGTTTAGTAGCTAATATTCAATGGACATCCCGCTTGCACTAACCCCCAAAAAACCGATACCTGTTTTTACTGACCCAATTTTGTCATTAAACTGGACCAGTTTCACTTCTAAAATGACAGTAGCACAAACTAAGTTGCCATGGCAACGCTGTGGAAGAAAGGAACACACAGCACCTCTTTACCAGTAAGTGTAAGCAAAATAGACTATTGACTTGACTTAGTTGACGAACAACCGTACCTGCAAAAATCAGCCTTGTGAAAACACTCAAGTTTTCTGCAGGATACAGTAATGCAGTGATCACGCAGAACTGGGCTGCCGTGGGAAACGGCCCTAATAGAAATCAAATACTAGTTGTAACGACTTATTAAGAGTCAGTTCTAATACAAGCCTCGAATAAACAGGTGGAAAAACGATGGCTATTCAGTATTCTAAAGTAGTAACTAGCCCCAATATTATAATTAAAGCAAACGGCACCTTTTCAATTGCTACCAGCCGGAGTCGGAGCCGATTTTATAACAACCGTTCCCGCTGCCCGTTATCTAAGACTGTGGTAGGGATAGCATGAAAGAGGTAATTTACGTAACGTGAATAGACGTGACAATGTTTTGACGCCCGTGCGCCCTTACGTCAAATATCTTTCCTATTTTTTTTTCATAAGTTATTCTTCGCCGAATTATCAGTATATGTATACTGGCCTCATCAATGTTGTTAGATTGCCCTCTCGACATCCGAAGAAAAAATTCGTGACGAATTTTTCTTCGTGACTCACTAGCAAAATGCAACAGGCTTGCCAATGTGTCGGTAAGTGAGTGGTATAGGCATGCGCCCGTATTGCGTAAAACACAGGGTTCGAATCCTTGTATGACACAGTAACTTTTTTGCAATTTACATTATTAAGTTTTTATAGTGACAAAACACTATAAAAATAAAAATGAAATTATATACAAAACTTACTAAATAAAATGCTGCTATTATACGGGAGTAATAATTATAACACAAGCACAGAATATATAATAGTACTGTACTGTACTGTAATGACACAAGCTACTACAATAATAGTTACTGTACTGTAATGACACAAGCTCTAGAAGCTACAAATTGCAAATGCGACTTCTTTGCTGACCCTACTCATCGGAAAGGTATTTTTACGGAACTTCCAAGTTAAACTTAATAACTTTAATGCTCTAATTGCTTCGTACTACCAAGTTTTAGCGCTTTCCGGAGCCTTTTGTACTACGATCGGGGGGGTCGAAGTTACACAGTGATTTTCGATCTAAAATGTTTTGCACGTGAGCTGGCAACTCACAAGGCTGGGCTTAGATATTGTTGAGAGTAAATGATTGAAATATTTAACAAAAAGCTGTTGAGTTAACAGCTATATATATATATATATATAGCTGTTAACTGTAACTTAATATATATATATATATATATATATATATATAAAGAAAGGTTATATATTTTTTTTAGCCAAACATTACTTGACTCTATAAACGTTGTATAAGCTGCAACTTTGACGTCGAATTAGATGGCAAATAGAAATAAATATACGTAACACCTACTTGAAAAAACAAATTTCAGATAATAGCCTTGTAACTTGCACAAACCAGAGTTAACATAATAAGTGTTAGTGTGCCTTGTGTCAGTGCCTTTTATTAATAATACTAGCGGTCCCCGCGACTTCATCTGCGCGTTTTGGGTTTGCTCCCTCCCCTTCCGTTGCAGAGTGATGTTTTATAGCATAAACCCTCCCCCGATAAATAAGCTATCCAACAGTACAAGTTTTTAACAATCGGTTTGGTCGGTCGGCTTAAATCGGTTTCGTAGTTCTTGTAATTAGCGCGTTCAAACAATCTCTTCAGCTTTGTAATATTATTATTAAGGTAGTTTAATGGTTTTGTTTTGTATTAACATCATCTCTACACATGTCCTTGCTTTAGTGTAAACTGACGCTACAACGAAAAATTATCGTCTATTTATTTAGTTTTCTCACGAACCTACTATAAAATCACGAGTTAAAAGAATTGCGTTGCCGCGACCCCGTGATTTTTAAACTTTTCATTTAGATTTATTTTATTCACCGCACAAAGGTGCATGCACATTCAGCATTGTTATGATACACAGCTCCGGTGTAGACACAGCTTTACGACTTTAAAACAGCGAAAATATTAACTTTGAGTCCGCGTTTTGAAAATATATGAGACGGTTTGTGATGTGCTTATTTTAACAAAATGGTAATGTTCTGTTATGAATGTTGTTGTTAGTAACTTTTAAGAAATACGGATTCCTGTGAATGTGTGAAACTTGCTATGTGGTTTTGGTACAACCCTTCTGGTACCTAATATCGGAAATCTGGAGTCTACATCATTATCATCAAATTTAAGAGCTAGCGAGCTCTTGACAGAGTTTTTTTCATAAAAACTCCAAATAATGTAAGAGTTTTGTGGTTTCCCTTTTGTCTTCTACGCCACAGCTTAAGAACCGGGGGATTTGAAAGCCTTTCCTGATACACTATATCTTCAGCCTTCTGCCAGTACTGATGTTGCAGCTGCCCAACACCAGGGGAAGGCTTATTTGATAGCGGCGTTTACTCGCCATATAGGATCGTCACTCAAAATTTTAGCTTTAAAAAGAGAAGCTCATCCCACTAGGCTCCTCTCTCCACTTCGGAAACTCTGAAATTGATCGATGTTGGTAACACGACAAAATGAAATTAACATTTTATTTATATTTTTTGTAAAGATTCGATCTGATTTTCTTTTTAGAACATCACCTATCAATGGTCTGCTGCTGACGGCTAAATAGAAAACTAATAGCCTGTAACTAACATCTACGCAGGTAAGACTACAAACCATAGCACTTACACCTACCACAAAACGTAATTTTTCCTCAAATGATTTAAAATACTATTACTAAGACGTTATAGATCAAAATTGTTTGGCAAACAACATATTTTCTGTTGCGGTTTCTACAGAATTCGCTAGCTCACGGGCGCACTATTATGGAATAGCGATAAAAACAACACCCATTCGATTACACACCGTACATTACTACTCCATTTCCAAAAAATAACAGTTATAAATATCTCTTTAACAACAATTTTGAAGATAAACCAGCGCTGCTTATAGCGTTATATGTAATACAGGGTAGCATTCTCGTAATACGACAAAATAAAGTAATGGCCACGCTTAACTCCGTTAAAGTTAAACACGACTGTTACTTACTATCGGTCCGCCGCGACATCATCCGCGCGTTCTGATTTCTATTTCTGAGTCGCCTTCCCAACGAAGAGTGATGGTTTACAGCCTAAAGCCTTCCCCGATAAATAAACTATCCAACACATTTTTTTTCTTCATCTGTAAAGTGGTTTCTGAGATAAGTGTAACAACCGAACGAACAAACTCTTCAGTTTTATAATATTAAGTATAGATATCATAAATAACATTTGAAAATTTAATTTAACATTTTAAATTTTATTTAGGTCGAATAAATTCATTTTCTATCTTTCTTTTAAAATTTTCAAGTGCAATTATACGCTTAAGTATGCATTGTAAAAGAAACACTAAAATAACAATACAAAAATAAATTATAAACTTCACTCACCGAAATGTTAATTTATTCATATACGAGTACCTTTAAGGTGAATCATGGCTGTACTTATAATAACTTTGTATATGACATCATGTAATACCCATGTTTATGATTTAATAAATGATTGATTGATTGATTGATTGTTAAGTTCATAGGGAGAATCCTTCGACGTTGTGCAATAAAGATTAATATCACATTGTAAGATAATTACGTCCTATTAAAAGTGCTTGGTTTGATCACCGTATACATTTTAATATGGCAACCTGATTTGCTACCCTGTATGAGCGTTTTTGAAGAAAAATCGCCACTATTTGTGAGATAAAATCGTGGGTATCGCGCTGTAACTTCTGTGCCATTTGCTGCTTACGTTAGAGATTTAAGAGTTCAGTAGATACTCTCAGTATCTTTATAGTTTGAAAGAGAATGTGATATGAAGTTTGTAAAGGATACAGAAAAATTTAAAGTGTTTTCTTTGCTATAGAATTTATTTCAAAGCCGGTCCACTGAAATAAGAAACATACTAATTGTCTTGGTTTCGTAGCAAGGAATTATCTTTCTTATGTTTGTACGATTTGACGGGGGCGCAGGCGTCTCCCTTAAGTAATTAATCCTTATTAAACATCCATGACTCAGGTTCAAATGTTCGGGCTCATCGCATAAACTTGCGGGATTCGAAGCCGCGACCACTGGCATTGTAGTCAGGAGCGCTAAACACTACGCTAAACGTGTCGTCACTAAAAAAACAATTCCAATCAAGTATCTACAAAAATCATTATAATAAGAATTCATTCGCTTTTAATCACAGAAAATTAATATTCCTTTCCAAAAGGGATAATAATTCAATGGTACATACAAAGCAGCGCAAAATATATTTAGCGGAAGTTGTCTCTGAAATGTGAACTGTCGCGTCGCTGTATTACAGATTACATCCTTTGTGAGGTCAAAAATAAGCGCTTGGCACATACAGCACGTACAAACACAGCGGAACAGTAGTAGTGAAATAGAATAGAGTCCATATCCATTCAGCTCCATATAACTTGAACTTAATTTAACGCTTCTGATTAATTAAATAAAATAAATAGATTGTTTATTAAATTTAGTTATATATACAGATATATGAATAAAACAAAAAAATATTACAAGGTGCGTTATCTTTGCCTGAACTAGGTTACACCTGTATATAAGTCTAAAAACAGCTTACACTATCATTTAGGGCTTACATAATTTAACAATAGATATGTTCGAGTATACATATATTTAAAAGCTATAAGAATAAAACTATCAACTAGGCATTACATTCATAAAGTTTTGGCTGCGACAGCATTATTCGTTTACTAAGGCGAAATCCATTGTAGTGCTTAAGGGACGGTACTTACGTTTAATGAAATTACTTTGCTTCATTTTTTTATGATATATTTAAAACCACTTTGGCAATAATTTATAGAGTCTTAGAGAAACACATTACAGTCCTAGTTTACTTAGTAGATGTCATTGTACTGTCTTTTTTATAAAAAATCAAGTTAAGATAAAATAAACATAAAAACAAGCGGTTGACTGTTTTAATGTGCCCTAAGTCATTTATTGCACCAATTGTACAACTCGCAATACAATAAAGTTTAAATAAATAAAATTTGTATACAATCCCGTAGTATTTTTAACACGAGCTCTACATAAAATGGTCGGTAAGTTTGACTGGAGGCTGATTGTAGCCACAATAACGTCAGTCTTCCTCAAGATGGATGTTGTGACTCCGAGTACTCCCGGGATTACGATGGGGAAAGTATTATGACACTCTTGTACTATGATGTTTTTTTCGACACAGAAACGGTGATGTGTGCTCCGAGCCAATGTGAGGAGATCCGTACATACAATTTTATTCGTTATACTCTTTGATTAATCAGTCAGGTATCAAACGAATGCCGAGAGTCGCATAACAAAGGAATTTTTATTGTGTCTCGTTTACACATACTTGACGAGTTAAAGTAAAATAGCGGGTTCTACTATTGTAGAGTTAGGTTCACTTCACTGTGCGATTAATGAAATTAAAGCTTAAATTCTTGGATTGCGAGACCCAAACCCAAACGTACCGATTTTCATAAGCAAATAAATTCTCTCTTTATTTATATCTTAGCGATTCAAAATAAAATATCTCTTCATGTGACAACATTGAACTACTATTACTACGTATGGAAATGACATCCCGAAGGAACCTCGTGCGCGATGAGTTGATGGTCACAGACCATCAACGCATGCGCGGTATCACAGTCACTCACTCCCTCTCGTAGCGTTAACCAATGTGACATTTGGTCAATTAATTTGTCAAAATGCCTTCTTGTGTTTTTAAAACATGCAAAAATAAAACCAACAGGAATCAAAACGATACCGGCATTACTTACCATCGGTAGGAAATTAAAATGTAAACTTAAACCAACATAAATATTTTTTCAAATGTTATAAATGTTTTGTATGAAATTGCCGCCATTTTATTCGAAAATCAAAGATTATAAAAAGTGACACGCACAGAATGAAAAAGTAGGTAGGTAATAAATAGAGGTTAGACAATGCGATGTTGTGATATTTATTTTAAGGTGTTTTGCATTGGTAGTTGTATTTTTCTCGAATTATCTCGTATGAAAAATTAAAATGATAAAAAGTATAATAAAAAAAATAGTAAATATCATTCGAGTTTTTGACCTACAGATTTTTATTTACTAAACTTTTATTTATTTAGCGCTTTTAAATAACTATTGATTAAAGTAAGTAACGATTAACACGTTTTGATAAAATAATATCCACTCAATACAATTAAGTTAAAGTGGGCACAAAGTCATATTCAAAATTCAAAATTTATGGAATACGTCAGTCTGTTGACAGTTCACGTCCAAAAAATGCCCACATTTTTTGCTTAGCATAGCGTCTCTATACGTAGTAGTAACAGCTCACTGTGTGACAATTACTATTATATCGTCATCATTGTGAATGTCACAATGTCTGTCAAACCTTGTACAGTGCGAGCTTCTAAAATGACAGTATGCCCAAACACAGCAATTACCATGGCAACGCTGTGATTCACAGTGTTGCCATTTGCTCATACCTATTGCTCAGAACCATTAGGTACATTGAACTACAGGATAGCTATGAAACTACTAATTGAACAGCTTATGCAAAGCTTTCAGTGTGGTTCTCTCGTCTGCCTACTGAACCCTGAAAAGGGCCGTACAAAGCCTCGCCCCGTTTATATTTCATGCGTGAAAGCTGCACGTAGGTAAGTAGTTGATATGAAAAGTGCTAAACTTGGAGCTTTTACTGTAGTTTGAGTAGTAAAATACTTGTAGGCTAGTATCGTTTGTTTGTATCATCTTTTATTTAAATGAAATGTTGTACAAAAATTTGGGTACAATGTTAGCAGTTACATTTACTGTACTTTATAGGTCTGCCATTATTTTCGCAAGGAGTTTGACAGCTTTTAAATGTTAGTAGTCTTTTCCTACGGAGATATTTTGCAGGTCCTGTTTTCTGCTGGATGCCGTTTAGTGGCATAGTGAGCTTACAAAATATCGATGCCTGTTTTTAACTGATCCAGTTTTATCATTAATCAAGACCAGTTCCACTTCCAAAATGACAGTATGCACAAACACAGTTATCATGGCAACGCCGCCGGCGCCACTTTATCGGTAAGTGCAAGCAAGATAGACTGTTTACCGGACTCACTTGACGGACAACCGTACCTGCAAAAAAACTGTGTGAATACACCAAAGCTTTCTGCAGGATCCAGTAATGCAGTTATCCCGCAGAACTGGACTGTCGAGGGAAACGGCTCTAACTGTTCAAGGTTGCTTGCATATATTGATGCAAGTCAGAGCTCGGGATAAGTATACTTGGAGGTCACCTTTAATCGTTGCTTCTGTTTTAATAACGCGTGATCTTGGCATATATTTATTACTGTAAGAGTAATTTTGCACATTAACGATCTGAAAGCGATGAGTGCAAAGCGCATGCATGGCATGTTGACTGGTCAACCACTGGACTGGACTGGTATTTGATACTTTAGATACCTTTCAGCCCTTAAATGGGGGTCACAATCACCAACCTATCATCTTAGCGTGTCGATGGTAAATCAAGTTAAATTTGTAGTGCCCAGTAATTAGCGACGCGGATTGCCAACCATTATCTTATGCTGTGGAGCAAACTTACGTCGATCAAATCTTAATGATAGAGCAAATCTGTAAGTACTTTAACCATGAACATTTTCACTGTAATTTTTCATAAATAAATCACAATGTAATGAAAATTTAACACGATAAAAACACTATTTGAATGATGAAACCGCGTGATAAATCATAATAATAAATCAGTTTATTCAATCTGAGCAGTTTAAACAAACGAATAATAAACACATAATTTATATTCGACCGTTCGTTTGATTCGGGCCAACTAATCTAAATTCATTAACGGGCTGTGTTGTCCAAATATTTGAATAATTTGATTTCACTCTGTTGAATAACTGAAGGGAGGAAAGGCATAATTAGGGAGGACACAGAACCTTTGTCTGCAAGCTACAAATCAAGTTTCGCGATGACAGTTCCTTTGTGAGACTGAGTTTGGAATGGCAACTTTAACTAGGTTTTGGTAAATACTAATTTCATTAATCTAAGCAAATCTTTGTGAAATTATAAGAGGTCGATGTTGTCAAATTATTTTAAGTCACACGAATAAAACGTTTATGTTTATACAACTTCAAGTAATCGAACGTAAAATAAAATCTTCCCGGTCGTGTCTGACAAGCATTCGTTATAGAATTCTTAGCGAGCACTTATTACAAATACAATCTCTAGGTACGTCGGTAAATACAGATCATGATAGATACAGAGCGACTTAATATCACATGTCTATGTTAAATGTCTATTTAACTCAATAGGTTAGTATAGAACTAGAGGCAACATTTTTACTTGTAAGTAGGGGATAATGGAGCTTGTTGTACAATAAGTAATATCAATGTAAAATATCCTGTAATCATAATTGTACAATTGTTTATTTTCCTTAATAAAATAAAAAATAAATGATCGTGTTGCGTAATCGCCAAAATTCCAAGACCATAGCTACAACAATACCATCATCAATACCTTCGCAGCTCCATGTGGTCAATCTATCCATCGGTGCCTCCAAACTTTACTGTTTACTGTTCCTAGTCGCGGGTCGGGTCGACACAGTTCTCGTTAGCACTGTCCTAACATTACGATCCGACACGTAATGAATGCAACATGAAATAAATTATATCGCCACCTAGATGGTGATGCCTATTTTGTGCTTTGCCTGGGACATCTATGGTAGTCCTAACACCAAGTCCCTCTCTCATAAGACAAAATTTAAATTGAGAAACTCTACCCATGTTAGGAATTCTAACGTTTCCGCCATTGCATGAAGAAATCAAAATGGCTGACTTAATCTATTCAACATTCTAGTCTATCACTGGGTGGTATTAAAACCATAGTTCATAAAAAAGGTATTCAATGAACTTCCGGTGGTATTTAAACTGCACAGTACCTATTTAATTGGCTATAGACTCGAGTATAATAAGGTTTTTATTACAATCTTACAAATGAATTTGATTAAATATTAATTAACTTCACGATGAACGTGCCTCAAAGTGTCTGCTCTTAAACTTCGCAGCGTTTAATGAACTGCCTTCTTAACTTTTACGTACGTAATATAAAAGTTAACTAAGTAACAATAAAGACTTACCGACATGTAAAGACTGTTTCGTAATAACATTAAGTGTAATTATTCAAGTTAAAATGAAATCTAAGGCCTCCAGTACACGCTCTCATTTTGCTTAAAAGGATTACCAAAATTCCAAATACCTTTCAAGAATATGTGTATCAGTGGTTTTTTATCTTTTTCATTTTCAATTAAGAGAAAAAGAATTCATTTTCAACAGGGTGAACACAGCGACAAAATTTAGAGAAAAATAATATTTTTTTTAAACTTGCAAAGTTAGGAAAGATTTTTGAATTCTAATTCTAGTTGAATTGCTAACTAAACAAACAATTAGTTTATTTAAATAAAACAGATGAATAATTCAAAGAGGCGGGGTCGGATTTGATTTAAAATAAAGGGTAAATTGCTCTATGAGTGAATTATAATAGTAGAATTTCTGTATACCGCTGTGCTAAGGGTCCAATAGTAACAAATGATTAATATTGTCACATAAAAAGTTAGATTCAGAACTTCTACAAAGCTATAAAGCAGAAATAAATGAAATCCTTGTGAGTATGAATGATTCCGTTTTCCAAATACTACTTTATGCGTAGGAGCAACATCTAAACCTTTTGGGCTAGCCAAATATTTGCTAAGTTAGTTATCTTGAAGTAAAAATAATGTAAAGTCTGTAAACATCCAACTGCTGGGCTAAGGCCATAACTCAAGTATGAGGTAGTATGAGCTATACTCCACCACGCTTAATCATTGTTGTAAATAATTGAAATTGATAATTGTAGAGCCCCATTTGGGTCGCTCGCCAGTCTAATGAGTTGATTCAAACAACAGTTCCACGAAAAACATTTTAACCATCAACAACAGGTATAAAAACAGCATAAACACACCGGTACAGCTGATCCTTGAGCTCTGCGACTTCATCCTCGGTGGTCCGCTTGCACTCGAAGCTGTAACAGGTCAGCTTCTCATGTGATTGCTCGTTGTGGCGTCGCGCGTTTGTGTCACTCAGGTCTAGTTTGTAGCTGACTGACGGTTACAGCTGAGCTGTTTTATGAAGCCTGTGACTAAAGGACGGTGCCTTCAACCAGTAGTTACTATGCGGTGACATCTACCACTGCTGCTGCTGACAAACATTGATAAATGGCCGGGCTTCCAATAGCTAGTCGGCACTGTCAACATCTACCTACATTTCTTCTCAATGGTAAATGCTGACACGGCCTCTAGTGGCTTGATTGTGCTAATGCTTCAGTAAAGAAACAGGATCGGGATTTTTAGCCTGGACTTTAGGCACATATAGACAAATCCTAGTTTCTATGATGAACTTTTGCCTTATTAGCGTAATCCAAGATCTGACATTAAGCCCGGTTTCACAAATTGACATCCCAACTATAATCGTCGGCAAAAAAACGGTAGAATCTGGCAGTTTATTGGCGCTTGGCGCTTAGTTTAGGTAATAAATTGGCAAATTCGTTTCTGGAAAAACATTTTAATCATCAACAACAGGTATAAAAACAGTCCTAAGCATAAACACACTGGTACAGCTGATCCTTGAGTTCTGCGACGGCGTCCTCGGTGGTCCGTTTGCACTTGGAGCTGCAAGAGGTCAGCTTCTCATGTGACTGCTCGTTGTGTCGCCGCGCGTTTGTGAGACTCAGATCTAGCTCGTAGCCTAACGTCACGGCTGAACGACTGAGCTGCTTGAGACACGCTGTTACTTCAGTTCTGAAAGAAGATGAGGAAATATTAAAATTGCACACATAATATACCCTCTATATAACACAGAGCATTGAATTGGCATGTATTAATACATGAACATTGTGCATTATAAATCTTATGCATGCTTGGCTTATTTTAATCAGTCAGGTATCAAACGACTCCCGGGAGTCGCATAATAATGGAATTTCTATTGTGTCTCGTTCACACATACTTGACGAGTTAAACTGACTTTAAACAGGAGTTTATAGTAAGATCGTAACATGTAAAATCGTAACTGAGTGTTGGTAACTAGCTATACTTAGTTACCAACACTCAGTTACGATAACCGAAAAGAAATTTAAAATCACACTCTCGGCTCGTTATTTCTCTACGAGATCAAACCAGAACTGAGAAGATACGTAGGAGAAATATAGTAACGGACATAGCCTTTAAAATCAGTAAGATAACGTGGTAATGGGCAGGGCAAATAGCGCGAAAAACTGATTGCCGTTGGGGCAGAAAAAAATCAGATTGAAGATCCTTCGTTAGACGAAAAAGGCTGCGTAAGACATCCACCGACGACAGACGACCTTGTGAAATTTGCAGCATCTCACTGGATGCAGATTGCTAGATCAGCTGCTGTGGTAAACCGTGGGTTATGTTGGGCATGAACATAGTTCAGCAGTGGACTCCCTTTGGCTGTTAATAATGATGATGATAATGATGATACCTACAATAAATAAAATTATTTACTTTTTAGTATCGATTACCACTTTTTTCTAATTATTTATTCCTTAACTTACTCATCCATATCCTTGCTCCTTGTGCCACTCAAATTCAGAACCTTCGAGGCCTCATCCAACGCAATCTGCATGTGGTTCTTCGTGATGGTGATCATCTCTTCTGCGTAGTTCCCCATCTTGGCTATGGACACTCTGGCATCTTCTGTGCAGGCGTATATTTGGGCTACATGCTTGCTGGCAACTGTGCGGGCTTGCCTACGCTCTTCGTCGCACATGGCTGGAACAATCTACTGCTTAACAGTCACGCATTTAAAATACCATGTACATAGGGAAAGAGTGAACAGCTGTGACTTGATAAAGTCACAACGTTTGCGGCGCGGTATACTCGGGTATACTCTTGTATGGATCGTCTAGAATAGCGTATTCTGCAGTGGAGTATTTCCAGTCGTAGATTGACACAAGTCAATGACGTACCTACTTTTTTTTGACACTGGGCATGCTATTGTCCATGATATTGTTGATATTATATTATTGATAGTGGTTACGGTTTACGCGTTGCTTCCGACTACCTGCATCTGATTGATTTAATTGTTAAAGGTTTCAAGATTAACCTACTGTGGTAAATATGAAATAAGGTAATGCAGAGATATTTTAGAAGAAAGTGTACAACACACTATTTTATACTGTATTGTTAGATCATTTCATACCTGGTACTTTCAAAGTGTCAGCTAACTCCATTAGCTCGGTGTAGACTTTGTTTTTCTTTTGCACAGCGTTGTTGATCTCATCCTTGATTCTTCTGAGGATCTTGCTGGTCATCTGCTGATACGAGCTCTGAATGTTTCTTAAATATGTGTCGAGGAATGGAGCGAGAACTGTGTCCATGTAGCGGGATATTTCACTGGAATACATTCATTTATCATAGACAATTAGACGTGTACTGTTTTTGTTCTGTTTATTTATCTATTACATACATAATTACTCTGAGTGTCTTGAGCGACAAGCCGAACTGTCCCATTCAGGGGCACTGGGTACAAACACAAAGACGTGTGCCCGGTTCCCCAAAGCGTGGCTGGTATCTTAAATATCACAGCTATTTTATTTTATTTAACATTTATTTATAATTTTAAAAATACAAGTATTATATGAATTTTAGTATATAAATACTTGTATTTTTTGAATTGGTGTAAGTTATTTATATTTGTAAATATTTATCTATGGACCCCAAATAAAATAATTCAGATAATTTATCCTTATATCAGACACATAGTTACTAATGGGATATTAAAATACGTGCACGGGTGTGTCATGCCATCACCTTCTTGACTCCGAGCAGTTTCCAATTACTTTTAAGACAGAAGAACGCAGAAACCAATTTCGGCCCGACCCGGGTTTCGAACCCGGGACCTCTTGGGTAGTGAACGGCGTACCAACCGCTACACCAACGAGGCAGCATCATCAGTCATCAGTATCATCAGTCTGGAGTATACAATCCATCAAAATACTGACCCATTGACCAACGCCAGCTGCGCCCCTCGGATCTGTCGTCGTGTTGACGTGGAGTTTCCGAACTTCTCCCTCAAGGAATCCAGGTGGTTGTCCAACTCAACTGGCAAGTGCTGCCACGGCGGGATCTCGAAACAGAGGCCGCCATCGCGACGGAGGTGGTTGCTGTGGTCCTGACAATAAGAGGAAACCATAAAAAAGTATTCGAATTCGTTTGTTCAAATTTGAATATTTTCTATCCTTCATAAATAGCACCTAGTCCTCTAAATCATTCAGCTAATCTGTATGATCAACCACAGGTCATAGGCAATTTAGCTGGAGTGAACACCATTATATCTTCGATATAATCTATTTACTTCAAGGGCCTTGGTTGATAGAATAAAAAAATACATATAGATAGTGCCATCCACAACGGCGCGCCCCTCCACTCGTCCAAATCGTTTAGTGTGCAAGCTTTTTCCAACATTTGAATTGAATTTGGAACATCATAATGACTTATGAATGACAAGCACACTTCAAAAAATACACTCAAAGGGAAAAATACTCTACTAGAAATAGTTTCAAGTAGGTATGGTTAGCTACTAGACGAGTAATACTTTTTTTTAAATTGCACCAGTAAAATTTTTACTATTGAAGTAAACGAAACACGTAAGAACGTTTTATAACATTTAAAAAGTTTTAAAAAAAAGTTTCTTTATAAGAGAACTGTAGGTCCACCGGGACTTCATATGCGTGAATTGTTTTTTCTTCGTACACGTTGGTCCTAGCGTGATGTTTTATAGCCTTCCCCGATAGAGTAAACCCCGGTAATTTTATAAGTACATGTTTTTTTTTATTTGAAATTGTTTATGGTGTTTAAGTTACCATTATAATTATTTAAGTAAATTTAATAATGACAGAAGATTATACCAGGTTTTTTTTTAGTACAACATACTGGGTTTTCCTTGACATTTTAAAAATAATTCAAGTAGAGCCACTTTCGTGACGAGTCTGAATTTTTGAATGACGGCCGGCTCGCAACTGACGCGCGTGTCGACCCCCGCACCCCGCACCTTCCTCAATCAAAAAAAGAGTGGGGCGCGCCTTCGTGGATGGCACTATCTTATACAATGCTTTTTTTAAACGGTTGGGTGCCCGTTTCGCGCCCTAAGGCTTATTTTAATTTAATAGTACCCAAAAGTAAGTATTAATGTACTTGTGTTATGAACATCAGAAAAAAACAGTGGTACCACAACACCCAGAACCGAGACAATACAGAAAAGTATGATTTCTACATTGCCCCAACAGGGAGTCGAACCCGGGATCTCGGAGCACGACGCCTTGAAACTACTGTGCTTAGTCACTACACCACGGAGGTTGACGAAAGCTGCCTGCAACATATACAAACCTTGACCGCGAAACAACCAAGGCCTTCTTTACCAGGTAATTTCTCTTTATTTCAGGTGCATGTCAAGTGCAAGTATTAATACAGGTGTTGTTTTGCGCGACGAGCGACTCAGGAGTGGTTGTACAAACGATGCTGATGCCAAAATCATTTTTTTTTAATGGAACAAAACCCACAAAATCGTTATACGATATAGCGGGCGAGTCAAAACTATCAACACCAGGTCGCCTACTCGTAGCTTACTAGCTACAGCGTAGTATTTCTTAGATACGCAAGGGTGCGAGTTCCCCATTCATTTTGAATTTTTTAGAAGGTTGTGAAGAGGTTTTCGCCTAGAAAACTTGGATATGTGTAATAAATGTAAGTAAAGCTAAAAAAAACAGTAATGCCTAACAAGCCTAATCAAATCTAAGTTGCTGTATATTAATTTACTTAATATTTGTAGTTCAAATGTTGAAAGTCACCTAAGGCCTATTTCACCATGTCCTAATAAGTTCTGGTTAGCGTTATCTATCCAATATTTCATACGAAATCACGTTCCTTAATTGAATTATCCATTGTTTAGTGCTTATTATTAGACTAAAAATGTCTCCATCTTCTTCTACAGCACGTGTTTGCCCACTGCAGGGCATATGCCTCTCCAAACTTCCTCCACGCCATTCTGTTTTGTGTTTTTCGAAACCAGGTTGTTGTACCAAAAATGTAACTGTCTTCAAATGCAAATGATATACATTTTACACCTAAATTTCTATCTCTATAGTCGACAACGTAACAGGCCCTTGTTAAAATATTGTTTTAGTAATTATGGGAGACGCCCCATTCGAAACCATGACAATTGGTGTGTTGTCAGGCGCAAAATAAAACTCACTACACACTGAGAAACTTCCTCCGCAGCGCCATTTGACCAAAACCAGAACGCTCCCACGAATATTTGACTTATCAACATCTTGTACCGAAAGCGGAATTATTATCATTTCTATGCCGTAAATATGGTTCCACTGTTGTTTTACGGCCCACTCAATTATACGCTTCATTGGGACAAGAAAAATGTTTGTTGCCTTTTTCATAATGAAAAAATAAGCAGTAGTGTTAAGGTTGAAGCATATCTTTAAAACCAGTAAAGGGAACAGTACCCTTACCATGAGTTTACGACACGGTTTTACTCGCTAGCGACTACGTAGAAAAAGTTTATGGAAAATTACACAGTGTCCCTAGCGGTCACTTGCAGAATTAAAAATTTCCATACAAAAAGTTACGTCGTCGCTAGCGAGTAAAACCGTCGTAAACTACGTCGTTTACGTCGATACCGTACCGTTACCATGAGTTTACGTCGGTCTAACTCGCTAGCGACTTTGTAAAAAAAGTCAATGGAAAATTGAACAGCGCCCCTAGCGGTCACTTGCAGAACTAAAATGTTCCATACAAGAGGTTGCGTCGTCGCTTAGCGAGTAAAACCAGCGAAAACTTATGGCAACGGAACAGCACCGTATTAAGTCTAGACGTTCAGTATTTTTTGTATGAAACTCCATACTGCAACGCATACCTAGCAAATTCGTAACGAATCCTTGGAACATAACCTTGGATCGAGATCAACTCGGTACCCACTCTCGACCAGCGGCGTATGCGTTGTCACGCGCTTACGATTAGTCGTCCGATGTTAATCGACTATCCGTCTACCCTGTCAAATATGCTGTCATTCACAAGACAAACTGTCATAAGTTGTAGCGAACGCGGTCCGTCGAGGCGTCAGATATCCGTAGCCGATCCGATGCCGCGGCGTTGCTTATCCCTTTACGTAACGTGCTTCCGTATTGTTAA
Organism: Pyrausta aurata; assembly: GCA_963584085.1. Taxonomy (NCBI): domain Eukaryota; kingdom Metazoa; phylum Arthropoda; class Insecta; order Lepidoptera; family Crambidae; genus Pyrausta; species Pyrausta aurata. Next base: position 10,076,495 of record OY757271.1, on the reverse strand, counting down.
TGCCTATTTGATGTCAATACGGTGCTGTTCCCTTTACGAGAGGATAGATATTCTTGAACCTATATTCCTAAGTAGAGTAATATCTGTTTGATTGAGAAAGATGAGTTTGTTTGATGAAGAAAGATTTTTATAATAGAAATTTTGTAGTAAAGGTAAGGTGTAGAAAAATTCTACAAAAGTATGTTAATAAATATCTACATATCAAAATATGTGTAGGTATAGATACATAAGCAAGTATAAGAAGGATATCAGAAGCACGTACCTAGTATTCTGCTGGATCCTACTTACAATGTGTACTTCAAATCTTCAAAAAAACGCTATTACAGTGACACTGCTCTTCCTTCGTTAATTGTGGCGTAATTTTAATCACATTCTACAAGAATGGTTGTGCCGGAATTAAACTGTGGCTGTTTCATTACGCTGGCTGATGCGAAATGAGAACATATTTAAAAGTACATAACCAGGTCTCGGTTTTGCGGATAATTAGGCAACTTTTAAAATTACAACTTATAAATCTGCTTTCTGGATTTATGGATATTTTCCACTCAGTTTGGATGGGTGACCATTTTTTTTTATCATTTAAGTGGCTTATATCACGAGCAACTACGTTAAGCAATCGGTACCGGCTAATATCACTTGATAAAATCTGACAGAGCGATTCGTCGCTTGCCTTGCAAACCCCCCCCCCCCCCCCCCCCCCCTAATCCGCACTGAGCCCGCGTGGTTGTGTATGGATTATACTAACTCACGGCCTTTGCCCAGCAGTGGGATGTTTACAGGGTAACATACTTACTTTTTCTGCAACTAGCCATTCAAACCAAACTGTGTCCGATTTATATTATTTTGTGTTTAAACCGAGAACTTGTCGAACCGAATATTGTATTGGATTTATGGGTCAAAACGCCAATAAAACTTTGATTCGTGCGTGAAATAAATACAAAACTTGACGCGCACACAAGTACTGTTATTGAAATCATGAAGAAAGCTTGGCAAAATAAACATTAAATTAGATTAAATTCACCTTGTTTACACAAACAGGTTTCCTTAATCTAATTAGCAAGGAGGTCGTGAATCTACTCCACCGTTCCCGTAAGAAAAATTAAGATAAGTCTTGCCCTCTGGGGCGAGGCAGAATCTTTAGTTTTTTTTTATTTTAGAAATAAAATGATGTTGATAAACTTATTTACAAAGCAATTGGTGTGACGACGGGCATGCCTTTTGTTATCACCAAACCACTGTTGTAAAATGGTTTCTTATCGTACCTAATAACGAAGTAGCTCTATATAGCTTTCATATCCGTGAATTGGTTTCCTATCGTACCGTTTTTGTAAAATGGTTTCTTATCGTACCTAATAACGAAGTAGCTCTATATAGCTTTCATATCCGTGAATTGGTTTCCTATCGTACCGTTTTTGTAAAATGGTTTCTTATCGTACCTAATAACGAAGTAGCTCTATATAGCTTTCATATCCGTGAATTGGTTTCCTATCGTACCGTTTTTGTAAAATGGTTTCTTATCGTACCTAATAACGAAGTAGCTCTATATAGCTTTCATATCCGTGAATTAGTCATTAGTTGCACCAAATGCTCAGGCCATGTATATTATCATTTTAGAAGTGGAACTGGTACAGTTTACGACAAAACTGGATCAAGTAAAAGAGTTATCGGTTTTTGCGGGTCACTGCAAACGGTGAATATTAGCATTAAAACGCGTATGCTACTAAACAGCATCCTGCAGAAAACAGTACCTGCAAATCACGGGATGTCTCTGTGGGAAACGGCCCGTGGGTATACCCAACCTGTCTGGGTGGGGGAGCCCCACATTTGACTACGTATGTAGCGGAAGATACGGCATGTCATACTAATTGTCAGCTTAAAAATGGCACTACACATTCCTTACGTCACACGTCTTATAAATGTCACCCGCACACGCAATCCAATGGAAATTAGGCCACGGGAGCCTGATTTTAGCGGTCCACTTTCGAGTGGCGCGTCACCTATCTTCCGCTATTTTACTTTAATCAAAGTATGTATGGTATGATATTCGTAAGACATATTCTGACGAAAAAAAGGGTGCAGCTAATAGCTCTAATTTTTGCACAGAGATTGACAGCTATTTGACGCCGTCATAGATAAAATATAAGATGTAGAAAATGGTGAAAAAGTAAACTATTCTATCTCTATACCTTAGCCTCTCAGAGAATGCCATTTTGAAAAAAAAATGTCGGAAAGCTATCTAAGTCTGGAACTTTGACATTCTTTCTTTTCATTTTGTTACAAAATTGAAAACATCAAAATAGCATTATCTGAGCGTCTAAGTTATAGTTTACTTTAACTCTAAGCCTGCTGCAGTTCCAGCACTCAGCGAAAAAATTAATTAAGCACGTAATTAATGCAGGTGACGTCTCCGCGACGGTGAGAGCTCAAAAACACATTGTTATTCCATCCAGACCCCTGTGTTATCATTCATAAGGCTTACTTTCGTTTACGTAAATCACGCTTTTAATTTTTTACCTCATTCTTTGATGAAAATCTTAAGATTGTGTTTTCGATAAACGTTTTCAATTAATTACAGGAAAAATTTCGAGATACTGTTCTTTTTTATAGGAAAGAAAAGAAATTATGTTACGAGTATTTAGGTACTGAAAGTAGTAAATAAGACAAGCCTGGTTGGATACGAATTATATCATATTTCTAAATTAAATAGCACTTCTTGGAAACATAAACAACTTACATATTTTAAATTCGACTAGGTCAGTATATCACTTCGCTGTTATACTGGTTACAAAGAATGTAAATGGCTGTTGCATGAACAGACGGGTGGATGGCGCTAACGTCACGCAATGGCGTATCCTAAGAGACCAAGAATTTCGCGCGGTCGGACCGACCGACAGCACGGTAGCTCAATTGGAAGAGCAGTTGGCCCGGTAAGCCAGAAAGATGCTGGCTCGAGTCCCGCCTAAGCGCAATTTTTGGTTTCTTATATCATCTTTTAAGAATAAATGGCAGAATACTATGCAATCTCCTCTCATAAAATCAGCATCAGATGCAAAAAGAGATCAGAAAGAATGGTTATCAAAGAGAAAGGTTAATATCGAGTCCACAGTACAACCGCAAAACAAATGAGATATCAGAATTATTTGCCGGTACCACCTCATATCTCCTTCTTTATTCAAGCCATATTTCTTACAACCACAGTCTAAATCATACCCTATTCTGCTGCCTTATGGTTGAAATTCATCTGTTTACTATTCCAGTTTCGTACACAGAGCATTTTGCCTCAGATTCGTTACGTTAGAAATATTTTCATTGCGTCTCAGGACGTATGTTGCCCGAAGAATGTATTTTTACATTTGCATGATATGAAGAACAAAGATGTAGCTGCATTGTAGAAGTCAATTATTTTGATTGATTGTATGATGTAAGCTCACCGCAAATAAATTAAACAACGAATACGTTTAACCTGGCGCCAAGGACGTGAAAATAATTAAAGAAAGGGTTCTTTGCTATAAAACCAAAACTTTAATAAATACATAAGATTATTTTTTTATAATTATCAAAACAAGAAAATTCATTTCAGCAAAAAATATAACGTGTGTATTACATCATTTCGGACATGATTCTCTATGAATTTGCCTTTTCTAGCTACAGCAAAGTTCTTGCTGGGTAACTTTTCTAAGATATTTTCACAAAAAATGAGCTCCAGCTAATACAAGCATGCTCGAACCACAAATTGGACGCAAATAAAAGATATGAACGTTTAATATATTAAACCTGATATGGCCTGTTTCACAATGTTTCAGTAAGTTCTCATTAACATTATCTGTCCAATACTTCATACGAAATGACGTTCCATATTTAAATTATTCGTTGGTCCTTAGTTTTTTTTTTTTATTTAGGCAACCAATCCCAAATTTTTAACGAATACATATATAAGTATAACCGTGCTTCAACTAAGATATACTTCTTCTTCTTCTTAGCGTGTCGATGGAAACCCATATGGAGGAATTATAATGGGGAAATTACAACGTAGCAGCCCTGAATTCAGCCACTTGTATTGCGGATCGACTGCATTTCATTAAATCCGCTGGCGTGCAGGTGTTAGGGCACGCCGGGCACGATGTTAAGTGACTAACTAACTAACTAAGTAACTAAGATATACTTAAAATACGTAATATATTTCAATCCGAATCTAAAAGTTATTAATAGTGTGACCCATATAAATAAAAATGTAAGCTCTACATTGCATCGTCAACTTCTGATACGCATTAATATAATTTACTTTCCGTATTAAGCCCTCAAAAAGGCTAAAAAGCGATTCCCTGAGGTTATCGCATAAATTGCGATTCTCGTATGGAAAAATCCTGTCGAAGGACTCACGCAATAAAATTGGAGTTATTATTATTTCTCCCAGGCCCCCAAATGTGCGGAGTCTAACCTCGCTTTCCTCTGCAGGTAAAGCTATTTTTTTTAGGATTACAATAAACGACGCAAGTACACATAAACAGTGCCAAAGGCACGCCTCAACAAATGACAAAAGTAAAAAAACTGCCTTATTAAGGTAAAACTACCTAGATTGGAGATCGTATGACTCTCACAGCACTCGTAGCGTTCCCGTAAATTCAATTAATCTTATAGACTAGTTGACTTAAAGTTAAGGTATTACCAGCAGTGTTTAGGTAATGAATGAAACAGTTCATCTAAAAGTGGAAAAAAAAATATGTTCAAGGTCTAGATTTTTTTGGAAAACAGCGGATAAAAAACATTTCTTATTGTGTTTTTGAAAGATATCAATTGGAGCTTTTGATACACTTTTTAATGTCATCTTATTGTCTACTCTTTTAAATGTTGAACGAATTTACCTTTCTACTTAGAGGTGCTGTACATCGGTAGATATTGCTTAAATAACGAATCCACTTAAAAACAAAAAATAATAAATAGTGATAAAATGTTTTATTACAGTCGATTTGTCGATAAAATTGATCATATTACTGCACCCAAACAGATCGGACACCGGTGACCAGACATACTGTATGTTTTATCAGGTTTTATCGCTTACAGCTTCCAGAAGAAAACACGCTCAAAAGTGAACAGTTTGACTGACGGGAGTTTCGGATGGGGGAAAGCAGAAAATATTTGATTGTAATAAATATTTTGGGTGTGAAAAACAGTGGCCTTTTTTACCTTTATTAAAATTGAACGAATACCGCTCTTTGGGTTTTATTTACGAATTGTGAAGTTTACAGTTCTGTGCATACTTTAACTTATTAGTTTCTTAACAAATGTTATTGTGAGATCACCAGTAATCTCTTTTGGCCTATTGGGCCTATTGAATTATTTCACAAAACTTTTGTGAAATATTTTATTATCATTGAAAACTTACTTAAAAATATATATTACAACTTTTGACATTAAACTAATGACATAAGTAGTTGATAACTAGTTTTCCAAATCCAATGTTGGTTGAATCAATAAATAAATAAATATGCGCCAGACAACACACCACATTGTCTGGTTTCGTGGTAAGGAATTTTCTTCCTTGTGTTACGAAGTACCAGACAACGATTATGACGGGGGCGTCTCCCATAAAAACTTAAATACATATAACATCCATGACTTCGGTACAAATGTTCGTGCTCATCAAACAAACATTTGCCCCTTGCGGGATTCGAACCCGCGACGGTCGGCGTAATAGTCAGAAGCGCTAACCACTACACCAAACGCGTCGTCTCAATTAATAAACAGTAGGTTAGTTACATATTTTGAAAACACGAATACTAGGTACTCATTGATTGAAACAGTTTACGGATTGATTTCGCGAACATTTATTTTTTATTAATGCCCACGGATGCAGCAATGCATTCAAACGCCAGGCGTTTCAGGTTAGAGTTAATAAAACACTCAAGATGCTTATAAAATTCTGACAATTAATAAATTGACCAATATGATTTTTATTATGCTTTGGAAATTGACATTGGTTTCTTCGAATATGCGATGATTTCCGAGAGTCGTCATTAAATAAACATTACTGTAGGCCTAATATGATACCGTGTATCGCGTCGATATTTTTTTTATTTCCTAAATGGCATACTTTCCCACAATTATTGAGTTGAAAAGGAATTGTTATTGCTTTGAAAAAATTATGAGTACATAAATGTTACTAAAAACATTTTTTAAACCCTTTCGGAAGTGTTTATCAATCGACTTCAATTCATTTGCTGACGCGACTGCCGGCGGCCTATCAACCTCTGAGCTAAATATGAGAAAAAAGACGTTTGAAATCGATTGCCGCGATAAATGATAAAGAGGCGCGCATCTTAGGCCCACTGGACGAATTTCAATTATTTTTCAGTATCAAACAAAGTAACCTAAACAAGTGTAGCTCCAACTTTAAGCCTTCCGTCATTGTTTTATTCTGTGATCGATTTATCTAAGTTATTTACACGTTACGAGTGAGGGAGGCTTCGATCAATCTTGCGACAAAGGAGCGCCTGTCAGCTGATGACAAAACGCTTTTTGAACTGGGCCCGAGGTGCTTTTGAGTTGGTGATGCAGTTTTACGAGTTGTTTACAAAAGGATTTAACCATCAGAAAAGTATAAAGTCGCATTTTAAGCCTTTCTGCTGAAATTTGCCAGTAAAAATGTTGTGAGGGATACTTCGTGTCGTTATCGAAATGTAGGTAGTCACTTTCTTAATTTAAATATCAAATCAAAGATGGTTAATACCATTTTAACCGACTTCAAAAAAAGGAGGTTCTACTTGGACAATACAATCGTAACACAACACAACAAACAATCTCTATTAAAATAATTTTCGTATTTATTTACCCTGAAACTTAGGTGCAATTATCTAATACGTACTTGCCATATGCATTAGCCGTGTAACATTTGATTTTAGGTCAATAAATAAGCAAATTTTAGGTCAAATCACAAGTAGTTTCAAATGCCAACTAATATTCATTAATTGAAACCGTTTAGCATGAAGATTATTAATAAAGCATGTGTGGTAGAGTCAGGCAAGACGTATTAACAATTCATCTTGATTAAGGGCTTGTCAGTTACAGATTCCTTGTGTATAACATTACTCCATTAGACATTCAGATGGATTTTGCAACTTTTTTAAGACTAAAAGTCTTATGAACTATTTTAAAGACAGACGCTTCGCCTGTGGATCGTGATTTTATGCTACAAATTATGACAGTTCTTCTTGTGAATGACAGCACGTTTGACAGCAGTAGTAGAGCGATGGTGGACCGATTTTAGACGAACAGCGCATGACGTGACGTGACCCGCATGCACTGTGGGTCGAGAGTGGGTCCCGAGTTGGTCTCGACCCTAGGTGGTTACGCTACGAATTTTTGCAGTATGGAGTTTCATACCCAAATAATATTAAACGCTTCGAGTTGATACGGTGCTGTTACAAAAATATAAGCAACTGTTAAAAAAATGGATAGATACTTAGATTCCCTTACACCTACTGCTACACAAGTTTAGTTTTATTCATAGTATTACTCTAATCTAGCTCGTGGTCGAAATACAACAGCCATTTTCAAAACAAGTATTTCTGATAAATAAAAGTTTCAATCAACCGCATACCTTAAAACGAGCCATATCGCATATTCAACAGAATCCTGGTAATATTCTCCCACAAGGAGCTAATGGAACCACGACTTCACATCAACCTATTACAAAACGTCAAACTTCCTTTCGGGAATTTAAACTCTATTTTGTGTAATTTAGAGATCAAAATTGACTGTAAGAATGTTGTGTTTTAGGTTAAGTTGACCTGCAAAGTGTACAGTTACCTCCAATAAAATTAACATCCCGCGTCGGCGCTCATTGCCTGAGTCAATTCAATCGAGAGGTCGGCAGGGCTATTACCTAACACCATCGCTTTTATATTGCAACAGTCAGCATTGACTTTACTTCAATGCACTGGGGCAGCTATATTGAGCCTTAGTTTTGTATGGTATTGTCCACCACCGCGGAGGGCGGAGGGGCGTGCGGGGGGCGGAAAATATATCTTTCTCGAATCGCTCCAAAACATATTATAGTTTGGGATATAAAATATTATATTTTTCAGTGAGAAGGGTTCCATTGTAAACTATGGTGAGCGATATCGAGTATATCTCGGTATATTAATGTATATTTACAAGTGAATACTTGCAGCAGCAGCTTAACTGTATATCCTGCCACATACAAGATTTACTTGGCAACCTGCTTATTCAAGTAGATAACGAATTCAGTGGAATTTATACGAAGAATGAAACAGTGTAAAGTGAACTAAACTGTCTGCGTCCAATTGACATTTCCAGGCTACAAAAAAACTTTACTTCAAGTTAGTATTCATGCACTAGTATTTGGCTGCGTTCACAAAAATCTTGGCATTCGCTGTGGTCATCAACGCTCCAACACTTCTATAGGTAAACCTTTCATTGATACTTCGCCTGCGGGGGACGGGAGCACGAGGGGAGGCGAGAACGATGCTAGCGGGTGTATCTTCGTCGCCCGCACCCCTTTTTTGTTTTTTTTTGCGTCAGGAAAATGTTCTTATGCATACCCACCGACCGCGGGGGCAGTTGGGGTATATGTATATGTAACGCAACCCGCTTTCGCCTCCCACCTCGCCCCTGTGTCCCGCAGGCATGGTCTCAATTTTGCGGTCTACATATAGCTAACGATTAAACTTTTAATATTTCAGGTAAAAAAAGGACTGTCTTATATTGTTGATCGCTGACAGTCACTTCATGAATCGATAGTCTACTCCGATACTTGGTGTGTCCGCACTCGGCCATAATATTACTTGCTAACGTATAGTCTCAATAAACCTCATACTTTAACCCCCTTATTCATAATAACTCAAACGGTCTTTTAACCTATTTTAACTTTTACACTTTTTTGTCTCATTCTTTCTTGGCGCTGTCATCATTTGACAAAAAGTGACAAAACAGTGTAATAGCTAAAATAGGTTTAAAAGACCGTTTGAGTTATTATGAATAAGGGGGTTAGACTGGAATCACATTGTAATCGCCTACAATTTACTTAGTAACCCAGCGGATATTGCCTTCTTCACTCTGCTTTGTTATAGCGATCTGCACTTTAATTAGTGTTGTAAGATTAAAGTGTATCAGGGTATTTAAATAGGGTGCCTAATATATCCATATTTTGTTCCACATGATATCATAATCATCATTAAATCAGCGAAATGACGTCCACTGCAGAACATAGCGACAGATTGCAAGCGGTCATCCAGTGTAATCCTGCGATCTTTACAAAGTCGACACATGACTGGCATAACTAAGTACCTAATAATATAACTAACTCTATTGTGTATTTATTTCCTACCTGACTGTCGTTGCATTCAGCCTCCATGGTGAACAGATGGGCTGGCGACTTGGACCGACAGACTGACGAACGGACAAATAAGGACTTTTGTGTTTAATTTTTGCTGTTTTGACTAGTAAAGTTATATAAATATCCTAAGATCATTCGTACTTTGAAATCTGCATTGGAATAAACGGTCGACGAAAAGTGACAATCTTTCTTTATACAGACTGTTTCTCGTACCACAATGATAGTAGCTCGCTTCCATCACCCAATACGCCAGACGCCATAACTTTGCTTTATTAATCAGAAGCTACTGGCCGTCGGTTTCAATTAAAGTGTAGGGACACACAGAAACTGCAGTTTGCCGACGACATAACGCCAATATTATAAATACACGTATTATTTGCGCGGCTGTCGTTAAATTGGCATCGCCTTGCCGCAGAATCACCGTCGATAATCCACCGAAATAAATAAATAAATTGCTCATTAAAATTCATTGATGCTGAGATACATCGTAGAACTTAAAATTAATCAACAAGGATATTAACGCGTTATCCTGGATTATTTCTTATTTCTATCTGTCAACGTGAAATGAACTGACAGAATGATGCTTTAATCCGGGAGTTGCGTAATCCTGGGTTAAATCATCATGCACATAGGGACCTAAGTGAATTCTCTTTATTTTGCCAGAAGTAGGTTAAACCTATATATCAGGCATCATCAGGCTGTATCAAGAAAAATGTTGCTGGCACGTCATATAATGTACGTCCGTAAAAAAATATATAATTTCATGAAGAAAAGCGACATTCACCCATATACACAAGAAATAAACACAAGCTTGTCGTTCCTAACTTCAGATTAGTTAAAACTATAGTAATTCGTTTATGGGAAATTGAATATAATTCTTTAATAATATACCACACAATCTTGTCGAATTGCCGGTTGATAAATTTAAGGAACATGTTGAAAACACGCTTTTGTCTAAAGGCTATTAGAGGTATAAGGTTCAAGACTATCAACGACACGAATGTGTGGTCCGTCCAGCCTGCACCGACTGATGTACTTACCTTTGATGATTTTGATTTTACGGCAGCTAGGACTGAGTTTGTTCCGGCGTTTCTTCTCAGCACTTGCTTAATTGTCTGTGTTCTGTCTCGAAGCGCTGGTAGGGCCCAAAAGATAAAGAGACATGTTTCGGCCCTTTCAGGGGACATTTATCTATATTTTTTTCAAAGTATACTTTGACGTTCCTAAGTGTCATTTCATGACCTAAATTGAAATAAAGATTTTGAATTTGAATTTGAAAAAGGCAAATTTCAAATAATGGTTTGTAGACGGCAGCCGTTGACACATCAGCTGCTAGCTGTCAATACGCCATCGGTACGCTATAGATACGACGCCATCATGAAATACCAGAAACTACATCAACATAATGCTTTCGTGTTAGTACCACAGCAACTAGCGCCTGCTGTCAGCTCGATGCATACTTCGGCACATTCTGTATGCTCTGTGCTCATGCGCTTACTAATTTAACCTTCATTTAAGTGTTGTAGCAACACAGACGTGCATCCGAAGGCAGGGCTGGCTCTGCATTTTCAAAAGACTTATTTTTTTACTGGAATAGGCAAATCAGTTACGGTATTTGGTACAGATATATTTCTGGCAATAACTGATAGATGTATTTAATAAGACAAGATGGACAGACGACCTTGTAAAGATCGCAGGATCGCACTATATGCAGACCCCTCACAACACAACCAGTCGTTGTGGTAAACTAAGAGGGGGGCCTATGTTGGCTGATAATGATGATTTAATAAGAGATACTTTTTTAATGTCCTACTTTTTAAGTGATTTTTTTTCGTATCTTTATACTAATGGATTCGTTGATAGATGTCTCCCAGGTAGAGAAGAGTGCTCTCTTTCCCTATATGGGAGATGAAGACAAAAGTTGATTAGTTTTCCAGACACTTCTGTTAAGTGTCTGGAAAACTAATCAACGAAGAAAAATAATTATACATAATTAACAATCATAACATTTAGGCCATTTTTCATTTATTTTACATGTTTATTGATATCAAAAATAACTACCTAGGCCTCAATTCCGCTGAGTCATCACTGAGTTGTGCATCAGTTGTACTACGAGGGAACAATTGATGTACCTCACTTTTCCTGACTGCGGCGTGTCACCTTTCAATACTGCTGACTTTAGGCATACGATATGTAACAATAGCATTACTGAATGACTACTGTAGTCCAACAGTAGATGTCTAAAATACGTGAATCGGGGGCTGAATATAAGCTTGTTACTCATTTAGTGTAAGAAAATGATGAATTAAAAATTACAATATACGCAATGACCAATTTTTTTTTCGACTGGGAAATGCCTTACACATATCCTCTGGTCCCGGGGGCAACCAAAGGGTTATGTGGGACTCCCCCACCCAATGAGGGCGGGTATACCCACTAAAAACCAGTCGGTGTCCTCCAGTGCCATATAAGGAGGGGTGCTGCGGGTTATCGCCCTGGGCATTCTTCCGCAGCCCCGCCTCTGGCTGTGGCTCGTAGCTTTGCGAGCACCACTCGGTTTCAAGGGAATATGGTATCCCCTTGACCATCAGGGAACGGCGTGCGGGACACACGCACCACCGTCAAATACGCAATGACCAATGGCACAACCCTATTTTAAGGAATGGCTAAGTAGTTGTGATAAACAGGTGCAACATAAACATTACAAACTCTAAGAGCTGCCGTCATGGCAACAGGAGATTAATGTCACCTTATATGCTGCTTATTGCCAAGGCTTTTGACTGGGTATTAAGAGACGGGAACCCGGTTCTTAAGCTGAGGTGGAAGACAAGACGGTAACCACTACACTATCTTCCCTAATTTGGAGTATTTATGGAAAGCTCCACCGACAAGAGCCTATTAAATTTAATAATGATGATGTTTTGCTGCTCCATAAATAAACATACGAATCTATGTATATAAAAGAAAGTCGTGTTTGTTACAACACTTATAACTCGAGAACGGCTGGACCGATTGCTATGGTTTTTGATTTGTTGGATTTGTTTCTGTCCCGAATTATAGCAGAATACATCTTAAAAAATCTATATATATAAAAGAAAGTCGTGTTTGTTACAACACTTATAACTCGAGAACGGCTGGACCGATTGCCATGGTTTTTAATTTGTTGGATGGGTCCCGTCCCGAATAGCAGAATACATCTTAAAAACAATGAAAACTCGAATAAAACGGGGCCGGGGCGGTACGGGGCTGGGGGCGAAACGAAGTTCGCAGGGACCGCTAGTTATTTATAAACATACAGTGGGCACAGGTAAGTAGTTAATCGAAATATGATATTCCTTATGAGATTAATTGTGAGTTATTGTTCACTTCACTTAAAACTGACCAAATTAGTATGTTGTTTACGATCTTTTGCAGGTCTAGATTGAGCTCTCTCAATCATTGACTTGCTTGGCACAATTAGGTTGTTAAAAAAAATACTCATACTCATAATAATGATGTCCAATTGTTGATGCAGTTATTTTAACATGTACCTAATTTTAATGGGAATGTTCTTTCAGTTATAGTACAGTACAGTACAGTACAGTTAGGTACATTACTATACTTGTTTTTAAATCCATTGTCATATATCAGACCTAATTGGTACATAAAGACGTGTAATTTTATTTATCTGTTTATTTATATTTTATTGCACAAACAAATAAAAAAGTAAGACTTAACGCCATATAGCATTCTCTACCATACCTTTAGGCTAAGTAAATCTATACTAATATTATAAAGCTGAAGAGTTTGTTTGTTTGTTTGTTTGTTTGTTTGAACGCGCTAATCTCCGAAACTACTGGTTCGAATTGAATAATTCTTTTTGTGTTGGATAGTCCAGTTATCGAGGAAGGCTATAGGCTATATTACATCACGCTACGACCAATAGGAGCAAAGATATAGTGGTAAATGTGTAAAAAACGGGAGAAAGAAGTCACTATTCCACGCGGACGAAGTCGCGGGCAAAAGCTAGTATAGTAATATAAGATAGAAAAAAAAATTGACACAGGTCGTTTACCTTCATAAAAAATAATTTCCCAAGGTACCTATAATATAGGTATAACATCGTTTTGCCGAGCCAATATTATCCCGAGCCCGCTACTATCCGGCTTAGGCAAACTTCCCGAACCTCTTAACGAAGTCGAACTACTCCAATACCTTCCGAAATTAATATAATCAAATTAAACAAGACTTCAACAGCGTTAATTAAAAACACAGCCAACAAGCTCAGAGACAATAGTCTTGCTAATTATCTGTTGATTATAATAAGAAGATAATTTGAGTTCGAAGTAGATACTTTTAAAGAGAAGAAGAGATCTTTTACAGATCGCGATAAAAATGACATAGCTCACTGTTACCGAGTTATTGAATAAAGGAAATCCCACGAAAAGTCTCAAAAGAGACCATATTTTATTAGGTTAAGGGTAAGTCACCGGTCTCTTACTTCCTTCAGCCAAGACTGCTTTACAAATGAGCAAAGTGTATCACATTTATACATAAGTAAAAGTAATAAAAATAAAGTTAGCCTATAACCATTCCACTGCTGGTAAAAGTAGGTGAAATGGTGAAATCTAACCGTTTAATCATTATCTCCAGAAATAAAAAAACACATCACTCAACTACCTCAACGACTAAAGGGAGGCAAAATTAAGGGTCTACTTTTCTTTAGCTTATGACTTTAGCCTTTAGCAACACAGCCTGCCCTTAATCATCATAAATAAATATTAATGAAATAAACCAAGCTGAAACAGGGATAGTTAATTAAAAACATAGTCAAGGTTAAAATTAATAGTCTAAGTAATTAGGAGAAAATTAAAATACACCCGTACATAAATACTGGCAAGGATTGTGGGTGAAAAACTGTTTGAGTTAGGGCACAGCTTTTAGACGTTCCGCACTGGCGTCGAAAAAACGCTGCTTCGGAGTTTCAGACAATATAATTTTAATTAAATTAAAACATACAATGGAAACTACATTTTTAAATGTGTTTTGCAAGTGATTTAAAGTGTTTTGCGTGTATTTATATCCATAAAAAAACTGGCAAGATCCTTGAAACACGTTTAACAGGGTGATAAAAATACAAAACTTATCATATGTATTTAATGTTTAACTTTCAGCCAAGATTTTCTGTATGCTTTCTAACTTTAGACTATTGCGATTGGCGGACACCAAAACCTTTATTAAATTTTACCAGAATTACAAACAGAACCATCAAATAATACTTTGAACAACACACGTTTTATCTTTGCCTACACAGGTCATCTGTAAAGTAGACCTTACTAAAACTCGTTCCGACGCTTCGCTCGCGCTTACTGACGCGTCTGAGAAACGGCGCAAAAAGTAAAAAAAGTGTAAAAAGAGTGTTGTCGTAAAACCGCGGTTTTCATTTAGGGTTTTTAATTAAAGACGTTTCAAAGAAGCCGCCATTAATCCTCCGGCGGGATTAAAGGGCGCGACAAAGGTACAAATTAATAAGAATCACCTAAACGAACGCCTTTTTGTTACAAGTTGTTTTTACACTTTTTTCAGACGTTTGAATAGCAGGGGCGTTGGCTTTTTCGTGTTTCTGGAAATGAATTAATGACAGTTTTTTTTAAGGCGTACCGTACCAACTCTCTAAGAAATTGTGTAAGTCATATAGATCCGTTGTATACCACAGTGTGTTACGAATGAAAGCTGTAAAAGTTCAACATTTAGTATTTTAGAAACTTTCACATTGTTTCCCTTCCCTTCTTTTGACGTATAGGTTTCTACATAATGGTTTAAGAATGTATTTTTAACACTCACAGTGTCATATTTGTATTTGCATTCTTAAAAGATAAAATAAGAAACCAAAAATTGCACACGGGTGGGACTCGAACCAGGATCTTAACACGTTCCGGGACAGTGCCCGCCTACAGGCGTGAAAACAATAAAACATCTATTGTGTCTGGAGTAGTGTCCCGGAACGTGTTAAGCAACTGTTGCATAAACAGCCAGGTCGATGGCGCTAACGTCACGCAATGACGTATCCATAAGAGACTTTAAGAAGAGCAATTGACCCGGTTAAACAGAAAGATGCTGGTTCGAGTCCCGCCCGTGCGCAATTTTTGGTTTCTTATTTCATCTTTTAGGAGGTATCCACATAGTTACTACATATTTACGACATCCTTTTTCTTTTACGCACGTTTATCTACTGTACAAAGCACGGAATGTGCTTTCACTGAAACTTACTACTCTTATACAAAAATACATAAACAATATTTCACACAGCTAAAAAGCAATCAGAAAGTAATTAACGAATAATTCAATTGGATATTACTAGCCGGCATCCATAACACTAGAATGTTCCATATCCTTGCACAAATTGCTAGATTAGACCTACGGAGAGGCCGTGTAATTAGGTGACGCGATACGCCAGGATCACAGTTAGGTAGCGCTCGCTTATGAGCTGTAGAGGGAGCGGAGTCATAAGCGATTGCGATATCCAAAACTATTGAGTCTCATTGTAGGTATTTGAAGTCATAGATACATTGCAAGGCTAAAACAATGTGTTGAAAGGTTATATTTCCATAGATCAGCACTTATTAGTAGGGTATTATTCTCTCTGTTTTCCACGTTTTCATTCAGCAGCTGAAACAAAGGGATATTTATTTGCCTTTAACGTAATTAGTTCCAAACAATGCGAACAACCTATATTTAGTGCGGTCTCTCCATTGTATCTGGTAACCGTCGACGTAACGTAATTAGTTCTGACTGAACAACCAAAGAAACCTATTTTTACACTCTTCTACATTTCCTCTGGTATCAAATGTTAACCATTCTTAGAACAGTTAAATAAAATTTAATTCAATTCAATCATTTATTTGCGAGTATACATATAAATAAAAATGCAAATTACAAACTGCAGATCTTAAAAATAAAGTTAGTAAGTGTAGTCAGCCTGCATGCAGGCGTGCAAATGTTCATAAACATTTTAACAAACTAATACTTAGTTTGTTTAAATTGATTACACAAATAAAGTCAAAAATTCAAATTATATGTCATAAAATTACAAATAACAATGTCATAAAATCAAAATAAATTCTTGATATGTGGCAAGGTAGTTGATTACACAATTGTCTTGATTAGTAAGACCAAAATGTCTTAATTGTATCTTTTGCGATCTTTATCAAAGACATGCAAACCTCTAGCTGTCGCTCTCGTTGCCGCTACCGCTTATGAACGTACACAGGTAACAACTACAGGAACCAACTCACTGAGACAAATTGCATTAATATTGTATTTGTTAGCTAATTTCAGGACGTTTTAGGTATCCTAAGAAAACTATAGATTGTGCAAGTTACAATTTACAAAATCATAAAAACACAGGCGATGCTGTGTAAGATAGGAATATAAAGCAGGCTGCTTTATCGGTAAGGCCGAGCGAGATAGAGTGTTGACAGGACTCAGTTGACAGACAACTGTACTTGCAAAAAACTGTCGTGTGAACACACCAATGATTTCTGCGGGATCCCGCAAAACGTGACTGTTGTGGGAAACGACCCTTAACTTAGAGCCACAATTAATCGCGACCATTACTCCCCAAAACTCGCAACGTTATTGTCGAACTCAAAAATAACGAGGGGTAAGCAAAAAAAATAAATTGCGAATGTAATGTATTCTGGCACCTCCATTTTTGCGTGCGCCCGCAATTAGGCGCGGCTCGTTACGCCGAGATCAAGACCTAATGAGCCACGTATATGGTTTAGTGCACTCACAGGATCAAAAATTATAATCCACCTATACCAGCGTAACTTGAACCTTGTGAAATAGTGCTGCAAGTGATGGAAAATAATTTTAGTCTATCGATACGAGGTCTTGACAAATCAACCAGATAATATTACGACACGTTTGGTGCAATGGTGAGCGCTCCTGACTACTGAGCGAGAGGTTGCGGGTTCGAGTCCCGCAAGGGGCAAGTATTTATGGGAGACCCCTCGTCATAATAGTTTTCTGGTACTTCGTAACACAAGGTAAAAAAATCCTTACATCATATACAATATATAAGAAAGTCGTATATAACACGAGTATTCGCTCGAGAACGGATGAACCGATTTTCATGATATTTACTTTGTTGGATTTGTATTGGCCTGGGCGAGATGGGGCCGGGGTTCAAAACAAATTTCGCTGTTACCGTAGATAAATAAAGTAATATCGATAATATTGCAGCACTGCACTAAAATTGCCAGGTAGAGACCAACATAGACTAGACACGACACAGAAATGACAAGCGCTTGACGTGCGATGCGCCGTGCGAGCGCGTAGCGTTGAGAACCAGCTTGTGTCACGCCCAAATAATATTTATTGCCGCGCGATAAGGCACGAAGTTAAATAACTGTATAATTCCTGTACGCAATGTTTCCCGCCATCGTTTCGGAAAATGTTTTTGCATTGATTTTTGTCGGTGAAATTTATTTTTTTATGGAATATTGATTAATCAAACGTTATGAGCTTGGGATATATTAAATAGTATATATAAGCTTGACCGATTATAATAGTGTGACCAATATTTAATTTGTATAATAGTAGCACTTTAATTAAACCAAATAGGCTCTCCATACTTAGCTTTCAACAGATTTATTTGCATGAAGCAACTAAAACTATCAAGAATTTCATCATGAACCTATAGCAAAATCTGACTATTATTGTAAAAAACATCCTATTCTACAAAGTACGTTTCATCTGCAGTTGGATTGGTTGAAGTACCTATTGCTTTAGACGGGTATATTTATGTGTTCACGATATTATGTAAGTCAAAGTTGGTATAAAAGGTTCTGTAATATTTATAACCTAAAATAAAATTGCCAGAAATTTCCCGCGCAAAGCAACGGTCGTCCTATGTTTTCGCGACACATTCGACACTTGAATTTAAAACCTTGATCCCGCGAAATTAAACTGTGCCCCGCCATTTTTTATGGTGGCTATATTAAATTCGTAGATTACAAAAAATAAAAAAGGGATATAAACGTCAAGTGCTGCGTTTAAAAGTGTGTTGCGTGCGAAATGGGCCTCTTGAATTTTCGCTCGGGATATATTCCGCGTAATGAGTTCTGTATTGCGCTTCTCGCGTGTAATCGACGCGGCTGACTATACTGCGCGGATTTTTTTATTTACGCCTATTACAAGGTGGGGTGTCGTAATTACTTTGTTATTGCTTGGCAAACGTGGCGAAGGTAGTACAAATTGAAGGTTAAAGGTCTTTGTTTTCCTTCAAGCAATCTTATGACTCTTGTCTGTATTTGTAGTCCCCTATTTTTTTTCTTCAAAGCATGGATTGATGTTTAAAATTAAGTATTTACTCGTTGATCTGTGGGAGTTAAGGAACAGAAGATGGCCGCCATTACTATCACAAACGAGTGGGATTACTCGTAAAACTTAAAAAAACCGGCCAAGCGCAAGTCGGACCCGCGCACTGAGGGTTCCGTAACACCCTTAAACTGAATTCGGGGTTCACTTACTTCCTCCTCACAAAATATCACAATATTTTTTGACAGCTAAAATAACTTTGTTTTTCATAGTATTTGTATGAAAGACAAAGTTATATTGCGGTTGATGAAAATGTGCTATATCTCAAAACAGACAGACAGACAGACAGACAGACTTGACAAAATTGTAAGGGTTCCGTTTTTTGCCATTCGGCTACGGAACCCTAAAAAACAAAATTCAAATTTATTTCTTTCGTTCTCAATAGTTTTCAGAACATGCCAGATAATAAAGCCTCCTTTTAAGCATGAAATTGCCTGTGCCAGGAGACAACGTTTTTTTTATAGTTATAAAAAAAAGTTGTCTCCTGGCTTCATAAATAACATAAACATAATGAGATATGAAAAGTCAAAAATAGTATCACAAACAAGTAATTAAAAAGTTTTACACAATACTTATTACAAGAATTGTGAACCAATTTAAGAGGGTTATTTCAATGATACACAGCCACAGAAACGTAAGTATACTTAATTTCGCCGAGTCACGGCCGCTGAGCAATCTTTATAAATCCTCAAATGATGGCCGACTTAGAATACAAATTTCTCAATTTGGTACCCGATAAAATCAAAATCTCCAACTTTTAATCTCGGCGCTGGCAATTCTGGAGAAAGTCTGAAACAAGATCACCAAGTCGCAGTCACCAAAATCAGGACAATATTATTATTACTAAAGTAACATTAAACATTTCTTTTTCTTGTGTATTTATATCTGCAAAATTGTTGAGCCTAATAAAAGCTAATGAAAGCTTGTTAGACATGTTTTTTTTATATATTTTGGTGATTTTTTCTTAGCACCAAATAAAACGGAGTTTCCATAATTACATTTTTCCCATGTCTCCTAAGTACTTACTTTTTAAATTGGGCTACCTATCACATAATGTATGTTGTGTTCTTTGATCCCAAAATAAACTAAGTAGCTAATACACGTGTGTTATGGAAATCAAAAATCACCCAGAGCCGAGACAATGTAGAAAGTTATAAATCCCACATTGACCCGACTGGGATTTGAACCCAGGGACCTCAGGGCGGTGACGCCTTAAAACCCAACGTATCTAGCCACTACACCGCGGAGGCGTGATTCTTCTTGGTGAATATTCACACTGCATAGTCACCCTACCAAAACGAACTCCTCACCGAGTTGAACTCGGTAATTGGTGATGTTCCGAGTATTTGCATTCAGGGCCCGCACAGATTCACCCTTTGATTTGAATAATCATTCCTTCCAGTTCGATATTCGAAAACCTTTCGCCGGTTTATTAAAAACGATTGTGCAACTTGCTGTTGTTCTGCCGTTGCTCTTTATTTATGATGGAGCTCTTCCGTTGTCGTGAATACTAATTTAGTTTGGTAGCAGCGCTGTTTTATTTGTTATGCAACCAATACTGTCTTTTTAACCGAATTTTAAGTACATTGTTTCAGTTGAGAGAGACACTACAATAGTTTTCTCCATTCGTAAAAGCAAACCTTATTGATACAATACCTTCTTGTATCTACTGCGTTTTATTCATTCAAAATGTATGTATGACTTAATTATGTCAAAATAAATCATCATTATTATCAGACAAAAGACGTCTACCCACGGTTTTCCTCAGCGACCGGTTGTGAGCTGTTTGCATCCAGTGTGATCCTGCGACCTTTACAAGGTCGTCTGTCAATCTTGTCGATAGACGTCCTACGGCTGCACCTTTGATCGAAGGGTCTATAATCTAGAACTTTTCTACCCCAGCTATCAGTTTTTGCGCTATGTGCCTTGTCCAAAATAAATGAATAATAACTATTAGAACGTCACCTAAAACCTCGTTATGAAATGAAATAGAATACTAATAATCAAATCAGTCATTTCTCACCGCCCCTAACATAGTAAAAGTCATTCTCCTTTCGATTTATATTATTATCCTTATAAGATCAGTCCTATTGAGGAATCTCACGACTGTGACATTTTCAAGGGAAAGAAACGGAATTCTACAAAAAAATATGCACCTACATATGGCGTATCGTAAAATTGTATCCGTATTATGGATATGCTGAATTTCATCGATGGTGCTTAGGGCGGAGAAACTTCATGATATTTCGATGGAAAAAAACTACTTTATGAACGAGAAATAAGAAACGTTACTTTGTTCTGACTAGAGTGTCAGTAGTCAATGTTGATAGACTATCATACAAAAAAAATATAAATCATGAATAAAACAATAGGCTAGTTCCCATTTAAAACAATCACTCGTCACTGTGTCATCCACTCTTTTCACAGTCATATAATTTTTCACACAGTCCATCTATATCTTTTTCTGTCAGCCTCTTCCTTTCCAGCCATTCACATTCATACTCATCACTCTTTTAGTTACATAACTTTCTTCCCTCCTTATTACATGACCGTACCAAGACAGACGATGGCCCACCATCTTCTCAGTTACTTGTGCCACATATACTGAAGCTCTATAAGACATTATTCTAACCATCCGCCATACTACCAATCTCATTCAAGTTTCCAGAATTCGCTACTACAGACACCTATGGCCAAAAGTACAGTCTTGTCTTCTAAAGTAGGGCCCATTAGCACAAGTATCGATAGTCGATAGTGAAATACTCACATCCCTATAAAGTGGTATGATATACACCCTCGCTCGAGGGCCATACGTCGTGATGTGTGCGATCACGGCGCGGCGCGACTTCACGTAACAAATGCCCCTTATATTTCACGGAACGAAACGGGTGCCACTTTTTTTACATTAACCACTCCATGCCCAATGGATTATTTACTTTGACGATCTATTGATATTTGGTGCGGCTGACTTTTTGAGATCCGTTTTTTGAGCGGCTGTTTGAATAAGCTACGTTTATATTGCGAATGTTCTGTCATTTTATTTATTTATATCAAAACACCTTACGCTTACGGAGCTAGCATGTGTGGTGTAATGAGTAAACTTCCTTATATTAATTAGTGAGTTATTAGAAGATGATGTTATGTGATACTATTTATAAAAAGGTGTTGTGTGTTTATTTGCTGGTAATTAATTAATGTTATAAAACTTTTAAGACTGTATTTTTTCCTGTGTGTTATTAGGACTTAATAATTCAAGTCTGAAAGATAATCAGAATACCGAAATCACTTCAGTCATCTACCTACATAGGCATTTATGCGCTTAGTACTTTTGGTCCATGTCAGAGCAAAAACATTCTACTCGTATAAAAACCGGTTAAGGCCGAGTCGGACTCGCGCTCGGGTTTCGTACCATTGACTACGTTTAGAGGCATTTTTTTTGGACGGGAAAAATAAATATTTATTTTGTTTTGTTTTTAGTATTTGTTGTTATAGAGGCAACAGAAATACATGTTATTTGAAAATGTTAACTGTCTAGTTATCATTTATAACAGCTAAGTCTCAGTAATAGGGTCCCGTTTTTACCCTCTGGGTACGGAATCCTAAAAAGTTACATAGGAAATCGATTTTATTTATTTATTCTCTACCCTTAGCCTTAAACTTACGGACCCATAACATTCTGCTACGAGTACGAATGTTTAACGAGTACTTATATTAATTTATTTCTTACAGTTATACTTACAAATTACAGTCAGACATGCAAAGCTTACATTAATAATACAATAACAGACTAGACTAGACTAGGATACCTAAAATCATTTGTATTATTGTATTTGTATTTATTTATCAAACTTATACTGTCATTATAGTATTTTCCTAATGCGACAGTACAGCCTTTATCTACTATATAAAAATAAGTCGGGTTTTCCTCCCTGACGCTATAACTCCAGAACGCAAGAACCGATTTCCACGGTTTTGCATTCGTTGGAAAGGTCTTGGGCTCCGTGAGGTTTATAGCAAAGAAAATTCCCATAAAACGGGGCCGGGGTGGGACGGGGCTGGGGGCGAAACGAAGTGCGCAGGGACCGCTAGTCTACTATATAAAAATAAGTCGGGTTTTCCTCCCTGACGCCATAACTCCAGAACGCACGAACCGATTTCCACGGTTTTGCATTCGTTGGAAAGGTCTCGGGCTCCGTGAGGTTTATGGCATAAAACGGGGCCGGGGCGGGACGGGGCTGGGGGCGAAACGAAGTTCGCTGGGTTTTCCTAATGCGACAGTACAGCCTTTATGCTTAATAAAACCACAAAGTATCCATGTACATAACATGATTTTTTAAGCAAACACACATGTGAAGAAAATTACGGTCCTGTTTATTCTCTTGTAGGTACTTATTAATGTACCCTTAAAACTGTACAGAATATACAGGTTCTGTAACGGATACATAGGTAGTACATAAATGGTTAGCAAGTGAGTAACCCAGTATCCTCGTTCGCGGCGAGTGTGCGAGCTTCGCTGAGCACATTATTACAGGATGCATGGTAGTGCAGTCAACTGCATACGCTGCCGTCCTAACTGCCTCGGTGGCGCAACGGTTAGAAGGTCGCATTTTAAAGCGACGATTGCGCCAGAGGTCCCGGGTTCGATTCCCGGGTCGGGCCAAAAATATGTACCTGGGTTATTCTGTTCTGAAATTCTCAGAGAAGCCCGGAGTTTGGAAGTTGGCGGTGTTTCACACCCGTGCCTCGGGAAGCATGTAAAGCCGTCGGTCCTGCGCCTGATCTCTCTCCGGTCGTGTCAGATTGTTGTCCCATCGGGCTTTGAGAGTGAAAGGAATAGAGAGTGCACCTGTGTTTGCGCACACACTTGTGCACTATATGTCCCGCGCAGTCGGCTAGTCGTTGTGACTGGCCACCGTAGTCGAAATCGGCTAGAGGACTATTATTATTATGCTGCCGTCCACATTCTATAATATTGACAGCTTGTTTCACAATGTCCAAATAAGTTCTGATTAGATTTATCTGTACAATACTTCAGACAAAGTGACGTTTCATGTTTGAAGTATTCGGTGTTATTTGTCGATGGTGACATAGGCCCTCATTCATTATTCACATTTGCTGCATCTGTGCAGATAAACTGAGATTTGGTAAGATAAGATTTTGAAAACATTGTAACTCACTATGCATTTTTTTTTTGGCAATAAATGTTTTTTAGTTTTAATTTTAGGACAAGCATATGATGATAATTGATTTGCTAAGACTAGATATAATTCAAAAAGTTGTTTAATTCTGTCCCTCAAACCCAAAACAAGCACAACACTACTCCGGGACACCTCGGTTGAAATAGCTTGCTCTCGTTGGCCTTATGTGAGGATTAAATTCTTGCCAGGAGCTTATAAAAATAATATCTAATTTGCGGTGAAGCCTTCGCCGAGTTTTGAATTAGTCTACGCTATTTACTTGGACTTAGCGTCGAAAAATATATTGGGAGGATAAACCTTATCGGTGTATTGCATGCTGTGTTTTTTATTGTATCTAAAGCTAGCTAATTTTAACGTAAAAGTGACAGCGCTTAGTATTACAAAAAATATTTTTACAGCAGAGCTCTATCGCTATCTCTCTATAGCTAGTACGACTTTAACTCCCAAAAAATACCAAGATTTCCCAACCGAGGATTTAATGTTCGGCGTATTTAGTTGTAAGCAAAATATTTTTACATTGCTGAGTTGGAAGTATGAATAGAATAGTCCAGTTACCATCTTACAATATCGACAAACTTACGTGACACCAACACCAAAGTTTTCTAGATACGTTTGCGCTCACCGTTCAAAATGCACTGTCAAAACTTGGAGCCAATTTCGGGACGTTCACGCTGGCATTATTTTAAAGATCGTTTCACAGAATATTGGGGCATAAATCCTCGAGTTTTCAGGATTTCTCACATTGGATGCTACGGCCTGCGGTCGGGTTAAGATGAACGCAACACGTATCGTGTGTGAACGAAATTGACGATCTTTCATCTCTTGGTCATTTTATAGTATACATGTTAGTTTGTAGGGTAATTTATTCTATGGGCATGTTTTTTTTTAGGGTTCCGTAGCCGAATGGCAAAAAACGGAACCCTTATAGTTTCGTCAAGTCTGTCTGTCTGTCTGTCTGTCTGTCTGTCTGTCCGTCCGTATGTCACAGCCACTTTATTCTGAAACTATAAGCATCACATAGCTGAAACTTGGTAGGTAGGTGTATCTTGTTCACCGCTTTTCGATTCAGATATAAAAAGTAAGAAAAAATAATATTGAAGGGGGGGCTCCCATACATGAAACTAAAACCTAAAAATATTTTTTACTCAAACCTATACGTGTGGGGTGTCTATGGATAGGTCTTTGAAAATGATGTTGAGGTTTCTAAAACCATTTTTTCTAAAAGTCTAACGTTTGAGATATAGACGCTTCCAAAGTGGTAAAATGGGCGTCCCCCCCCCCATCTAACTTTTGAACTAAGAAAGTGAAAATTTTGAAAAAAATATATGATGTAGATCTCAACAAAAACTTGCAACGAAAATTGGTTTGAATGATATCGAACTAGCAGTTTTTGAGATATTGCACATTTTCATCAACCGCAAATATACGTATGTCTTTCATACAAACACTATGAAAAACAAAGTTATTTTTGCTGTCACAATATATTGTGATGTTTTCGTTACGTGAAAGTAAGTGGACCCTGAATTCAGTTAAGGGTGGCACGGAACCCTCAGTGCGCGGGTCCGACACGCACTTAACCGGTTTTTAAATATGTGGCCAGCTAATAAATAAAAAATGTATTGATGCAATCTGACAGTACGGGCACGAGCCAAGATCGCTAACCAGTAAACCTACTGCTGACCGATCACTCTGACCGACAATATTGTCCACACACAGTGATTTGTTATTATTACTACGTATAGAGAAGCTATGGCAAGCAAAAAATGTCGCATTTGAATGTCGAATTTGAAACCGTTTGTATGCGTTGATGCCAAGTGGCGTCAAATCATCGCGCAAGAAATTTGGCCGTGGTGTCAGTTCCATACGCTAGTAATAGTAGTTCAATGTTCACACATGATGCGAACTGCGTTCACTTGGACCTGGCCGTGACCGCAGAACGCATCCTGTGTGACAAACCCTATTTTGAACAGTCCCGTCTTACCATTCCCGTCACGGACGCACAGATTCATTTCCACTGATCGTGTGACTCCACGAGCCGTGGTTTCCGATGTCATCACTCATAACGATCGTATTAAAATGTTAAAAGAATTATTTCTTGATGCACGTTCTGAGATAAGCTGGTAATGTTGACAGGTTTTGCAGAGTGAAAAATATTGATATGAAAGATAAGTTGGTGTTTTTTTCCCTTTGTGTTAAGACGCGAAGATAAATAAATTGAAAAAGGTTCTATACAGTAGATGATTATTTAAAAGCCAGTATGTAACTAGCCCACAATTGTCCCGAAGCAGTGGTAGTTATATTGGGACGTGTATACTACTTACTACTTATATTGGGACAACTATAAGCTAAAATAAACACTTTTATGGTTTTTATGACGCGATGTTACGTAATTTTGCCTAACTAGAATCTTGGCGTGTTAGATTTGCCACATCAGAAACTAACTATTAATCTGTGCTTCAACCACTGCTTCAACACTAAACGTTGATATCACAATTAATATGTATATAGGAGAGTACCTATCTAAAACATAAGTTTCCTATTTCGTATTTCTATTAAACAGATATGATATTTTAGATTTGTTGGTACTCAAACAGGCTTTTATTAATCGTTATACTAAAAAAGTTTTGTACCCAAACCGTTAAAATATAAAACGCTCAGGCATCGATAGGCCGCCGGCGGTCGCGTAAGCAAATAAATTACAAAAGAATGAGTATAACCTACAAACGTATCCAACATTTCAAGTAACAGCCATCAAACTCCCAGCCTCCGAACCCGTGTAAAGAGGGGTCCCGAAAAAGCCTCACCCATAAAATTTGTACACCGATAAATCACAAGTGTAACGTCAGCAAAAAAATCAATGGTACAATCGACAGCGCGTTAATATAGGACACGCGAGATCGGGGGGGAATATAAATCAGGTGGCGGAGACATGATTGATTAGGCGAGTACAGACAGCGTCGTGTGGGGGCTCTACTCTGGCTATCGAGGGTTCGATTTAAAGAGGGAAGGCTCTATGTCAATTTAGGTTGTCTCTTTCTCTCCTCATGGTCTTAAATCTGACACACTTAGTAATATATATATTTTTTGTAATTGTATATTTTTGTCTCTTTCTTCCATTGTACCTTATGTTTGGCCATCTAGATTTAGACGTTAATCTATTCTAAGCTTATATCGAAAGATGTAATTGCTAGGATGTATTTTTGTTAGGTTACAATTGAGCTCATAATTTTTAGTTAAGTATTATTATAAGCATTATAATTGTAACCTGTTATGCGTCTTTATTAAATAAAAATAAACAGTTATTTGACTTTTGAGGAAGCCTTGATTTTTATAACTTATGATGGTTTCATACTCACTGTAATCTTCTATGCATGCCGTTATTGTACGCATGTCATCATCATAATTTTTGGTCTAACTAGAAAGTGCAGTAGGTATATTTAATAAAAGAAAACTTACGGATATTTTCGCGATTATTTATTAGATATTACATCCCGACGTTTCGAACACTTTACAGCGTTTGTGGTCACGTGGCAGACAAAGGTAAATGAAAATATCCCTTTTTTGTTTTATTAAATGTGTAATTTTTGCGTAAACTTCAGAAACAATTATGGCAGTAGGTAGTTTCAGCCCACACGTATGTAAAGGGCAGTATCGTTAATTTTAAGAGAAACCCACAAACTCATGACCATCTCGCCACATATACTTATAGGTTAGACTAAAAAGTAAACTAGTAGTGACTAGAAGTAAAAATACTAGTGTAAAGTACGAGTCAAGAGCTGCTAATTATGCAATACTAGCGGTTCCCTGCAGCTTTACCCGCCTAAATTTCGGATCTCAAAAAACATGTCAATGAATTATGGCCTATGTGCTAATCCAGGGTTATACTCCAACCCCATGTCAATTTTAACAAAATCGCTCCAGCCGTTTAGATGTGAAGAAGTAACTAACAGACACACTCACAAACTTCCGCCTTGATAATATTAATGTGATTTCCCTCCTTCTCAAATCAAACCAACGGCGCACATAGTAGAGACCCCGAACACAATCGTAATCGCGGAGGCTGTTGCGGATTGAATCCCGGATTGTGTTCGGATTGACGCCGCGCCACACACAGCCTGAATGGCTCCTAAAAACTTGATAGGTGATAAATGAGGAATACACGCCGAATTTGATATGCCATGAACATCTTGGAATAACATTTTCGGCTTCCCTTTATAGTAACATTTCTTTTGAAAGTTAAAATGTCACTGGTCGCGATTGGAACATAGTTTAATTAATTAAGGACATACGTGCCACTTATGATCTTCAATCAAATAGCCATTTGGTCTTATCAGTTGGGACTTACTAGCGGTTGGATACAACCGCTGCGCTAAGAATAAACGCATGAGTTATTCATAATAACTCAAACGGTCTTTTAAACCTATTTTAATTATTACACTATTTGGTTACTTTCTGTCAAATGATGACAGCGCCAAGAAAGAATGAGACAAAACAGTGTAATAGCTAAAACAGGTTTAAAAGACCGTTTGAGTTATTATGAATAAGGGGGTTACTCTTTAACGAGTACGCTGGATACGTTTATTTTAAGAATGACTAAAATTTCTAGCAATCGACGCATCGTTAAATGATTCGATTACATTATTCCCCGAAAACATAATCCTCTTTCTTGCACTCGAGTAAAAAGATCGAGTTCAAATCGAGACGTTTATTTCGCGCGTGACTCCATTACTTGACAAAGAAAGGCGTAAGTACTACTACGTTACGAATCACGATCATTGAAATCTAGTATACGTGCGTAACGATTTGCGACCTTATCCCAAGGATATAAAAGCAGGGTTGTGTACAATTTTTATAGGCCGTGACTGTACAAACATCAAAGGCTCCAGTTAAGGCTTGAGTTCTTTGTCGCTGTGTTTTGTGCCTCCATGTTAAATGCCCGAAATTGCTCGACCCTTGTTTCGATATAGGAAGTCTTTCCGGCCTCGCGGAATCTTGAGTTGAAAGGTCATCGGATGTTAGCTGTAGGGAAATCGGTTTTAGATGTAGCTAGGTACATACATATGATTCATGTTCATGGGACTGCCTATCTAAGAACAGGATATTCGAGCTAAGCTCCACATCTGTATACCTTCGAGCAACTATGTTATAGTAATGGTTAAATGTGATGCGCACTACTATAATGTTATCGCAGGCGTCAGCGGGCCTAAGATGCGCGCCTATTTATCATTTATCGCGGCGATCGATGAAAATGAAAAATGAAAATGAAAATATTTATTAGGAATATGAAATAGGTAACAATAACAGAGGCTGACCTGTTGTTTTAAGTGTGAAAACACTTGTGCCAAGAAAGGCCGCTCTCCCATAGCACGGTTACATAGATGATCTCATAATATTAATATACTATTTTGTCTTATCTTATCAATTTTATCTTAATTACATATTAATTAATTACGAGCAGATGTGTGTGTGTGTGTCGCTAACTTTCAAACGTCTGTTTAATCATAGCTAAAAAGGTTTTTACTAACTTTGATGTATTCATTTGCATTGATAAGCAATTAGGATTGCCTTACAAGTAAAAAAATGAGTAAAAACGTGTTGCTACGGAAATAAAATTATTTTATCGACGCGATAAACGGCATCGAGGCGTGCATGTTAGGCCTACAGGACTACATTATGCAAAATAAACGACCTATGTATATACCACACGCATAGGTTTAAATATATATTTTTTTAATTTAGCTTCATGAATAGAGCCCCCCATTAAATGTCACCTTCTACTTTTTTTGTATAAGTATCGTAAAGCGGGTAACAGGATATACCTACCTACCAAGTTTCACAGGACGGACGGACAGACAGACAGACTTGAAAACTGTAAGGTTTTCGTTTTTTACCATTTGGCTACGGAACCCTAATGAGGAATGGTTAAACATATTTACCACTTTGATTTCAGATTTGACAAGTAGGTAACAGATATAATACTAACCGTATATAGAAGTTCGTTGGTTTTCGCGTTATTTCACAACCTCTTGTTCAGAGACACCCACTGCTGACTTAATTCTAGTTTTATTTATAGTACTTGTGTGAGATTTACATTTTAATCAAAGTATTATTCCACCAAATTTTCCACTTCACAACATATTTGTTTTAAATTCGACCTAGCAAATACTTGGAACTCATAACTTTCTGTACAACGTAGTCAATAAGCTTTGTTTTCAGTACGTTCCAAAAGGCTTAAACGTCTAGTCTGGTTTAATCAAAATCAACTTAGCGAAGGTGTTTCTGAATTTGTGAAGTTTATTAGAAGGTATTGTGCTTGTTACTGTTGGAGCTGCGAGCGCCTCTAAATACAAGTTACGGTTGCACGGGAAGACGATGGCTAAGATATTCGTCCACTGAAAGCGATACTACACAAATGCTATGCAGTAAATCCATAAAAAAGTCGTGTTAGTCACACTATTCATACTCAAGAACGGCTGAACCGATTTGGCTGAAAATTGGTGGGGAGGTAGCTTATTACCAGGAGACGGACATAGAAATTTATGTAAGTTGTTACTCGAGAACGTGTGGACCGATTTTCGTGCTTTTTACTTTGTTTTGTTTTTACGTGCTTGTTACATAAAAAGGGGCCGAAGCGGCACGAAGTTTGCTGGGACCGCTAGTATTAATTAAACTTCTCCAATACACTTTAATTAACGACGTCTTTGCCCTGGGGCTAGGTCACCGGCTATTCGAAGGTCCCAAATACCTCCCGAGTTTGGTGCCAACCCTTGATTACTGCACCAGATCTGTCTCCAATCATACCAATTAATAATCTGCTTGCAAAACTAAAGAATAACGGAAAATAGCACTTATGTTTGCACCCGCATTCTTGTAATATATCTCCTGCACATTTTGTTGATCATAATTTTGGCTGACAGCACCGAAATGGCTATTGTACTCTACATTTGCCTTATTTCATTTCAACGACAGTCAGTCGTTTACTAACTGAAGAAAGTAAAGTTATAAATTGCTGCTGCTATAGCCTCGCTTCCTCGCTGCAATGCGAACCTAAAGAAATGTATTTCGGGAAAACTAAATTGGATTTTCAATTTGAAGTCGTCTCGCTTCAGATGAAGTGTTCACAAGTGAAATGGTAATTTCGGACGGAGTCTTTGGTTAGGAATATCTTTAAGTTTTATCTTGTTTTTGCTTGGGAATTTCGTAAACTATCACTATTTCTTCAGATGTTACTCTAGCCTTTGATTTCTTGGTAATTATAAAGAGATTTTGTTTGGTACACCACATTAAAGAACATAGATTACTAACGCCCGGTTTCGTGATATATAGTTAACTCGATACCAGCGGAATATTTACGTTTGTGCGTGTTTTGAAGAAATAGTACCTTACCCAAATGGTCAATAAAATAGTGCCTATTAATAAATAAATATATTTATATTGTATGTATGTTAGTCTCTAAGGTATATATTTTATTTTTAAGTGTCATATGTATGCTAGTCTATAAGGTATTTGTACTATGGGATGGCTTATACACATGGGTGTAGCCTGAAAATAAATGAATAATAAAAATAAAATAAGACTTACCTATTCAAAAACGAAACCATTTGGTTCTTTTTGGATTTCCTCTATGTTAGGTACCTCGTTAGTAATTGCTATTGTGTCTACAAGCTATACAATAAAAGATTACCCAACCTTTTCGCTTTGAAAGTTGTTAGTCTGTTAGGTCCAGTCACTACGTTCAGCTTGACGTCGTTCACTGTGTACATAGTTTAAATAAAAGCTAAAAACGAAACACTATTGAATATGGCACGTCACGATCCGCGAATAACAAAAATGATTTCATAACGACTGGTATTTATTTAGGTCTTGTTTACTTGTGCCTTTACAAAGAGCGACTGATCGTAGTCATATTGATAGTAAATTAAGTTATTGATGTTCAAAATGCCTATGAACTAAAGAATCTAAAAAAACTGAATACTAGGATTTACACTCGTTTTAGAAGATACTGTAAATCCTTTATAGCAACTCGAAAATTATCAGTTATTGACTCCTATTGCTGCTTCCTATGAAATCTTTTTACCGACTTCAAAAAAATCGGCTAAGTGCGAGACGGACCCGCCCACTAAGGGTTCCGTGCCAACCTAAAATGGATTCGGAGTCCACTTACTTCCACCTAACAAAATATCACAATATTTTTTGCCAGCAAAAATAACTTTGTTCTTCATAGTGTTTGTAAAAAACCGGTTAAGTGCGTGTCGGACCCGCGCACTGAGGGTTCCGTGCCACCCTTAACTGAATTCAGGGTCCACTTACTTTCACTTAACGAAAACATCACAATATATTGCGACGGCAAAAATTACTTTGTTTTTCATAGTGTTTGTATGAAAGACAAAGTAATATTTGCGGTTGATAAAAATGTGCTATATCTCAAAAACTACTGTTTCGATCTCATCCAAACTATTTTTCTTGGAAGTTTTTGTTGATATCTACATCATATATTTTTTCAAAATTTTGACTTTCTTAGATCAAAAGTTAGATGGGGGACCCATTTTACCAATTTGGAAGCGAGTGCATCTCAAACGTTAGACTTTTAGAAAAAATGGATTTAGAAACCTTAATGTCATTTTTAAAAAGTATAGGTATGTGATAAAAAAAATTTTTAGGTTTTTCATTTCATGTTCATGGTATTTTTTCTTTAAATCACACACAATCGTAAATATTCAACCGCTGGTAACGTTACTTTACCATGACTATCGATAAAGAAATTGGGTCTTATAGGACGGTGTTCTTGATAGTAATATAATAGTCCCCCCCCTTTTTTTTTTTTTTCGCGGAGTAAATGCTTTATGCATACCCTGCAAGGGTTATGTGGGACTCCCTTTGTTCGTCCAGGTTTACCCACTAAAACCTCCGCGGTTTCCCTCAATCCGCCTTAAGTGAGACGACGGAGGTTCGCTCAACGCATGCACTCCGTCGCCCCAGCGGTAGCCTGTAGGCTTTCGTCACGGGCGTGCCTCGGAGAACTTAAGGCTGCCCCTTCGTCCGTTCTACGGGGGTCCCCACCCCGGTTGTCACCGGATACGACGTTCAGTGCCGTTGCTAGGTGACTGTAGCGCTTTCTGCGGGCTCCTAGTCGCTTGCGTCGGAGTGGATCGGCATGGGCATCTACTTCCCTACGTCTTTCGGCTGTTTCGACGAGGTACGGGGGTGAAACACCGCCAACTTCCAAACTCCGTGCTTCCCTGAGATTTTCTAAACAGAAAAACCCAGGTACTTACATATTTTTGGCCCGACCCGGGAATCGAACCCGGGACCTCTGGCACAGCCGTCGCTTTAAAATGCGACCTCTAATCTAGATAGTACAGTCATCCCGTGTGTTGTAAACCGGCGATATTGTAATGTGGGTTATCCGCTGCTTCCACGCGCCCCACTAGAATAGCGAATAAATAACAAATCGGACAGATTTACGGCCGTTTAACGCAAATTACCAGCTTTAATTATGCGTAAACATGAAAATTAAAAGTTTCAGCATTCATACGCGCAACGGTGATTTTCACGTGATAACGCAGCTGTAGGGCGATTACGAATCGTGATCGCTGACGCATTGCAATTGCAACGTAATGTTAGTTATTTTATTTCTAATTAAAAAAGAAGTGCAGTGTAGGCTTCGCTGCCGGCAGAATTGTTTCTTAGCCATTATAATTTGGAAGCTTTCAAGAAGAGACGACATAATAATAGTCCCCCTAGCCGATTACGACTACGGTGGCCAGTCAAAACGACTAACCGACTGCGCGGGACATATTATAGTGCACATGTGGACGGACGGGACAGGCGGACAGGACGGGGGTGAAACACCGCCAACTTTCAAACTCCGGGCTTCCCTGAGAATTTCTGAACAGAAAAACCCAAGGTACATATTTTTGGCCCGACCCGGGAATCGAACCCGGGACCTCTGGCGTAGCCATCGCTCCAAAATGCGACCCACTAACCTCTGCGCCACCGTGGCAGTAAAAAAAGAGATGATATAGGCTGATATTAGCTAACCGATATATATATTTAGTTTTATTATTTAAATATATTACGTTATTCGAATGTCCAATTTTTTGTTTGTTTTACGTCCGATAGAGGCGTTTTCAAATTCTCATACAAATGTTAACGTTATTAGACGAATACTTTGACGCATTATTCGTGATTGTGGTACAGCTCAACCCGTCTGGGCAGTGACTTGATAGGGCTTACTCCTACCATGTCACACACACGGATTGCGATAGCATGTATGTCACGTAATCACCCTGCGGTCTGGCATGCCAAAACAACTGGGACAAGTTATAATAGTTTTTAATTGTGTGTGTGGATATTGAACTGATAAATAAATGGTGCGTGTCAATTGATGAAAAAAAATGTAGGTGGAGTAGACTGGTTAAAGTTCAATGAATTTGGAAATGTAGAGGACTCAGTCAGTGTGGCAAATAAACGGTTGAGTTGTGAGAGACAAACTAATAAACGGGTTTTCTCGAGTTGGGATACCAAAAAGTATTTATGCAGCTCATAAGAAAGAACTAGAAATGTTAAAGAATTATCGCATCTTTAGTTATTTTACTCTTGGTCGACTACGCAAGGTGACTCTCCTAACATAATACGTTGAATTGCCCGAGTGTGGTTAATAGTTCTAATTAATACTAGAAATTAATTGTTTGTGTAATTAATTATTCGCATGATTGAGGTCTGAAATTTCAGTCAAGCAAAATAGGTGTATAAGACTTGTAAGATGGGTTAGAGTTAGATGAATTAGATGAGTTTATGTTTGTTTTACTTGGAAAATCGCTGCGATATATTTAACATTTACTACTAAAAAAAAATAACAACCATGAAACTACGAGTACCTAAAGTACCTAAAGTACTCGTAGTTTCAGCTTGATGGAGTAACAAACATACATCCATCCACACAAACTTTCGAGTCTATAATATTAGTAGGATTATTTATATTAGAATTGCCATATGCTTTGAGGAGATGTAGATTGTGGGCAAGACAATTTCCACCAGTGTTTACACTTCTTCCAATTTAATATCATTGCAAGATAGATGACAAAGCAGATGCTCATCGTTACAGTCATAATAAACATAAAAGTTATGCGTCTGGATAGATATGATCTAACCAAGCGCTGTGAGTGGCCTAACATACTCATATATTAAAACCACCTTACCCTCTCAATCCTCAAATTCCTCTCAAAATCCTCTCAACCCTAAATTAATATCCCAAACTTCACTTTTCCAGCCCTACCTGTACCAAAATTAACCCTTAAATCACCACAGAAGATAGCATCTCAATAAACATGTCCTAACGACTTTAATAAGAACAAAATAGCTAACGGGGCGAGACTAATTCCGCTCACATATTCATCCTCAATGCATATAAACGGAACTATACGTATATTGTGTGTATGGGTAATTGCCTGAAGGAGCTGTGTGAGACAGCCTCCCCTAGGTTATTAATGACTGCCTCCCTTATTTACAAGTCATTAACCGAGTCTTGGCGATGTTTGTACGCAAATATTTGGGGTAACTATGAATCTGAATTTTTTATGCCAATGCCAACGTTTGGGGGTTAAAGTGGTGCGGAAATAGGGTGATTCTTACACAACATTGGGGGAGCTGCGCTTTTTTATTTGAAAACTGGGTTTTTTTAGCGATGATTCTAGCTATGTATGGTAGAAATCGAAGTAGCCGTCTCGAACCACCATACTACCTTCCATAATTTGGAGTTTTGGACAAAAATCCACCAACTAGACCCTATCTTATAAATAATCTGCGTATTTTTAGATTTGATGTAGTCTCATTTGTTATCAATATTCTCTTTCCTAGAATTTACCAAGCCGCACTTCACTGTCATATTTCTTTGAAAAGTAGATATTCGTAGAAAGGTAGTAACCTTTACTAATATTATAATGACAAAGAGTTTGTTTGTTTGAACGTCATCTCATGAACTACTGTCCTATTTGAATATTTTTGAAGCTCATCGGGGAAAACTAATCATCATTGGGCCTTCTTCATCTTGACAGATGATTTAAACAGCGCCTACGCGAGAGGAGCATCGTCGCTCGTGGCTAAATAAACTGATCCTCGAGCGACACTTTCGTCCGCACTTTTGGCACGTGAACTGAGAGTCCGTTGTGACGGAACCCTCTACACGAGCATGTCTTTTTTCCCGTTTTTGGGCCAAAATTTGGAACCAGGCTGTATCATGGGTCTCACAACCCTCCGAGATGACTTTTCTCCACTCATCACGGTCAGCAGCCAGATCCTCCCATGTGTCGCGATCGATGTTGAATGCGATCATGTCGCGTTTTGCGCAGTCTTTGAAACGCAGTATGGGACGTCCAACTTTACGCTTCGAGAAAGCGACTTGGCTCAACATGGTCTGCCTGGGCAAACGAGTGCTGCTCATTCGGTGCACATGCCCTAGCCACCGCAAACGTCTCTGTTTTAGTAGGGCGGTGATGCTAGGAAGCTGTGCAATCTCTAGCACTCTCTCGTTTGTTACCCTGTCCTTCCACGTTATGTTGAGAATGCTACGAAGACAGCGCATATGAAAGGTGTTAAGTCGACGTTCCTGTTTTGCATACGACGTCCAGGTTTCAGCTCCGTACAAGAGTATGCTCAGGACGCAAGTTTGGTATATGATCATCTTTGTCCTGACCGTTAAATGTTTATTATTCCATACTCTTGTACGTAGTTTGCCGAACGCCGTGGCCGACTTGCCGATGCGAATATCGATCTCTCCGTCAAGGGAGAGATTGCTCGACACGGTCGACCCCAGGTAACAAAACTTGTCGACTACCTCCAAGGTTGCACCTTCCAGCAAGATGGACGGCTGGTATTATACCAACCCTGCGCTAGGATTACGGTCTTCTTTGCATTTATGGACATGGAGAACAGGGCACAAGCGTGGTGAAATTTGTCCAGTAGGACCTGGAGCTCTTGGGGAGTTCTTGCAACAAAGGCTGCATCGTCGGCAAACAGCAAGCTGTCAACAAATAGGTCCTCGCGATTACGGCGAGACTTAAGGGGAAAACTAATACCGCTATAATATCATGCTCTGACCTACACGGGAACGTATTTGTTCGATGTTAATGTTAAATAAGTGTGTGTCTGTTTATTATATATGTGTTTACGAGTCAGTGTATTGTATGTGTTTGTGAGTCGAATACATGTATTTTCTTTCTTTCTTCATTTCTTTCTTTCTTTCTAGTTTAATCAAAACGCATGGACACAGTCGCGCGGGATCGCTAGTCTATTTTATACACGAGCGATCTCGCTTCACTTAAACCGTTCAATGAACTAGCAATTTCAATGCAATAAAATTGAAGTGGGTAATGCTCTTAGTAATTTCATCAAACACAGCTTGTAATAAGAATAAATAATAAAGGCTTTGCTCTGAGCATGCTTGGTTGCAGTTGAAACGATCGCGTATTGGAGACGATTTAAATTAATTAATTCATCTTAATGTCATTAACTGAGCGTGTGGTAAAAGCATTAGCAAGCGAAGATGAAAACAAAAGGGTTTTATACAGCGTGTGGCTTGTAATAGAAGCAAAAGCAAAATACTTTAACTCAGAGATATAATAATCCAAACTTATAAGTCATCACTCATAATCGCTAACTCGTTGTAGTAATGACAAGTCTAACTCTACGAATAAACCCATTTGTTTGCAACACATTGCTGGTTCGATTTCTTATGTTAGAAAATATCAATAAAGGACACGGTCGTAAATTGCCCCAGAGTCGTTTAATGTTTGATTAAAGAAAAGCATTAAGAGACTTGACTATATCATTTTGCAAAAAATATATTGAATTTTTAATACAATATTGTTAATTTACTTTGCTTTTATCTAGCGGCATATAAATCTACAAAAAAAATAGGACAACTATTGAATACAATTTCCTGTCCCCAACAATTGTTGTGTTTGGCAGAAAATAGCGGTTTCGAGCACTTATAAGCAAACTGACGACCGCTTAACGAAATTGCATATTGTGTCATACTGTGTCATAGAACTGGCAGTTAGTTAAATAAGTAAGCGCTCGCAATCGCTATTTTAAGAAGGAAGATGACGTTTGCCTCCCATGGGTACTAACCTTTAAACCTACCAACCTCTTCCTAAAACTTGAAAAAAAAACTGTGACAAGGAACTTCTTTTCGTTGGCTATTGTTTGCGTCATCGTAATTTTCACGCGTCACGCACCCTAGCGGGGCAGTTTTCTATATTTGAGTTTTGGTGGCCTAGATTGCGGGTTTTCGACACAGATGGCGCTATGATCTAGAAAGACCTGTGCAAGAGATTGACCCCACACAATTTATTTCGTTTTATGTGAAAACCCCGCTATTTACGGCTTATATTACTTTATATTATTTTAAAAGGCGAAGAAACGAACCCATAAAATTAGTTTTGGTCGTGACGCATGGATTTTTACTTTTGGGGCAAGCAATGTATGGCGGGTCGACCGTTTCCTTTATTTTGTATTATTATGAACTAAAACTAGTTAGAATAGACTACTGGTTAGTTAAAGGTCCTTTTTTCCTATTACAAGCCACATCCTGTATATCTTTATTACTCACATAGTTTTATTTTATTTATTTATTTAAAAACTTTATTGCACAAATAAAAGTGTACAAAAGGTGGACTTAATACTAAAAGCATTCTCTCCCAGTCATATCTTTAGGTCATGCAGAGAGATTGTTATGGTAGTTTTCTAATTGTTATTTAAAATAACTTTTATGCCTAACTAAACCGGTCATTCAAAAAAGAGTAGGGACAGACAGACGGACATCGAAGTGATCCTATAAGGGTTCCGTTTTTTTCCTTTCGAGGTACGGAACCCTTAAAAACAGGCTTGGTTAGAACGTATTTCACATATACTTGCATTACTAAAGAAATAAGATAAATACAACCCATAACACAAATAACTTCGCACCATATTACCAAGTCTGTTATTCTATACATTACTGAGTCCCAAACTGAAACACAAACTTATTGACCTAACTACCCTTTTTGTAGAGTTGGTTGCACCAACATTCCCTATAATGTAATGGTCAATAGTTAAAGTTTTACCGATCTTTTATTTATCTCTCATTGCAATATTATTATGGTAGATTGAATTGTTTTAACATTAATTTTAATTTGAATGGTTTGAATTTTAAATTGAATGTATAATAATTTTAATTTCTTAACTGTATTCTTTTTCCATTTGGCATTGCATATCTCCACTTAAGTTAATTAATGAATTTGTGTACATATGTTTTAGAATCCAATGATTCTAAAACATATGTACACAAATTCATTGGTGCAGGACAATTCCTGCACCACCATAATAGATAATTCGAAATGTTTTATATTTTATGACAGTAATTTGTTATGTGTATTAATAAATAAATGAAAATGAAAATGATGGCGAGCTTGTTGGCTTGTAATGGCTGTAATCGAATTGTATCTTGACTTGCCAAAGCTTGACGGTGTGGCCCACTCTTACGATTTTCATCGTCATCATTAAATGCCAAAGGACGACCACTGTTGAACATAGGCCTCCCCACGGTTTTCCAGCAACCGGGTTGCAAGCGGTCTGCATCCAGTGTGATCCTGTGATCTTTACAAGGTCGTCTGTTTACGATCTCTTTAATCAAGACAAAAAAGTAGCGAAAATGGTCTGGTTATGGTTACGATTAAAGTTCGACGGTGCAACTGAGCCTGAACTAAAAACAAATTCAGCTAAAGTAAGAGAGGTTCCGCGACGCAATATGTCGGGGGCCATATATCGCGTTCGCTACGACATAGTGCAGGGGCCAAATTAACCGATATTGACGACGGTGGCGGGGAACTGCGAAAGATAAACCTTGCGGATGCGGTATGGAATCATTTTGAAGACCATAGACCACGTCTGAGCTAGATAGTTTTCAAGAGTAGCTGATAAAAAAATACTTATGTACTTACTAGGGTGACACAACGTTCCAAGGTGAGTCTTGGCCTCCGACACCATAGGTCTTACTCTGGACACGAAACCTGATCCGATGGTTATAGCCATCCCTGTCACTCATACCAGGCCGTGCATGCGTGTGACAGGGATGGCTATATTCATTGGATAGGATTTTGTGTCCGGAGTAAGGGGGCATTTTACGCCATGCATCTTGGTTTTGCGATATTTCTTGATAGCGACTGAAAAAAAAATTAAGATACATAATTATATCAGCCTCGTCTGCTAAAATGGTTTATATTACTACTATTCAATTGCGCGTTATTGATAATCTTTATTCCATGGTCATCAGAAAAGTACAAAATATGTATTCCAATGTTTCCGTAATATACATTACGTGAGTTTACCAAGTATACCAA
Source organism: Pyrausta aurata (assembly GCA_963584085.1). Taxonomy (NCBI): domain Eukaryota; kingdom Metazoa; phylum Arthropoda; class Insecta; order Lepidoptera; family Crambidae; genus Pyrausta; species Pyrausta aurata. The sequence continues at coordinate 10,036,200 of OY757271.1, read as the reverse complement.
AAATACTAATCGTGGGATAAGCATTCAAAGGTGCTTTCTCTGCACCTTTCTGTAACACCCTGTTGAGTACATACATCTCTTATTAAACGCTCAGGGATCGATAGGGCGCCGGCGGTCTCCCGATTAAAGATCTACCTAGCAAAGAAAATATTATACGAATCAGAAATAACTCAGAGTTCATTACACACACGAGGTGAGTTCAAAAAATTGTATCGAAATAAAAGGAAATATCTCCCTGATATTAATTACGTGAACCTCCATAGGTTTTCAATTTTCTTCGATTGCTCCGTAACTACTGCACAGACCAGGCAAGAGTGAGCTAGAACTTGCTAAAACGCCGGCCAAGTTATACATTAACTACCTATCCGTCTATTACACATTGCCAACTAACCTTAGACGAATCTGTTGCTTTCTAGCCGGGCAAGACGAGGCCGTGTTTTATTTGGAAATGATTGAACCTTCCAATGTGTATACAAATATTTATCATATAATAACCATATGTATGAAAGTTCACTTACGCAAAACTTTAAAATATATATATATATTCCTATGTATGTATTTGCATTTCGATGTATGTAGCTTTATCAAAGGGGTATATGTTTGCCTCACATTCTGTCCGCCATTTCATTTTTGGTTTCAAAACTACTGTTATAGTAACAAAGACCATAGATCGCATCAAAAACAAAGGAAATATTCTTTGCAAAACAGTTTTTTTTTTTTTCGCGTAAGCTGCTTCAACGTCGCGGTCGTTCTAAAAACAATAATAATATTTTTTTGACTTAACTTTTACAATAAACAACTTATTGATAAAAGACTTTTTTTTTTACCCCAAAGCAAGCAGAGTTGATGCTAATATGATGTCTTTAGCAGTTTAGTTTTAGTAGCAACTTTTCGTAGTATGCCGTAGCAAGTTTTGCTACGAGCCTACGAAAGATCTCGTAGTACGCCGTAGCGTGTCTTGCTACGAAAAATCTCGTAGTATTCTGTGGCAGGTTGTAATATGGTGTATTCATAGCGCCGTAGCAGTATTTGTGTGTGGAATGTAGTGTACTTCATCATTTTCTAAGGTCCTATTGCAAGTTTAAAAGTAATATTAAAAACGTGTACATGTAAGTAAGTGTAGTTTTGAGATAGTTGACTAGTAAAAAATGCCTTCAGGCATTAAGTCTGCCACCTGAACAACTTACAGTACAATAAGTTAAAATAAGAAAAAAAAAGATTTTGATAGTGTTCATGAAACGGAAATATTAAATAAGTGTAATAGCAAACAGGTCAAATTGGCATAACTTTGTAATAACTAAGCGTTGGCAACTTCCTTCGTGACTTCGTTATTAGCTGAACGAGGAAGTCTAGATGGCAAAGATCGTACGAGCCTCGTTCGAGAAACTTCCAATTACAAAGGCACTTAAACAAATAGGTACGGTAGGCCTTTCCCATATATTACAGTCATTTCTCATATACAACAGTAATAAAATTTACTATAGGTAGTTATAATTTCATTTAGATTGGTTTCCAATAATAAATATGTATGTAACTAACTTTACTGTTGCGGATGAAGTAACATAATACAACATAGACTTTATTTTGTGTTTGCATATACTTAATTTTTACTAAATGTTTTCTCTATGCTATTATTTGCTCGTAATAAAACTAACACAGCCCTATTTCAAGAGTTTTTTTTTTGTATATTACCTCTAGTTTCCCTAACTTGCACAGTCCTGGTCAAAGTTTTCAAAAATAAAATTCTAATTTTGACTATAATACTGCTCGTTATAACTACAGCAGCATTGTTCATCTCACACCATACAACAAAGAGCGCTCATAAAGAACCCTAAACCAAGAAGTTCATGAGGAATGGCATCTCACGACCAGTTCAACGAGACCCCTCAATTAGTGCGGTGCGTTGGGGTACACACACGATGATTTTATTCTGTACCGCAAATCTGTACAGTATTTTATACACAAAACAGCGGGTCAGCGATTTTCGTTTCGCCTCGGCCCCATTTTATGGTTAGTATCCTAAACGGGGTACATACAAATCCAACCAATACAAAGAATTAAGTGGAACTATCACGCCCATTTTATTTTACTTGTATGATCAGGGGGCGTATTGCGATACAATCCACTCAGTGTAAACGTATATTATTAATATAATAATACTAAAATGGTATGAATAATAATATTTATATTGTTATATTATAGTAATATTATTAATAATATGCGAAATTGCATTAAGAATTGCTAATTTGACAGTAAAGCAGAGCTGTTTAACTGTCAAAACTGCATCGCAATATGCAAGAAGAAGAGATGAATGTTTAAGGGAAGCCGTGATAGCTTGCATATGAGGCGTAGTTTGATGATTAATACTCCATGTATCGCTTGCGAAATCATAATTAAAAATTTATTTTGCAATACAAACAACCATAGATTGATTGATTGATACCAAACTATGAGAGTGAAGAAACATAGACTACTTGTGTATTACACACTTGGGCACTAATAACTGCGCACTTGGTTGGTCGCCGCGATGGAGGCTCTGTCTTGAATGGTCGTTGCCTAACGCGGCGCGGAGGCAAATGCAACGGTGTAGGGGAACCACGCTGGTAGATTTTTGTAGGATTTTTCCAAATGTGGTAAAAAAATTGTGCACTTTTTATTTGCACAGGTCTGTGGTAGACAATTATTAATTAATGTGTCGAGAATACTATATTACGCTATGATACTTTAACTTAATTGCGAAAATGATTTCATAATAATATAAATAACGTATTATTTACCTACGTTGCGCCTTTGGTCAAAAGGTCCCCAATCTAGAACTTTTCTGTTCTTAGCGCTGCTACATAGCACATGCCCTGCCCATTGCCACTTGAGCTAACTGATTCTCAGGGCTATGTCCGGTACCTTAGTTATTTTACGTACCTCATAATTTCTGATTCGATCTCGTAAAGAAACACCAGGCATCCCTCTCGTTTGCTTGTTGTGTGATTTTTTTATGAGACAGACGACCTTGTAAAGATCGCAGGATCACACTGGATGCAGACCGCTCACAACCGGTCGCTGTGGAAAACCGTGGTAGAGGCCTGTGTTCAGCAGTGGATGTCCTTTGGCTGATAATGACGATGATGACTTTCAAGTTCGCGTCGATCCGCTGTAGCGATTAGCTGTGTTGCTCACCTGTGTGATAATTTATCCGTGTACCCGCTATGGCATCCAAAAAGTGTACAAAATGTAACAAAAACTAAACCAGGATTAGTGTGTAGTAGGTGTGATAAATCTGTTCATGCAGACCCTGCGTGTGTTAAATTATCAAATAAACAGATTAACACACTTAAGAATTCCCCTGGGATCGAGTGGAGCTGCGAGGACTGCTTGCAAAACCTTTCACGGAGGTCGTCGTTCTTGATTCCCGAAGACAGTGACGATGAATTTGAAACAGGACGTGATATTCAGCCCGTCGACACAAGAAAATTGGTGCTACTTATCTCACGCGAAGTGAAGAACTTATTTAGAGAGGAACTCAAAAGTCTGGAGGCATCTATGGAGTTTGTTACTGATCAGCTAGGTTCTATAGAGCAGGCTATATTAAAACAAAATGCCGTAATAAAAGATCTAGAAAACAAAAATCAAGACCTGATAAATAAAAATAAAAATTTGGAGCTTAGAGTATCAGTGCTTGAACGGGGAATGAATAACATTGAGCAAAAAAGCCTGTCCTCCTGTCTAGAAATAGCGGGCTTACCAGACATACCTTCAAGCGAATTGCCTAAGTTGGTAGAAAATATAGCCTCTAAGCTAGATGTAGACTACAACGACGTCCGGTCATCCTCGCGACTACCTGGGTCTAAGGACAAACCGGGGCAAATCCTTGTCGAAATGAGGACTCCTATTGTGCGGAGCAAATGGATCACAGCCAGCAAAGAGAAACGTCTTACAGTGGGAACTCTGATGCCTAATGTTCCCGCTGAAAAGGTTGAACACCGTGTCTACCTAAGAGAAGCATTAACCAAATATCAGAAAACGTTATTATATACTACTAAAGCCCAGTTAAGCAAATCATTTAAATTCGTATGGTGCAAGGATGGGAAGGTATGTGCTAGGGAAACGGAAACTAGTAAAATATTTTATATCCGATCAATTCAGGATCTAAATAACATCCCTACCCAGTCTACCAACCTTTCAACTAAGTAAGTTTTACATCCTTGCCTTTCTTTTTTATTTACTTACCTACTTGTTTAAAACCTTGTAAAGCTCAATGGATAGTAATATAACTGAATTAAATGATTGTATTTCTATAAACGATTTTCTACATAAATTGCCTATAAACAGTTTTCTCAGTGTTTCATGTATGCACATAAATATTAGATCTATGATTAAAAATTTTCCAAAATTACAACAAATTATTCATAACTGCACGTTACCATTAGATATTATTGTTATAACCGAAGCCGGCATATCCTCAAATATTATCCAACTTTATAATTTAACTGGCTATACAATGTATTCACAACTACGCTCTGATAGAAAAGGTGGAGGCATTATTGTTTATATTAAATCACACTTAAAATTCACTCCACATTGTCATCCCACTTGTTCATTTGAAAATGTAACAGGTATATTAAAAACGCACGCAGATCAGGAGGTAGTTATCTGTGCTGTGTATCGACCTCCCCGTAATAGCAAACCTGTTTTTGTTAAGGAGTTGGACAAATACGTGGCTAAGTACAGTTCAAAACAAAACATGTTGCTCGTGGGTGACATAAATATCGACCTGAAACGCATAGATTCACTAAGGCACACATATCTAGAAACACTCAGCGAGCACGGACTGATGTGCGGTATATCAGAGTATACTAGGCTTGAAATGAAACTAAACAAATTAACAAAATCGTGCATTGACCATTGTTTCACTCGATTCCTCACATCACGTCCGTACACGGCTGTATTAGATATCGCACTGGCCGACCACCGAGCTATCGTTCTCGCTTGCATCGACGATACAATGCGCTTACGGGCGCCTCGCAGAATACAGGGTGTACCAAAGCAAATAATTGATTACGACGTTCTTCGAGCTGAGTTAAATAAAGTTAAGTGGTTCCAAACCAGTGATATGACCTCACCAACTGATGTTTTTAACTTTATTAAAATGTCCTTTCAAAATGCGACTGCGGCAGCAACCAGTACGAATGTAATAAATTTAAAAAAAAGGAAATGTAGCTATAGGGTCCCGTGGGTTGATAGCAATGTGACTAAATTATGCGATAAAAGAAATGATTTGTTTAAATTGTGGCGAAAAAATCCAGATAACTTAAAATTGCGATTGGAATATAATAGAACACGAAATAAAATACACAAACTCTTGGAAACAAGACGAAACAATTACTACATTAAAGAAATAAACGCAAACTATACAAATATAAAAAAAATGTACCAGATTATTAATAACATGCTCGGTAGAGTGACCTTGACAATTGATGCCGCGGTTCAAAGAGCCTTTGAAAAACATGATTTAACAACAAAAGTTATTGTTGACAGCTTTGCAACAAAATTCGATAAGGCCGTTAAAGACATTATTCCTAAATGTAGCACAAAGTTACTAAGCACAAATCACTCCAGTTCTTCTGATTGTAGTATTTACTTTAAAAAAGCGACAGGAAATGACGTTCTTAAAATCATTCAAAATTTGAATCCAAGGAAAGCACCTGGGTCGGATAATATAAGAGTGTCTGACATAAGGAGCATAGGAAGCAATGTATCAGGGGCTATTGCAGATCTTATTAACTATAGTGTAATAGAGGGAATCTACCCTGATGATTTAAAGCTAGGTTGTGTTAGGCCTTTACATAAAAAAGGAAAGCGAGACGACTATTCAAACTATCGTCCAATCACACTGCTTTCGTCTATAGACAAGATCGTCGAAAAATATATTTCTGCACAAATACACCAATTTTATCGGTTAAATAATGTTCTATATCAAAATCAGTTTGGGTTTCAAATGGGTAAAAGCACGTCTGACTTACTACTTAAATTTACCGATGAAGTTAATACGCACCTTAATAGGAAACTACATGTGTGTGTTTTGTTTATCGATTTTTCACGTGCTTTTGATACACTGGACCATAAGCAACTAATAACAAAATTAAGCAACTGTGGTATACGCGGACCGCTTCTTAAGTGGTGTAGCAGTTACCTCGAAAATAGGAAGTTTCAAGTAAAGGTAAATGATGTCTTCAGTGAACCAATAGATACTACGGAAGGCACAGCTCAAGGATCAGTATTAGGACCTCTCCATTTTCTATCGTATGTCAACGATATGAACAAGTACATCCAACATAGTACATGCTACCAATTCGCTGATGACACTTGTCTGGTTGCTGCTAATAAAGACCCAAATGTAGCTTGTGACATGCTACAATCAGATTTTAACACCCTGCTAATGTGGTGTCACGATGTAGGGTTGGTTGTCAGTGCGTCTAAAACCAAATTACTGCCGATTAAATCACCTTACATCAAAAGCGTTCCGTTGAAGGGCATTGTAGCTCATGATCATAAATGTCTACACTTATCTATCCCAAATCGATGCAGCTGTGATCCTATAGATATAGTTGATTGTCAAACATATTTAGGCCTTCAAATTGATAGTAAATTTAATTGGTTTAATCACGTAGAACATGTTTGTAATAAATTAAGACAGTTTTTGGCAAATATAATAATACTTAAGAAGAGAATCCCGTTTAAAGTTAAGTTAATGCTTTATAATTCGCTAGCTGAATCATACATTCAATATGGTTTATGCAGCTACGGCCGTACTTATAATACATATTTAAATAAAATTTATGACCTTCAAATTAGAATTTTAAAGAATATAGTACCTAATAAAATTAGATATCAATATAGTGACGATTATTCCGGCCTTTTTAATTATTGTAAAGTATTGCCTGTCCATAGTCAAGTTAAATTAATTTTGTTAAAAAAACTTTTCTTCAGTACAGTCGAACAACCACAAACTGTACAGCCTGTATACACCCGATCGGTAGCTCGACGTCAGCTGAATTGTAACTTGCTCGAGCGCGTAAGCAATGAATACGGGAGACGAACATCTGATTATATTGTTCCGCGACTCATAAATAAACTGCCTACTGAAGTAAGGGATAATCTGACAGTTAAAAATATTAAAAACAAGCTTAAAATAAATTTTTTAAATTCTCTTTTGAAAGTTTAATAAGTATTAAAATGTAAAAACAAAAGCACTTATTCGTCCAACTCTTTTTTTTTGTCGTTTAAAGATGTGTGTTGTTAAAAAGGTAAATTGTGTCATTATTATAAAATCGTCTAAAAAGTTAGCCTGCATTATAATCGTACTTTAATTATTTGTTTAAGATGTTGATCGACGTAAGCTTACAACTTAGTAAAATTACAAACCTTAGTGGTTTTATACTAAGTTCATACCTACTTGTTTTGTAAGATTTTTTATTTGTTAATAAACAGAAAAAAAAAAAAAAAAGTACAGGATCCCATTTCTGCTTAACATTGTGTCCGATTTTTTATAACACCCTGGCCACCCTCCCGCGCAATCAAGGTAATGTTGCCAGCGTCAGGTGCGTTCCGCGGCGGCGGCCGCGAATTTATACTGGCAACACTGACAGCTTGATTTATACCGCGGCGTTCCAATTGTGAGATATTCCGTTGCACGCATAGTAATGCTCTGGATCTATTTTTCACGTTTTATTGGTTCTGCGTGAAATGTTTCGGGTTCCGTTATCTATGCGATACGTCACTTTTTATTGTTGGAACAAGATAGGCAACGGCTGAGTTAATAGGGATCTGCGGTTGCTGGTTGGTTGCAAACGTTTGCTAAGGGTAAAACACACTATAAAATTATAACTACTGATTACTAATTCGAGACCTAGTTTTATTGTTATTTTATTTTTAAGTAATGGAGGTCTAGAACTCTTCCAGTTTCATTACTCATATAAATACATACACAGCTGTACATTCCTTCCTAGTCCCGTCCGTTTAGTCCCGTCTCGCAGCAAAAACATGCAGAAAGCCTTAAAACGAATAAAATGGGTCACGAAAACCGCATGCACGTAAAAACACTAGGTTATCACTTTATCTACTCCATACTTCGTACAAACTAATCAATGTGTATGCCTTTTTCACAATCCCGCCTCAACAAAATCAATAACGACCACAAAGCAAAACGCACAGAGTAAAAAACGCAAAACGCTCCGAAAGCGCGCCAATACAGCGTTGTCTTTGAAAAAAGAAGCGCGCGAAGCGAACTGTTTTTGCATGCAATTAAAATAACTGGAAGCGGCTACATATTTATATTTAATTTATGTATTTTATAGCTGAAGAGTTTGTGTTTGTTTGAACGCGCTAAACTAAGGAACTACTGCCTGCGGCCCTATTTTTTTTATGTGGTATTGAGGTATTTAACAAGGAAAGCTATAAATAAAATATCAATTTAAGTACGAGCGCATATTTCTCGAGGAGGCTGTATATAGGCTGGCTATACAACATCACCCTACGACGGGTGAGAAGGGAGAGGAGGAGGAGAAGTCGCTCGCAGGCTTAATCAACTTAAGATCAAAATATCTTATCGACTGAGACTCTAACTTTATTATGCCATATAACTTCCTCAATTACAACATCCAACTTTTATAATGTCCTGTAGAGAAGCACTTCTGTGTTTTTCTTTAATAAGTGTGCAATCGTTTTCAAATGCTTCAACTTTTTATTGAATCAAACTGTAAAAAAAACAGTCTATAGTTATGGATCTGGATCGGCATTGAGTTAGTGCTCTCTTCTCTTTTATCGCATCTAGGAACTTTAAATCTGTGTCCCCAGCCTATATTTCATTTGGAAGCCAGTACAAGCCGCGAATCCGATAAATCCAGAGATTTCTATTACAGATACGCTGCGATTCTTCCGTGTATTTAATTTTATGTCCGTTGGAGCTTGGAATTCTTATTTTTAATTTTTTACCTCTCTAAATCTGTCGGGACGGTTATTGGTTGACAATCTCGACCAATAAAAATGTCCCTGGCAAGATAATTTGGGAGAAACTCTCTGTTTCGCTACGTTATTTGGGAAAACGTAGGGATTTTGGGAGAGAAATGTAAAAAGTTTTTAACGAGGAATAGAATTTGCAAGTTGCGTAAAAAAATATGTATCTGTAACTTGTAGATAATAGATCTTGCAAATAATAAAGCATTGTAAATAGTAATAGCTCTACTTATACGAGCGTTATACGTATTTCGATACAATAATGAGTAAAAAGTCATAATAATACACTTATGATTTGCTGTAAGTTACTCGTATGTAGGAACTTTATTCGAAATAAAAAAATAGCACAATTCGATATAAAAAAACCTAATGAAAAATCTCTTCCTGTTTCTTAGTTGCTATTTTATTTCCTTGGCACCTCTCATCTTGTTTGTAATATCTCCATATTTAATAACCAGAATGTTGAGCTCAAATATTATTTTCAGCGGTGTGGACACGCGAGGCTTTCCCGCAAATCTCGATTAGTCACCATTACGCAAACTAAAGGTTGTACTTTGTGACGATCCAGTAAAATTAAACACTTGGGCTTGGGTCGATCCCAGCAGTAATCTTTTTTGCTGGCATGTTAATGACATGGGCATAATAAATAATGCAAGCTTGTGACCTCGAGCTGCAACCGGAACATTGCCAAAAATCGAAAAAAGCGATAATGTTTTGATGTCTTTTTTAGATTTAGTGATTATTTGTCATGATTGTAGTCCCTCCTAAAGACTATTATATATTTGTTATTTATTCATTCAATTATGAGCACATACCACACACAATTTAGTCAAGATATGTATACCACACCAGGGGCCGTACTCTTGAGACTTTGCCAAGATTTTTGAATACCGCCATCTCTTTCCCTCGCAAGGCGATACTAGTATGAGCGACAAGGACGGCTAGATTGGGAAACACAACATTGTATTGCAGAGTAAGGCCTCAGGTATGTGGAGTAGTGGCGTTGAGTACCGTCACTTAGTCGCATGACCACATGACATACGTGGTTGGAATAGCAGAACTGAAGCACATGCTTGCGTTCCAAACATAGAGGTCTACTCGACAAATATCACAAAATCTACTTCGAAATTACAAAACAAATGTGTTTTGAACAAAACATAAATAAACATTTGTTTATTTCTGTATCAGAAGACACTTTTTACACACTTGCTGTAAAACATACAGCACAAAAAACTTCAACAAACATGTGTGAGTGAGTTGTGATGCTGGTTATAAGTAAATTTTTACCGATGAGGTAAATGCATATGCCAATTCTGACTAATAAATCCGTAAAGTAAGTATTTCGTACTCGTAGGTATGTAATATTATGACCATATTGCGATCCAACTTCATCCGTTCAATTCCGAGGCAGTTCAATTCCCACTCAGTGTAAACAAATATTATCAATATAATAATACTACAATGGTATGAATATTAATATTAATATTGTTATATTATAGTAATAGTATCAACATAATGCGAAATTGCAATAAAAATTGCTAATTTGACTGTAAAGAAAAGCTGTTTAACTGTCAAAACTGCAGCGCGATAAGCACCCAGTGCGTTCCAAATTCAGATCTTCGGAATACGCGGTGTGTGAGGTAAAACAGGCATGACAGGCAAGGAATTCATCAGGTACTGAGAGCCGCATGCATGTCGGGCATACACCTCCTTAGTTCAGTGACCAATTCCTAAAGACTGCACTCAGAGTTGTCTTATAATGTTATGTTCATTTAATAAGATAAAAAAATACCTTATGCGCAATATGGTTCCCCTGGTGTTGGGTATCAGCAACATTGGTACTGGCAGAAGGCTGGAAACAAAGTATATCAGAAAAGGTTTTTGACTGGGTTTTAAGAGGTGGGAAACCGAACCCCTGGTTCTTAACACGTTCCGGGACAATATTCCAGACACAATAGATGTTTTATTGTTTTCAAGCCTGTAGGCGGTCACTGTCCCGGAACGTGTTAAACTGCGGTGTGAAGGGCAACAGAAAAATGAGAGTGAATTTGGAGATTTTATAAAAAAGTCTTCACTGACAAGATCTTTTTTGATGATGATGATGAGCCCTCCTGGCATAAGTATTTAAATATACTTAAAAGGAGGACTGATCAATGTAATGCAGCTTAAACTAAAGGAATTTCATTTCATGATGATGCATTATGGTTGTCTTTACAGGAGCAATGCGTAAGATCTTTGTTTGATGATCATCATCAGCGACAGATTCCACTTGAAGGATACGAGATATATTGTTCAAAGATACGAGTTATAGGTAATTAGTACAAAAATTTTACTTTTTTCGATGTTTTTTTAGTAGAGTAGAGATGGTTAGGTTCTACACGTATCCTTTACGACACCACAACCATTTTCGTTAAAAGCAAACCGACTAAAATAAGGAATGTGCTTAGAAATACTAACCTTCTGAAAGTAACCTAATTCAACATTTGTGCTCCAAATGGCAAATACTCGAGTCCGTAACAAGATACTAGAGACTTGATAACGCAAAGTTTATTATACATAAGTAGCACTCAAGGCGGAGAGCATCGCTTTTGCTTGTTACGAGTGTTAACATTGTACTGGGGTGAGGGTGACCATGAAAATCTGTTTAGTACTTCAGGATTTTTGACGTGACAACGTCTTATAAATTGGTTTGCCGGGTGACACTTCAAGAAACTGCGTTACGCTCCGCTCACGTTATGCGCTCACAATGAGAGCAAGTGAGAGGCACGCGTCCCTTCCACTCGGGTATGGTTAGCCCGCCTAAGAGCGAGAGAGACAGACATCAAAAGTCGTCGTCACGTAAAACTTTCGCCCGTATACCGACTTTACAGGCAACCAATTTTTTTTTAAATTAAAAAAGGCAAGCTTAAATTAAATTAAAAAATGTCGCTATCGTCGCATGCACCTATTCGAACACCATCGGGGTTTTTCTTCGTAACCATCCCTCTTCATGCTTTCTTTCGTTTTGCTCGTGGTCCAAAATGGCTCCCGTGCCGTAAGACACTATATTATTTCCTTAGTTAATAATCGACTATATAGTCAACAAGTTAATAAGTACCATAGTTTAAGTATAAAATAAAATAGTTTTTTGGTAAATGTTTTAGTACGAGTATGATATACAGGGTGTTGTTTTGGTCAGCGACGAGCGACTCTGGGGTGGTTGCACAAACGATACTGATGCCAAAAAATATAAAACATATTTTTTTTAATGGAAAACCCACAAAATCCATTTTTCATTACGATATAGCAGGCGAGTCAAACTATCAACACCAGGTCGCCTACTCGTAGCTTACTAGCTAAGGCGTAGTATTTCGTAGATACGCGCTAGCTACGCGCGAGGGTCGAGTTTCCCCATTCATTTTGATTTTATTAAAAGGTTGTGAAGAGGTTTTCTCTTATAAAACTTGCATATAATTTAAAGAAAATATTTTTGGAACAAGCATAACTAACATTATAATCCCTGAGTCGCTCGTCTCTGACCAAATCAACACCCTTTTTAGATATACTAATATCCAATGACAGGCTGTTACTCTATTTGATTTTTAAAAGAAACGCCTACGTATACCAAAGCGCGGCCTCTGTACCTTTATAAACTCTCCCACCCGGATAGGAAATAGCCCCTAAAACTTTATGGTGTCCATCGACTATTACGAGGAGCCACTATACAAAGTTATCCTGCATAACCTAAAATCATGGAGTTCCTAGCTACACCGATCTTCTCAATTTCGGAGTAAGTGCCGGAATTGTTAGGACCTCGCGCACGAGTTTGGAAGCAATTATGTGTGCAATCGACATTAACTAACAAGTGCACTTATAAATAGTTGAAATGGTCTTCGTGCGTGGTTATAGATACTTTTTTAATACGTGCAGCTAGGGAATGGAACTCGCTGCCTACTGAAGTTTTCCCTAAGGAATATGACCTAAGTCTCTTTAAGGCAAGAGTGAACAGGCTGCTACTAAGCAGATATGCACCATCCTAGACCTCATCTATCTCATCTCGGGTGATATCGAGGTCAAATATCTGCTTAGCCGAGAATAAAAAAATAATAAAAAAAGATAAGCTCTTTAAAGTATAATAAAACTTTAAAATCTTGAATCGGCCTCTCCTCTCCGTCTCCATCATAAGATTAGATGGAAAACATTTTAGATACTATGGATTCCATCAGTTAACATTACCAATGAAACTGCAAAGGACCTAAGAATTGAAAAAATGTAGGTATTGTCATTTTTCAATCTTGTCGAAGAACTAAGAAGTACCCTACCTATCTTACATTTTCTTTTCTTTGCTTTGTGGACGAAGAAGGAAAAAAGATATTTACTTTGCTACTGTCACATTTCGTGTCAAATTGTGTCAAATAATTTTGAACGTTGTTTCTTCTCTAAAAAGATATCTACGTGAAAATAAATGGGCTGAGAAAAACAGAAAAGGGTACCGAACTCAGTATGAATCAAATAATGATTTGAAAAGGCCACGCAATGGTAACCGTTTGTTGGTTTATTGGAATTTTAATAAACTTCTTAATACAATGAAAGTACATATTATAGGTAGGGACTGTAGATGGAGCTCTATCTTTATTTAAGTTACTTCAAGTGTATTATTAGATATCTACATGGTACAGAGTAGTCTTAACCTCGAAATAGACAGTTTTCCGTGGTACTGAAAAGGTATTTTCATGCACTTTTGATTTTAAGACCTAGTTTATTAACCAATCTTAACTGAAGTAACCCGGGTTGTTGCCCTCCCGCTGCAAACGTGTCTGCGTTAAGTCGGCTTAACATAATACTTTAACGAGGTACAAAAGTTAAAGCCAAGAGGCGTTAGGAGGTAATTACGCGCACATAACGCCTACCCAGTCCCACATGCTAGGAAGTGCTGAAACGCCCAACTCCTCAAACGATTAGTCGGGATTATGGGCAAGCTTATTTTAAAAAATTTCAATCCGTATTAATTTTTTCTCTCTCTTGAATTTTCGTGTCGAAGATCAAGTTGCTTCGGTTTACACGACAAACATAAGGGCCTAGCCTAGCGAAATGAACTGCATTTGTAGTATTTGATAGTGGCAGAGTCGTCCTGCAAAAACTTACCTCCTTATTTGATAGAGATAAGTAGCCCTAGTCATTGCTATTTTTCTTAGATACGTTTTACGAATTAGCGTTTTTATCGCAATTAAATTGTACGGAATGTATCAGAAATTTGGACTTGTGATTGCGAGCACAGAAAGATTCTAGTTCAAAAAACTGACTTTGGGCTAGACATTGTGTTGGTTGGACGAACAAAATTAAACTTTCAAAAGGTGAAGGACTAGGTACCTACTGCTACCATAATATTGTTTTGTGTGTACGAAAGACGAATGACTGGACTACCGATTTGCTTACATGAGTAGGTACCTAAGTACTTAGTTTTTGACTGAGGAAAAATATTCAAAACCCAACATAAATAAATTCTATGAACAAGTTTACAACTACCAGAATATAGCTTCTATTACTGACGAGACAACATACAGTTTCACAAAGGGAACGAAAATATTTCTACAGAGATTTAATTAAATCGTACCGTAATGTGAAGGTCCACATAATATTACTAACCACTGGTTATATTTTTTAGGAGTGGTGGGAGTACGTCATAATAGTTCTAAGCGTGTTCATTGGCTGCCTGTTCCTCAACTACATAGTGAACAAACTGAACGGTAATTGTTATAAGTTACCAAGATTAATGTGAGATCTTTGAACAAAGCCACAGAGGTATAGTAGTTCGAAACAATGCGATTCGCTGAACACTTTGAACGCCTAGTCATTTAGGCGGAGGCCCTAAGGCCGTACATACCTCAACGAGACTTCATGACGGCGTCGCCGGCTATGTGTCCAACCAAGATAGTATTGAAATGTAAGACCTTATGCACACTGCAACTTTTAGCACCGATGTAGTCGCGATGCAGCATCTATGAAGTCGCAAAAAGTCAACCTTTACACATTGCACAATTTTTAGCATCGATACAGTCGTGATGCTAACGCGCCGTCTCGATACAGAATCTGGACATTGCCAAATTATTATGTAACTGTATTGTATTGGCGACTACATCGATACTAACGCACGACTGCATCGATGCCAAATTAAATCTGTTTATTGCGTGAGTCGCGATGCTATCGCTAATTTTCAATACGTTGCTAAGTGAGTTAGGTACCTGACATTTCAATATTTTCTGCTTCGATAGGTAGCCGACGTTGCAATGGCGTCTCGGTGAGGTACGGCCCTTAAAAGAGAGCAATCACTTAGCTGCTTCTGCTTAACAAAACCAAATTAAAACATTGTTAGGTATCTAAGTTAAAAGTATATTTCACGGCGCTAAACTAAGTATACATCCCGAGATTTATTTCAATGGAAATGTTTTTATTGGAAATAATATATCAACCTCCTCGACTGGTGAGATTCAGCGCGTCATAATAACACTGCACCAAAGGTGGAAGCTCGCTACTTTAATATGATTGCTCTGTTACTGGCTCACCTAAAGCCTCGATACAGAATACCTATGTATCTCGTTGTGCACGTGTTTTCGCGGCACCCCCCTAACCACGGCACGTTTTCAAACCCTGAAGCTGATCTGTCTCTCATTATGTGGTTGCATGGTTCGAAATGTTTGGTTGAGGTTGAGGCACAAACGCTTTGTTTTTTTGATCCCCGAAATTGAAAGAAACTTCTTATCAATCAACTAGTCATTCAGATGATAATCATTGCTCGAGATGTTCTGTTTTAGAAGCCGCACTTGCGAAGCGATTAGCCAAGCTGCAACAAAAAGGTCAAGCAACGCAAGCAAAGGTCAACACTCGACCCACTGACAAAAAAGGAAAAAGATCTTCCCCTTCAAATAAAACAAAGAAGCCAGAATTAAATATTGAGAAACACGAAAACAACCAGAAAGTAGACGGTGCGGCATCGGGGGTAGGAATAACGTTTCTTGGAACAATTTATTCAAAAGAAATGGACGAAACTAATACACAATTAAATAGTGGCACGGAAAATACTAACCAAGAGGTCAATAGTGATGTGGAAGATCGTACAATGACTGCAATCAATGACTCTAATCCAGAAACTCCTGTAAACAATAATGAGGTATCAGATCAATCAGATGACAAAGACAATGATAAAAAAACTGTATTCACACTTCTAAAAGCTGAAGTTCAGATTGTTCAACTTATTTAGTTTTTAGATGGATGTTTGATATTTATCAAATATGTATATGATGTATTACACATACATACATTGTTTTGATAAACTCAAAAGTATATGAAGGTTATTACAATGATGTTTAAAAAGTAATAGATACGTCACCCGGGCGCGCTATCTGAAGACGCGAAAAGATCCTAATTAGGAACTCTTACCCCCAGTCGACGAAAAGCGATACAACGAGTGTGACGTCTCGGTTCGTGATTGTGAATTGGTTTGAAACCATCAAAATGCCATCATTTGTGTTTCGAAGGTGTACGAACTATGACAAAAAAGTTAAAAAAGCTCAGGGCATCTCGTATCACAAGTAAGTAAACAAGAATAATGCATAAATCATTACATTTTATTATTTTTTACTTTAAATCCATTTCACAATACGATTACAAAGGCGAAAGAGAAAGTTAATAGTTTTTCTACAAGTGTGAAAAGGACGCAATGTCCTGCTTGGTGCCTCGATTATTGAAGTAGGCTGTGCAGTGCCGTGATTGGTCAATAGTAACATTTGGCTGACACTTGTGTTGCCAACTATCTCTTTCGTTTTTACTGTTTCAATTATGCTATCTATTTCACCTCAGTTTAAGAATGTGGTTAATAAGAATTGCGCATGTGTTCAGTCGCTCGCGACCAGCACAGATTTACCGTTTGTTTTGTGAGCGTATAGCGTATCTATTACTTTAAAACATCATTGGAAAATTATGTTAATTTAATTTTACTTGAGATAAGTTGATGGTGATGTGATAGTGATTAGGTGTTAGTTAGCATAGAAAACGATTGTTAGAATAATGTTAAAATGTGTTGAAATTAAATTATTTATTTAAGCTATGCACGCCTCTCTTTTTTGTTAGGGTTCCGTAGCTGAATGGCAAAAAATGGAGCCCTAGTTTTGTCAAGTCTGTTGGTCTGTCCGTCCGTATATCACAGCCACTTTATTCTAAAACTTCTTGCATTACACAGTTGAAACTTGGTAGGTAGAGGTAGAATGCGGCGAACTGCATATCGGGCCACACGGTTTTGGATTAGGAACCGTAGGGGGGAAATGCTAGTCAACTTTCTGGATATGCAGGGGCTGTTCTGTCTCTGTATGAACACCTTCTTCGAGAAAAAGCCCCATAGGAAGTGGACCTGGCAAAGCCCCGACGGTAAGACGAAGAACGAGATCGACTTCATTTTGACAGACAAGAAGCATATTATGTAGGGATGTCGCTGTGGTCAAGAGGTTTAATACCGGCAGTGACCACCGACTAGTAAGTGGCACCCTAAATATTGACTTTCAAGCTGAGAGAAGTCGTACGTATGGTGAGATCCGTTCTTTGCCCAATACTGATCCAGAGCGTAAATGGCTCTGAAATGTTCTAGTTGGAACTACGCAATCGCTTCGCCGCGCTGGAAATCACTTCAAATGTTGAGAAGGACCTCGAAGGTGTGACCAGGCTGCTACGCGAAGTAGGAGTCAGGCATTTCAAGAGCAAGCGAGTTGGCCAAAAGTCTAAACTTTTGGCGGAGACTCTGGGACTGATGCACATTCAACGTGAGATGCCGGAGAGAGCTTCGTCGGATACCCAACGTCTCAACAGAAACATCCGCAAGTCGGCGAAACGTGACCTCCGAAACTACAACACGCAGCTCCTAAAGAACGCGAATGAGCAAAATCGGGGGTCAAAAGTCTTTGCTAAAAGACTGGGTAGGAGCCACCTGACGAAGCTCAAAAACTCGGAAGGCAAAATCGTCACATCGGTTCCGGAGATACTCGCTGAGGTTGAAAACTTCTCTTTCACCTTTATACCTCGCATGCTCCAAAGCCTCCGCCTGATGCAAATGACCCTAGAGCCAAACTAACCCGCCACCTTACCGACGATCTCCCAGAAGTGGACGAAGACGAAATCGAGGGGGCTCTCAAACAGCTCCAAAATGGGAAAGCTCCCGGCGAAGACGGAATTACTACCGAGTTTCTCAAAGCAAGAGGAACTCCGATCCTGAGAATGCTAAAGGAGTTGTTCAATTCCGTCATAGCTAATGGGACTACCCCAAGGGCGTGGAGTGAGAGCGTGGTGGCTTTGTTTTTCAAGAAAGGAGACAAAAACCTCCTGAAAAAATATAGACCTATCGCGCTCTTAAGCCACGAAGGCTCACTTAAGGCGCACTTAAGGCTCGAAGTTCTGCACATACTCATCGGCGAGCTGGGCCACATCTATAAACTGTTCTCGAGAGTCCTCCAGGAGGACGGCAAGACGGTTAGTGAGGAGGACTCCTCCTCACTAACCGTCTTGCCGCAAGAATTGACGCCTTCCAGCCACCGGAACAGGCTGGGTTTCGAAAAGGTTTAAGCACCGTTGACCACATTTACACAGTGAGGCAGATTATGCAGAAGTCGCAGGAGTATAATCAGCCCCTGTGCTTAGCATTTGTGGACTACGAAAAAGCCTTTGACTCGCGCACACACACACAGGAAAGAATCTACACCTAGTGTTGTCTATGGCTAAGATTTTCGCCGCGCTCAAGGTAAACACTGCGGCATCTTATGCAGTTGTAATAAGGGCTAGTTTGCAACAAAAGTAGGTAACCTGATATGTGGCAACTGTACGATGAAATAACGTACTCACAACTGAATAGATCGGATCGGATCGGAAATAGGAAGTGAAAAACCTACGTTAAAATATTATCTCCTGATTTTTGTCAAGATTATGTACTAAGAGGAGAATTAAAGAACTAATTGGCAGGCACTACTTGGCACTTGGCTGGCAGGCTGCCCCGACAGATAAAAAACAAATTGTCTTTCTTTAATCTATGTAAAAAAAAAAGTAAGTAAGTGGTTGTTGGCAGCCTTACCTCACTTTGAGTGGTGTCAATGGGTCCACGACACTTAGACGAAGTATATTATAGACTTGACAGCCGCGTTCACCCGTATGAGACAGATATAAAGTACTTACGTATTTTGGGGTGGCCATGTTCATAAAAATTTACTCCCCACCCATATAAATACACTAGTAACCTTAATTACAATAAATACTTAATTTTACAGTCAAAATCTTTATTTATTTCTACAAAAAAATATTAACATAGGGATAAAACAAAAATTGTGTACAAAAAAAATGTTTAAGAAGGAAATAGGATTTTTAACGTCATAGAACAGAATAAGTCCGCCAATTATACAACTTACAGAGCAATAAAGTTTAAATAAAATAGTCAACAAATAACTTTTATGGGCCGTTAAATGATGTAAGTTTATTAAATAATAACATAAATACGCAACATAAATTTGTTGCGTACATTCAAATATTTGCCAAATAAGTTATCCGTTGCTTTTTCTGAAAGCATTCGGTTTTAAAATGGATAGAACACATGCGAGTGTGCTTGGTAGACTGCCAGTTTTGCCGTCCAGTCGCTGCAATCCAAACCTTAATACCGTCTCGTCTTTTGGAAATCTATATAAATGAACACAAATCATAATTAGTTCAAATAATAATGATCACTACAACGCATGAAATGTTCCTCCAGCAATTAAAATACATATACGATTTTAAAAATTAGTCGATTGTAAATTACCCTTAAATCGAGAACTTTTACCCTTTGTATTGTGGTATCCCTAAAGGTAACGATAACCCAGCAAAATTTAAAATACTAACAAAATGGCTACCGTAAAAGCCATAACCCACAGAGTTGAGCCATAGACGACCTTTTATATTTGGTCAGGTAATAATACAAAAATATTTTACAATTCGATTGATAATTCACTACTTTTTTCCACTATTATGTATGTTCTTTTATAGGATTTAAGATTAATGCACTTCGATGCAGGTAAAACATATAGGAACAATATAAATGAGGCTTACTTACGTGTGAAATGTTATGTTTTCATATTTACGCTCAGTACGGCTTTTACATCCAAGCACACAACAATTTACCATGTTGAGTAAGTAAAACAATCACTCCGTAATCCACAAAACACTTCACTTGCACAAAATTTATTTTAAATTTGCAATTTTATTGTATTTTTCGCATAGACGTCAAATGTCTGCCATTATTTTTAAATTGTGGCAGGCAGAAATTACCTATGAACGGTGATAAGGACAAAAAACAATATCTGCGTCTCTCTCACTCTTAAGTACTTTTGTATACAGCCATCACTTTCTAACTTGTCAATTTTAAATATGTGTCAAATCTACAGGATACATAATCTAAGCCACGACACGATTTTTTAGAATTATTGAGTTTTCTAAATGTCAATAATTTTTGTCAGTTTTTATGTCCAGCCAGTTTAATTTTAAGTATCTATCACATAGCTGAACGAATTTATCGAACGAAAATATATTGCGAACCTCGTTTGACTAATTTATGGTAAGTTTTTATTGACACTTTGACATCTGCATACTTTTTCATCGTGACATTTTATAAAAGTCAGATAAAATTTAAATTTTTGTGACAAAATAATACAAAAATAACTAATTTGTTCTTCTAATTAAGATAATTAGGATAGAAAAGTGCCCAATGGAAATAAAAGACAAATATGCTGCACGAGAAGACGCGGAAAGAACTTGACAAAGTCTGAGAGGATGGTGTGATATAGTGTCGGAGGCCAAGCAAGACTCGGAGTCGTTGTTTCATCATGATTCTCAGCCGTATTGTTTTCTCTTCTTATAAAAGGTAGCAGCTGACAACATAACATATTCTTATTTTGACTTTGTTTTCTTTCAGGTAACAAATCTTATTAAATCTAATCACGGGTAGGAAGGATTGAGGACCTGGTTCTGCTACTTTGAAAATTAAGTTGTCACAGGCTGCAGCGTAACTGAGAAAATTGTATTATCGTGTGTTAGGGTGTGTTGTTTTAGTATTTTAAATAAAATCTTCTAAACTAACTGCAGAGTTTGATTTTGTGGGCATGGGTAGTGTTGTTATATTATTATTATTATCAGGCATTGACAGCAGGTAGGTAAGCAGGGTATCGATTAAATAATATCGATTTCTTTTATCGAGTAGTAGAAATCATTAACGAAAATATCGATTAAAATGGTTACATTACCAGAATTAAAAAGACTGAAAGATTGATTCAACGAGACGGTATGGACATCACTAAAGCTAGCTCACTCCGCTCACTCTCGTGTAGTCAAGATTTGACACTGATGACAACGATTTTTAGCCTACGGCCAATGTATCGTTGTCCCGTATCTAAAAAAGATTACATGATCAGTGGTTGTTGGTTGTTTGAGTTGGCGCCGCCGGATTTCTAAATCATTTGGATTTAACGCTTTACTTACATGTTCCCCGTGACATCATCGTGTAAAACAACGAATTAAGTTGCGTTTTATTATGTTTGAGCTTGCAAGGTAGCCACATTACTGGTATACAATTTTCTAACCAACAAGATGACTTCGATCATCAAGCTCCACTGCCTCTCTGGGGCTGGAGATGAGACTCCGCCATGCTACGTACTTCAAATAGACGAATTCAAGTTCCTACTTGACTGCGGATGGGACGAAAAGTTCGATATGGACTTCATAAAGGAGTTAAAAAGGTACATTTTGAGGTTATGTTTCTATTTGTTATTGGCCAAATTTCCTCCAACTTAGCTTCAGTTCTATTTTTTCCACAGTTTGACCTATGTACATCTACTTAACACATAAATAATTCACGTAAATATGCACACCCTTAGCATCACTATTGTTTTTCCAAACTTGTGTTGCTATTTTAGTAAATACATTTCTAATTATCGATTTTCAGGCACATAAACAGTATTGACGCTGTCCTAATATCCCACTCGGACCCACTACATCTTGGTGCATTACCATATGCAGTTGGGAAGCTTGGCCTCAACTGCCCAATATATGCTACGTTACCCGTCTACAAAATGGGCCAAATGTTCATGTATGACCTGTACCAAGCACACAGAAATGTGTCAGAGTTTGATCTCTTTACTTTAGATGATGTTGACGCTGCATTTGATAGGATTGTACAGCTGAAGTACAATCAGAGTGTTGATATGAAAGGTAAATTTTGTATGCCGGTTTCTTAATAAAAATATAAGATGCTTTTATGATGTCCTATTCTTTATATGAACATCTCTTGAAGTGAATATGATGACTCCAGAACAATTACAGACTAGGATGTAAAGTTAACTTGAGAACTATTATTATCTGCTTAATTTTCATTTATTTACTTGAATTGCTTACATACCTTAAATAGTTCAATTCCAATTTCGGTAGTGATTGCCTAGAACTTAGCTGTGCCTTTTCCTCCTTATGATAAAACTGTATTCACATAACTCATGTCTATTTCAGGCAAAGGTTTAGGTCTCCGAATCACTCCACTGCCAGCTGGACATTCCCTCGGTGGTACGGTCTGGCGAATAGTAGCCCCGGGTGAGGAAGATATAGTCTATGCCCCCGACTTCAACCACAAGAAGGAACGGCACTTGAATGGGTGTGAGATTGAAAAACTGATGAGACCATCATTGATGTTGCTGGGAGCGATGAATGCTGATTATGTTCAGCAGAGAAGGCGGTTGCGAGATGAGAAGCTTATGAGTAAGAACTTTATATTTGAAATTCCTGTATTTTGCTTTAAAAGTGGTCTAGGTACTCATAGGATGTTGATAAAGAAACATACTCGTAGTGAGTAGTCCTCTTAAATTTTTACTTTTGTTCAGTTTTCTTGTGTCTGTTGTTTTCCCATAACAGAGATAGAAAAACTAAGTGATTACTTGCTCAATGGACATAGATTAATAAATTATTTGAATAGATTATTAAAAATAAATAAAAGATAGTTTATTTTTGTTTTTACAGTGTTTTGTCACCATACAAACTTAATAATATAAATTGCACTTGTAAAAAGACAACTGTGAACCTGTGACAGACGAGGAAGGTGGTCAAGTCATGGTCCTCGTCTGTCACAGGTTCACAGTTGTCTTTTTACAAGTGCAATTTATAAATTAAAGATCTCATAAAGACCTTGAACATTTCACAAAAGGCAAATGATAGGTGTAATTGATGTAATAATTCTTAGCCCAATGTAAATAAGAACTAAGCTCAAAATTTAGGTTAGGTAGTAAAGGTGACCTGTTCTTGGTTAGATTTATATATATTTGACACTCAGTGTTAGTTTTATTCCGACAAGATTAAATAAGAAATCAAAAATTTGCGCATGGGCTGGATTCAGACCACCAACCACTGGCAAACAGGCCAATTACCAATTGAGCTGCCATGCTTATAATCAGAGATAGGAATAGGTAGGGCTTATTTGCCTAAACTTCGAAGAACAAAGACAAGAATCGGAGACTCCCTTACTACATTTTTTTTCTAGGACATCTGTTGGGACATCATTAATTAGGTACATAAATAATAATAATATTTTGAATAAGTGATCGGTCTTTGTTAACTTTAAGTTTACGACTGGATAAAGTGTAACAATACCTCAAAAAGTATTATGGCTACTACATCTATCTTTCCTCTTTATAATATTAGTATTGACAAATAAAATTCGACTCACGTATTATTTGATGTAGACAGACAGGAGCAATCTTAAGGCAGCAAATCGTGTTCTATAAATTCATGCCAAGCCGTGGTCTTGACCACGGGCCCAAGACCGTCAAAAAACACAAAAATGTGATTGGACCAGCGCAAAATTGAGCATGTACGCATGTACGTACTTAAAAAATTGGAATCAACTACTTACAATAATTCACGATGGCAAATAATCTGTCTGGTAATAACTTACACTGGGCGCATGAAATTATCTGAAATCATGCCAACTTTGTATTGCTCTGAACACAGGTATTCTGCTACACACCGCCTCCGTAATCTACATTATTTTCAGAATACCAACGCACTGTTTCACGCACACTCATGTCAGCTTCGTCATGTCATTCCGGTGCTTAGATATTGATATATCTAAGAACCTGCGTCTACGATCATTGCTCACGCGCACGCATCCCGAGACAACCATAAACAAATAAAGCACTTGACTTACTAACCGATATTCTTTTGGATGAACACTCGTTATTTGAAAAAAACACGTTATCAATGTGCGAAAGTAACAGATAGTGCGGCTACCTAAGTTCAAAAGAGACAAAAGTTCTTTTGTTCGGTGCCGGGTGGCTCGCAACGGCGCTAACCATCTGTTTTTGTAGCTTTTTTATGAATGAATGAGGTGCGCGCAATCTTAGATGTTTTTGAGTATGATTTTGTAATGCTTGATTTAATTTTAATCAATTGTTATTAGTGAAAATAGCATGATCATTATTTTAAAGGACGCCCGTTTGGATGGGTGGGCCGTTAACTGTTCTGTGTAACAATTAAATGCAAATTAAAACTGTATCTAGCAAAAAATCAAGATTTTTTATATATTTTTCCTGTATTCTAGACTCGACTCTTAATCACCTCTTTGAATTTGGATAGTACTTTTTTCACACCCTGTATTATGTCCAGTCACAAAGTTTGGTATACATAAACTAATTAGTTATTCCAAATAAAATTTATTTTTGATGTACTTAGATGATGTCCTATATGAGTCTTGATATGAATCTTGGGACAGTCGTCTCGGAAAAAAAATACTATCATAAAAAGACTCCGATTCCTCTCTGTTCTGATTCGAAGTTTAGGTAAATAAGCCCTACCTATTCCTATCTCTGCTTATAATCCCGCGCGAAATTTAGTTATCTTATAAATACGTCGTGACATCTATTCATGCTTGTTCCAGAATATCATAATCATTTTTTCACTCACTCATCATTTTTGTTTGTCCTCAGCAACAATCCTGTCTACTCTCCGCGGTGGTGGCTGCGTTCTTGTCTGCTCTGACACCGCTGGGAGAGTCCTGGAGTTAGCACACATGTTGGATCAGCTGTGGAGGAACAAAGACTCTGGGCTGGTGGCATATTCACTGCTGTTACTGTCGAATGTCAGCTACAATGTTGTGGAGTTTGCTAAATCACAGGTAACATTTTTTTGTACATGTTCCTCAATGTCTAGGTTTTTTGTTGAAGAAAAAAATCAATATCATCTCAAAGTACTGATTAAAACAAGAATAAAATTAAAAAAAGAATGTTGTACTTACTGATTTTAGTTTATTTAACGAGACGTTTTTAGTTTATGTACTTATATATCATTTTCTGGAAGGGTACTGTTTTCCATCCTTAGAGCCATAGATCATCATTTCCACTTATTATGGGTACCCCAAAAAACTTTTACATTAATTTTACCACTTTGGATTAGAATACATACATACCCATGCCAAATTACAGTTTTCTATCTAGTATAAGGACTAAGCTAAACCTCAGACAGTCGGACTTGGCGAAACTATAAGGGTAAATGTTGGACTATAGAACCTTAGAACGATATTCCTTTCCACAGATCGAATGGATGAGTGACAAGCTGACCCGCGCCTTCGAAGGCGCTCGCAGCAACCCGTTCGCTCTCCGTCACCTCCAGCTCTGTCACTCGGTGGCCGAAGTCACGCGCACCCCGGGCCCTAAGGTCGTCCTGGCGTCTTTCCCTGACCTGGAAGCAGGGTTCGCTAGAGACCTGTTCTTACTGTGGGCCCCGCATCCGCAGAACTCTATTGTGTTGACTGCCAGGTAAGTCACCATGTTTATAGTTTAGCTGTTCAGAAAATGTTACTTTGACGTTTTTAATTTTGATACAAAATGTATTTCAAAGAAATAATTTCAAACTTCCCGACGACGTAAAACTTTATCCTCAAGTGTGTCTGACTGAGCACTGAATGACTTTAAATAATTGATAAGTTTCATGTGTAATGTAGACTGTGAAGAATTTGAAACATGTAAATCAAGGTGTGATTTTGATTTGTGTCGTAAACTATTGGTATTGAGGTTTTTTTTTCACTATGGACGCTCTCTTTTTTTTTCAGAACATCCCCCGGCACGCTAGCTCGTGATCTCATAGAAAATGGCGGCGACAGAACTATTGAGCTAACAGTGCGTCGCCGCGTGAGACTCGAGGGCGCCGAGCTGGAAGAGTTCTTGCAGCAGCAACGAGATAAGATGAACTCCACCATCAAGTGAGACTTTAATTAGTGACCTGTTTTTGTAACCTGTGGCAAGGCAGTATTGGTTTAGGGTTGACGAATTCACTACTTACATATTGTTTATTTATTTATACTTTATTCCACAAATAATCATGAATAGTTTCTTTAAAAATAGTTGTAAATACATGTACTTGAGAAAAGACTATCAATAAGATTTTTTTTAAATAAAATAATAAGTATGTATACTTATCATAGCGCTGATAAACGTAGCTATATCATAGCTTCGTTTTTTATTCATTTATTTGTAATTTTAAATGACATCAACATAAAGAGGGCCTAGAACGAGTTACGCATCTTTTTTTACGGTGAAATAAAAGTAATTAAAGTGCATACCCTCCGTTTAGCCAGGCGGAGGGTTGTGGTGCTCTCCCCGGGAAAGGCCTACCCACTAAAACAAAAATCAACCACCAATGCCGTCTCTCTGTGTGTGGCGAACCTGTTGTAGCCAGGCCTTCCCCAATCGTTCACCGCACTCAACGAGTTACAGACCTACCTCAACCAGCAGTCGGGTGTCACTCGTATTATAAATTAGATGATTATTTAAAAGATGTATGGACTTGCATGATCACCACAAACATTGTGAAACTTTTGAAAAGAGGCATTGATTAATGACTGAGTTTGTTGCGCAGCTTCTTCTCAGCACTAGCCCACAATTGTCCCGAAGCTGTGGTAGGGTCTATGTTGGGACGTGTATAAGTGCCCCCAGTGGGTCTATATGCAAAAATAAACGACTTTTATGACTTTTTATGACTCCGATGCTTAGGTACGCGCGAGCGTTCCACCGCTCCGAGCATAGTGGATTAACACTTTCTTTCTTTTCCCAAGGGAAGAAACAGCGGGCATCTCCTCGGACTCGGACTCCGACGGCGAGCTGGAGATGTGGGTGGTGACGGGGCGCCACGACATCCCGGTGCGCCACGACGCGCGCCCCGCCGGCTGCTTCAAGGCCAACAAGCGCCACCACGCCATGTACCCCTTCCACGAGGAGAGGGCCAGGGCTGATGATTACGGGGAGATCATCAAGGTGAGTTGTCTCCGGTTAGATCATCAAGCTAACTAAACTTTCTACCATCAAGCTATACTCTGATTTTTATTTAACATTTTACATTTATAGTACAAACTAGCGGTCCCAGCGAACTTCGTTTCGCCCCCAGCCTCGTCCCGCCCCGGCCCCGTTTTATGGGAATTTTCTTTGCTATAAACCTCATGGAGCCCGAGACCTTTCCAACGAATGCAAAACCGTGGAAATCGGTTCGTGCGTTTTGGAGTTATAGCGTCAAGAAGGAAAACCCGACTTATTTTTATGTAGTAGATTATTAAAAACACAATTGGAAAATTATATCACATATTCAATTAATCGCTAATAATCGCTTCATTACATTAGAATAGTTAGATACGGGATTGCAACCATGTACTCCGTGATCATGGCGCTTGCAACAGTGCCGAAATATCGGAAGCTCATAAATAATAAGGTACATGGTAGCAATCCCGTATCTAACTATTCTAAGGTTAGTGACCATAAAAGTTTAAAACGATACATTACAACACTATTGCACTACGCTTGCAACATTAAAAAGTAAAAAGTTTGATTAAAGCTGTCATTCTGGTCTATCTAATTAAAAATCAGAGTATAGCTAGCGGTCAGCGGCTCTCCCTAGGCGTGAATGGTTTATGGTCGTAGAGGAAGCAAGTGTCTAATACTACTATAGATACAAATACAAATATAGGATATTTATTTAAATTTATTTATTTATTTATTTTATTTTTTATTTATTTAAATAAAAGACAACCTAATAATGGGTTTCCGGAAAGTAACTGCTGTATTCACCCGTAAGAAACTGTACATTTAGCACTATTATCTTAAGTTTATTGTTTTATTGTAAGTATCAATGTACGAGTTGTAGGTGAACCTTATTAAATAAAAAATAAATAAAATAACGCCTGATTCCATAATTAATTTGATAAAAAACCTTCGTTTCTTCTTTTGCAGCCAGAGGACTACAGACTAGCGGAAATAGTGGACGCCGAGGGAGAAATCCGTGACGTGCCACCCGCTCCCCCGCCAAAGCAGGAACCTGAAGGTAGATGGTAGCCTACCAGATTGTTGTATAAGATTGTATTTATTTACATGTCTGGAGTGTGGACATAAATAAGCTTACTTCTTTTCGTTACAAAAATAAAAAGATATTGCTGATAATATTACTCATACAATAGACTGATCTTTGTATATTGTGGATATAATCTGATGTGACGCTACGCGTCTTAACACGTTTCGGGACACTATTCCAGACAGATGATTTATTGTTTTCACGCCTGTAGGCGTTCACTGTCCCGGAACGTGTTAATAGAATTATAAGTAAGTAGCAGTTTACCGCGGCTTCACCTGCGTAAATACCGTATTCCACAAAATATCATCGTAAATTATAGTCTATGTTCTATTCTAATTTATTAGCTATATTATTGTTAAGTTGCATCAAAATCCATCGAGAAGTTTAAGCCTGAAGGAGTAACAAGCACATCCATACATCCATCCTCACAAACATTCGCGTTTATAATATAAGTAGGATAAAGTCGATTAGTGAATGACACTGGGTTTCAATTATCCGTCTCTATCTAGTTAGTTCAAATGCAATTTTACATAATTAAATTGTATAGTGTAACACTTAATTAATCATAAAAACACTATATCTTATATATGTAAGTAAAGTAAGCCTGTAAGCATCTCACTGCTGTGCAAAAGCCTTACCTCAAATAATTTAACACACGGGATTTAATGCAACGACACTTATTTATAAGGTAAACATCGTATTTACCTTCCCGACGCTTCGACTCGTGTAACCGATTATGATATGATATAAATAAGTGTCGTTGCATTAAATCCCGTGTGTTAAATTATTTTAGTACAAAATGCAACAAAGTTTTTAAGCCTTACCTTAAGTATGATAATAGTATGATCCATACTCCACGACGCGGGCTCGGTGCGGATTGGCGGAGGGGCGTTTGCAAGGCAAGCGACCAACCTTGATAATGACAAAGTATATTTTTTTTCACAGAGGAAATAACGGAGATCCCCAGCAAGTGCGTGTCGTCGGTCCGGCAAGTGGCCATCAAGGCTCAAGTGCAGTACATAGAGCTGGAGGGCCGCTGCGACGGCGAGTCTTTATTGCGGGTAGTCGCGCAATCCAAGCCGCGCGCGATTGTAGGCCTCCGCGCTAAGGAAACAGCCTTGGCGACTCTCAGGTATCTATAAACATCGAGCACCCCATAGTCTATAGCACCGCGCTATAGTTGCCGCGTTGCCGGTCGATATTTTATTTTATTTGTATTACAAAATCCACAGCTCGACATATCGGACTTACAATGACGGATTTACATTTTATGTACTATATTTAAGTAACGGTCATCAGATATGGCGTGTATTAATATCTCTCACTATGTATGTGTGTGTGTGTGTGTGTGTGTGTGTGTGTGTGTGTGTGTGTGTGCGCGTGTGTGTTTGTGTGTTAGATATTACTTTAACCAATTATTCTTAGTACCTCTTTTCGAAAACCACTTTTTGCAGAGTGAAATATATCTGTCGAGTGAAATTTTTGGTTGTAACTTCTGTGTAGTCTCGGAACGAGTGAGTTATGTAATTTATTTTTCCTATTCTATTTTTAATCCTATTATTAGAATTTATTGAGATAAATTAATCTTTAATTAATGAGCTTGTATAATAAGCATTTGTTTTGATAGTCTATCGATGTTCAGCAAAACCCATAGTATAGCAATAGTATCGATGGTATAGTTAGATACGGGATTTTGGGCACTGTTGCGATCGCCGTGATCATCATGGCCGTATCTAACTATTCTTATGTTAGTGATCATGTCAATTTAAATCAATATAGTATCGATAGTGTTGAACCTCAATATTAAATACACTATCGATAATTTCAGCTCTGACTATTGTCACTACTATCGATAGTGACCTATACAGAGCAAAAAAATCGATATAATAGATGATTTGCTATCGTGAGTCAAGTTCAGCAACGCTTTAGCGCACTGTATTTCTTTAAGAACTTTCAATTATATTATAGTAGACAGTCCTACGCTGTAATACCTATATTCGCGCCCTATAGTCTCCCTTAGCCTACTCAAGTGCAGTACATAGAGCTGGAAGGCCGCTGCGACGGCAAGTCTTTATTGAGGGTAGTCGCGCAATCCAAACCGCGCGCGATTATCGGCCTCCGCGCTAAGGAAACACTGCTGGCGACGCTCAGGTAAAAAAAAACAAAAGGAATTAAAATTCTAATCAGGTTGGTTACTCTTTTCTATGTATCTGAGCCATATCTAACAGCCAAAGCCAAGCAAGACGATATTGGATGTGGCCACGTTTTTATAAATAAACCGCGCATCTAACCTACACTCTGATTTTTAATTAGATAGACCAAAATGACATTTGGCAGGTGGCCACTTTTTCGTAATTTAAAAAAAGTGTCGGTCCTTAATAATCGAATGTTTCAATTTCTTTCAATTGTTGCTTATAATCGATTTCGAAACATTCAAATAAATAAAATCAGGAATCCTTCAAAAAAACCTAATTACTTCAATAAATTAAATTATAAAAAGTATTGAAAAGTCAAAATAGACCATACAAGAATATTGCTATTGCAAGAGAAACCTAGATCTTTCTACTCCTTACAAAAACTGTTTTATGTATTACGTTTATATATGTAGCTTTATGTAACGTTTAACATGTATAATTTATACTAATTAGTAAATGAGATTTAGTAAAAACTTGTATGTGTAAGGAATTCCTTTTTTTTAACTTTCATTGCCATCAATGAAAGCTACTTTAAAACAAAATGTAAATATTGGACCAAAAAGAGAGCTTAAAGTTATATACTCTTTTATAAATTTAAATAAATATCTTGTTTTATTTTTAGCAAACACTGTCAAAGCGAAGGCATAGAGAGAGTATTCACTCCGAATCGTGGCGATGTTATTGATGCGACAACAGAGTCCCACATCTACCAAGTAAGTAAATCAACCAATCACGACATAAAATATTAAAATGTATTTAATGTTAACATTAAAAATCATCATTGAATAAGTCTGTTTTTCGTTACTCGTCGAATATTGTAAACAATCTTGACATTCCTTTTTAACGAAATGATTCATTTTAAAATAGTATAAAAGCTAAACTCACAACATACAAAGGTAATAAAAATCCATCGTTGAACTCGGAGATCTTTTTAAATGAAATTGTTCATTTATTTTATTGACTGACATTAAAAAAATATCAAAAGATTATTAACAGTATTCGAAAGGCGAAGTAAACGGACTTTATTTAAGTATATCTTCTATCAATCAATCATCAATCACTAGCTCTTATCGATAAAACGGCGCTATACAATATATTCCTATCTCTATTGACTTCATGGTCCCACTACTTGGTTGCTATCGAGCCGACTATATATTTTTATGGTATCTTGTATTCAATTAAGTCAACATTAAGATTGTATATTTATGTGCAAAGCGACGAAGACTTTAAAGAGTCGTTCAACACTATTACTTATTCATGTACGGATGACAGCACGTCAAGCTAAACACTGCGGTATCTTATGCTGTTAGAATAAGGGCTATTTTTCAACAAAAATGTAAAGTTTGTACCTTATTGTATAACTTACTAGCTTTTGCCCGCGACTTCGTCCGCGTGGAATCGTGACTTCTTTCTCCCGTTTTTACACATTTACCACTATATCTTTGCTCGTATTGTTCGTAGCCCTGCCCTAGTAGATAGCCCTGCGAATCAGTAAGCTCAAGTGGCAGTGGGCAGGGCACATAGCGCGAAGAACTGATAGCCGTTGGGGCAGAAAAGTTCTAGATTGGAGACCCTTTGACCAAAGGCGCAGCGTGGGACGTCCGCCGACAAGATGGACAGACGACCTTGTGAAAATCGCAGGATCGCACTGGATGCGGACCGCTCACAACCGGTCGTTGTGGAAAGCCATGGGGGAGGCCTATGTTCAGCAGTGGACGTCCTTCGGCTGATAATGATGATGATGATGATGATTGTTCGTAGCGTGATGTTATATAGCCTATAGCCTTTCTCGATAACTGGACTATCCAACACAAAAAGAATTATTCAATTCGAACCAGTAGTTTCGGAGATTAGCGCGTTCAAACAAACAAACAAACAAACAAACTCTTCAGCTTTATAATATTAGTATAGACTAGCTTTTGCCCGCGACTTCGTCCGCGTGGAATAGTGACTTCTTTCTCCCGTTTTTTACACATTTACCACTATATCTTTGCTCCTATTGGTCGTAGCGTGATGTAATATAGCCTATAGCCTTCCTCGATAACTGGACTATCCAACACAAAAAGAATTATTCAATTCGAACCAGTAGTTTCGGAGATTAGCGCGTTCAAACAAACAAACAAACAAACAAACAAACTCTTCAGCTTTATAATATTAGTATAGATTTAAATCAATATTTTTATGATTTCCAGGTGAAACTAACAGACAGTCTGATGAGCGACATAGTGTGGCGTAAAGCTGGCGACGCGGAGTTGGCCTGGCTGTCCGCCGTTGTTGCGGCCCGTCCCCACCAGAGGGAGACTGACGCTACTGCTGGTAAGCTATTGCAATTTTACACAAAAATTTTGTCACTGTTTACTGCAGGTTTGCACAGTAGTACAAAAACGTGACTACATTTTGTATAAATAATTCCTGCCGTATGGAAACTACTGAACCCGCAGTATCAATAGCGATGTTAGTTCTGAGAACTGTTTTCAATAGTACTTTTTATCAAAGATTGTATTGTTTGATTCGGAGTAAGATGAGCGGGATCTAAATGAAACGGCGTTATAAGGTGTAAAAGGCAGTGCCTTTTAAACTCTATGTTTATTTAATATTATGTTGTTCTAACTCTATGTGAGCGAAATATGCGAAAAGTAATGAACACCATACAGTGTTCTGTTTTTGTCTGAGGTTTGAGTGTTGATTTATCTCTATTGGTTG